>CM062814.1:441096125-441656393 GCA_031772625.1 Pinus tabuliformis | reverse complement strand
CCGGCAACGGAAACCATTCGTTGGCTTAGTGGGGCCTGACCCAGGTTCAAAAGTGATTTAGCCAAGAAAATCCTGGTACTACTGGCCCTTTCAGCAATAGTCCGCGGAGCGTGGGCTGAGGTCTCACCCGAAGTAGTATGGGAGGGTGCTAGAACTAGGTTTCCGCACCTGGGGGATGTTTGATAGGAGGTGATTGGTATGTGGTCCAACCTTCACACTTACTATGCTATGTGCATCAATAGGCGCCCCACGCCCTGCGATATTGTCTGTTAGGTAAACTTGACTCGGGATAGAGTCAAAAGAGGTTAAACAGTGATGGTTTTGGGGCACATGGTATTGTGCACCCATGGTATTCTACCCGTGGTATTATATGTAATGGAGCCTATAAAAGGCTGGAAGGACTTCATTGTAATGCAAGGCCTGGAGGTGAGCGGTGAAGGCTCACTTGGCCGGATTGGCCAGGGTTTTGGCCACGATAATGAAATTTCATTATGATCTGGTTTTTCCCGGATTTGGGGTTTTCCCAAATAAACATGTGTGTTTATGGTTGTTGCTGGTTATTTTTATATTTATTCCTCTCAGTAATTATTAATGTTAAGCAGTAATTTCTTAACAACTGGTATCAAATCCAGATATTAGCTTCAAAGGGATTCTTTGATGCCAGGGGTTTATAGTGCCTGATGAGATCAATGCAACCTTTTTATAGATCTAGATCTGGAAAATAATGGTAGAAAAATCATACGTGGAAAAAACCTCGACGAGAATGTGTGGAAGATAGTGCCGTCACTGCCAGGGATCACAGTGCATTTGCGATATTTACCAGTTTGAAACATGCTGACAAATTGTTCGAGAATCAGCTATTTAAAGAGGGTGAGCAGAAGAAAATTGTTAATGAGGCTTCAAAAATTGTTCGTTTTCTGCGATGTGAGGCCACTGGTGCTGGAATCTATAGTTGGAGTGGTTTGATAGAAGTTTTTGAGCAAATCAAATTGAGAGAGGATGGATAAGAATTGCAGCGGCAATAAACAAAAAAAATAAATTAATGAAGTCAACATTATTGCATGTAAATGGGCATACTACTGTAAGACCTAGTAAGGCATGTGTACCCCTCGGTGATCACTGGTAAAGTCTGGGTTAGACCTAGGTGATAGGGGGATGTCGGGTTAACAATACCCTGGGTAAAAACTCTAAGGGGGGTAAGAGCTAGAGTGAGCAGGATTGTCTCACTTAGCAGGATCGGCTCGAGTTAGTTAAGGAACCCCAAGTCAAGTTTAGGGGGGGAATTGTTAGGTAAACTTGACTCGAGATAGAGTCAAAAGAGGTTAAACAGTGATGGTTTTGGGGCACATGGTATTGTGCACCCATGGTATTCTGCCCGTGCTATTATATGTAATGGAGCCTATAAAAGGCTGGAAGGACTTTATTATAATGCAAGGCCTAGAGGTGAGTGGTGAAGGCTCACTTGGACTTCATTGTAATGCAAGGCCTGGAGGTGAGTAGTGAAGGCTCACGTGGCCGGACTGGCCAGGGTTTTGGCCACGATAATGAAATTTCATGATGATATGGTTTTTCCCCGGATTTGGGGTTTTCCCAAATAAACATGTGTGTTTATGGTTGTTGCTAGTTATTTTTATATTTATTCCTCTCGTAATTATTGATGTTATGCAGTAATTTCTTAACAACTGGTATCAGAGCCAGATATTAGCTTCAAAGGGATTCTTTGATGCCAGGGGTTTATAGTGCCTGATGAGATCAATGCAGCCTTTTTACAGATCTAGATCTGGAAAATAATGGTAGAACAATCATACGTGGAAAAAACCTCGAGGAGAATGTGCGGAAGATAGTGCCGTCATTGCCAGGGAACACAGTGCATTTGCGATATTTATCAGTTTGAAACATGCTGACAAATTGTTCAGGAATCGGCTATTTAAAGAGGGTGAGTAGAATAAAATTGTTCATGAGGCTTCGAAAATTGTTTGTTTTCTGCGATGTGAGGCCACCGGTGCTGGAATCTACAGTTGGAGTGGTTTGATAGAAGTTTTTGAGCAAATCAAATTGAGCGAGGATGGATCAGAATCGCAGCGGCAATAAACAAAAAAAATAAATTAATGAAGTCAAAATTATTGCATGTAAATGGGCATACTACTGTAAGACCTAGTAAGGTATGTGTACCCTCGGTGATCACTGGTAAAGTCTGGGTTAGACCTAGGTGATAGGGGGATGTCGGGTTAACAATACCCCGGGTAAAAACTCTGAGGGGGGTAAGAGCTAGAGTGAGCAGGATTGTCTCACTTAGCAGGATTGGCTGGAGTTAGTCAAGGAACCCCAAGTCAAGTTTAGGGGGGGAATTGTTAGGTAAACTTGACTCGAGATAGAGTCAAAAGAGGTTAAACAGTGATGGTTTTGGGGCACATGGTATTGTGCACCCATGGTATTCTGCCCGTGGTATTATATGTAATGGAGCCTATAAAAGGCTGGAAGGACTTTATTGTAATGCAAGGCCTGGAGGTGAGCGGTGAAGGCTCACTTGGACTTCATTGTAATGCAAGGCCTGGAGGTGAGCGGTGAAGGCTCACTTGGCCAGACTGGCCAGGGTTTTGGCCACGATAATGAAATTTCATTATGATCTGGTTTTTCCCCAGATTTGGGGTTTTCCCAAATAAACATGTGTGTTTATGGTTGTTGCTGGTTATTTTATATTTATTCCTCTCAGTAATTATTAATGTTATGCAGTAATTTCTTAACATTGTCTTCACACAGTTCTAGCCGCAGTGTGACCCATGTTATTTTCCCAAGTATTCCTTAGTTAGGCTTTGTTAGCTGATTACTTAGTTTTTTTTCATATATAAACATTCATACAAGTATTTACCAATTGCACGCAGTAACTAAATAGAGTAAAGTAATGCATAACATCAATATACAGATTCAAGAACAGATGCACGGAGTAAACTTCTCTTTATTAACTTTGAATCTCAAGTACAACCCCGACTCTGCTCCGCACACTCAACTGCAGGGGTTTGCGTACTCAGCTACAGACTCTACTAGGCCTCTGCGCACTCAGCTACAGAGCCTCCTCCTACTACTATGACCCATTACACTTCAAATTCAGCTCTAACCTCGAACCATGCCTTCGCTATTCTATCGATTCTTACCTCCCCTCTTTACACTTAGAGCCTTGCTCTATTTATACAATCCCATGGTCCACAGACCATGGGTAGGCCAACACAACTTTACATTAAATTACAATATTTTAGGGCAGACAGCCCTATGATTCATCTTAGACTTCGCACTCTGCACCCACAATTCATGGAGTCTTACAATATACTTGACCAATCTTGGGCTTTGAGCCCCAAAAACATGATGCGGGGATCCCATGCCCAACACTTTATCTTCTTCTCTATTTGGTTTTCCACCAAAGCCTTAAATTATTTAAACCTTTCAAAGACTTCATATTTCTTCTTGAGAAAATATATCCATGTATTCCTTGAGAAGTCATCTATAAATGATACATAGTACACATACTTACCCAGTGATAGAACCTTCAAGGGTCCAAACACATCACTGTGAAAAAGCTCTAATATATGTTTTTCCCTCTTACCACCAAAGGGGAAACTCACCCGATTCTAATTCCCATATACATAATTTTCATAGAAATCAAAATCCAGAGAGCTATTAGTCATACCTTTTGCCATACCTTTACCATGAAGTATTCAAAGGCCCTTCTCTCCAATATGTCCAAGCCTTTGACGCCATAGCATGGTATTTTCTCCAGAGACCACTAGATTTTCTTCTCCACTTTCACAAACCACAAAACTGTTGCAACCATCAACAACAGTGCTACCTTGCAGCTTGTACAGAGTTCCAATCCAAACTCGCTACATCAATACCAGTGCTCCCCGAACCATCTTGCAGGTGTCCTTCTCGAACATTGTTTTTACACCTGCATCATCTAGCTTGCTTACATAAATAATATTTTTGGCTAATGTAGGAAAATGTAGAACACCTGAAAGTGTTATAATCCTTCCACCTTGCAAATTCAACTTGACTTTTCCACGACCAATGATTCTATCCTTCCTATCATCCCCCAAGAAGACATCACCACCGTCATATTTCTCATACTCACAGAACCACTCTCTATGGGGAGTGAAGTGAAAGGATGCATGTGAGTCAATCAACCATGCCTCATGATCTACATGTGTACTTGAAGAAGCGAAGTACTCATCCCCACCTTCATCTGAGGTGGTTTTCGCCTTTGCAGAAGGAGCATCATCAGATCCCTTTCCTTTATCGGGAGCTTTAGATTTACAATCCCTTTTGTAGTGTCCTTCCTTTCCGCATTTCCAACACACCTTTATAGGTTTTCCTAGAGATTTAGATCTCCCTCTAGATTTAGATCTCCCACTCGATGACTTATTTTTTTTTCTATTCTGGGACCTTCCTCGTATAGACAAGGAATCACCATTCTTCCTCTCCATATTTTTTCGTCTCATCTCCTCCGTCACTAAGGATGAGACTATTTCATCAAACTACAAGGCAGTTGCATTGCTACCTATTGCAATAACCAAACTATCCCACGAATCTGGTGGAGAACACAACAAACTGATGCACTTATCTTCATCTGAAATCTTAAGATCAACAGATAATAACTAACTTACCACAGTATTAAATGCATTCAGATGCTTTGTCACCAAGTCTCCATCTTTCATCCACAGGTTATATAACTTTTTCCATAGGAACAGTATATTCACCAGAGACTTAGATTGGTACAATGTCCCTAACTTTTCCCAAAAAGCCTTCACTATAGCTTCCCCTGATACATTCAACAATACTGAATCTGAGACACAATCGTATTGTGCTCTTTGCCTTCCAATCCAACTTCTTCCATTCTTCATCGGACACTCTCGTTGGTTTAGTACCTGTATCCACTGTGATCCACTAATCTTTATCCACTAACAGATCCTCCATCTTGAGTTTCCACAACTCAAAACTCTAACCATTAAATTTCTCGATCTCTATCTTTCTAATGCTTACCATCTTATTTCACCCCCAGAATCGATCCCGCAGATCTCCCACTGAACAGGGTCTACCACATGCTCCAACAAAACCCCTCAGCAACAAAGGCATCCCCTTGAAGCCAAAACAACTCTTATACTAAATGTAGGTTTTAACCCTGTACAGAAATTACCTGCATACAAATTCTAAAATAGAAAATAGACAAAGGTGAAAGCATAACACATAAAACAAATATACACATAGATTTACCCCTGGATCCCAAAACCGAGACTACTACATTGATTTTTCATTATGTTCCCTTCAATGTTACAATACATATATATACATGTCGAAGCATCCAATACCATGGACCAAAAGTCATCGCGCTAGAAACCATGTGTGAAAACCATGCACAAAACCATAGGTAGGTCCGCCCACCTAATATAGGGTCCAAAAAAAATTTCCTCGAGGCACTACCTCGGACCACGTAGAGGGGGGCTAACCGCTCCCTATGACCCCCCCACTGCATAATCGGTGCAACGAAGGGGGTCTCTGCACCCCCTCTAAGTCCCCAGTTAACTAGGGTGGCTAGTCGTGGAAAGAATATAACACAACCCAACAAAGTAGAGCATTTTTATGCTGCTAAAATTTCTCCCAATCAATCTAGCATTCCATTGAGAAGAGAATTCCACCATTGAGAGTGTCTTCTATGCTTATTTGAGAGAGAGAGAGAGAGCTTGTAAAGAGATTGAAAGAGGGAACTCCTTGTTGATATTTTTTTAGCACCATTGATCTGAAAATGGAATGTACTTGTTTAAGGGTGCAAGGTATCCATTTCCCATAATTTCAAATGTGAGCTATACACTCCAAGTGACCTCTGAAAATGTGAAAACTTCTTATTTCTTATACAGAGATAGACTGTAGGGGCATTCACCGGACATGTCACCTCTAAAGAGAGGATGAGTTCCAGAGGCTACCTAGCCCTCTACAGGCTCTGCCTAAAGAAATAACGAAGTAAACACTTAGAAGTCTTTGACATACACATACTTGAAGTTTGATGTCTTGCGGAATAAGACAAATAACTTTCTACAGCTGAATAGGTGATTATGTGTGTATGAAAGTTATGTATATTTTCTATTTAACACTTTACATCAGTTTTGTTTAGCATATCATCTTCAGCAAATAAAGACATCCAAATGATGAAGCAGTTCACCCCTTCTGGGCTACATCTGCTGGACCAAGCCTCTCAAACTAGGCTTGTCCTCTTGTATTAAAAATGCTACAAAGGCTAATACAAGAATATGAGTGTCTCGAAAGATAGATCTGACTGTAAATATAGAATCAGAAGATAGGAATTAGCTAAACATTCTCTTTCCCAAACACTAAACAGTGAAATTGTACCTTATATAGTACTTTCCCCAATTGGCCCTGGTGGCCCTTTAAAATTTCATGGAGAATTTCGAGGTGAAGATGACCTCAATTGGTTCTAAAACCTCTTCCATTAGACTCAGAAGGTCGAAAATAGCAGACATAGGCTTTTGAATCACCAAAAATGGATGAACATAACCCCCAAACAGCTCAAGCACTGAAATGGCCCTAGTGGCCCTGAAAGCTTCCCTGAAGCTAAACAGTGAGAAGAATGCCTCAACAGGCAAAACGAGTTGTAGAAATGGATTCAAAATGCTGGAAAACTTCAGGAATGACCTTCGTTCCACATTCACTGGCTACACAATTCCCAATGCAACTCCCAAACTGATTTGGCCCTAGTGGCTCCTGGAACTTCCACGAAGCAAAATCACCTGTAAACGACCTCAGATGGCTATGAAACCTGTGCCAATGGCTTCAAAAGGTCGAAGAGACCCAAAATAAAAAAAAAAATTGTCCAAAAAGGACTTTCCTAGCCAAAGTTATGGCCATTTACTCCCAACTACCAGCTGGTCCTAGAAAGACTCTAGCTAACTTTAGTTAGAGTCCAAATAGGCCCACCAATTATGGCAGGACCACCCCAATTTGGTGCTTCGCCAAATTTTTGGCCGGCTAAACCGTGCTCTAACTGCAGTTTAATTGAATTCCATGTGAACGGTTTATGGCTTGGCAGTTCTGCATGGGATTGCATGCCATCACATTTTGTTGACCTGTCCTTAACTGCATGTTAACCCCGCACTTTATGGTAATGTGACCACGTATTAACCTGCGGTGACCGTTAGTTTTTCGCTGGTGGTTATGGGTTATGCCCTTGGTTTTTGGGCGATGGTCACGTTCTATGGGGGGTTGGCCCTTAGGGGCTGGCCCCCTGCATTTCCCACCCTACACAAAATCAAACGTTAACAAACGTTTATGCTGCCCACATAACAAGACTCAAGCGTGTGGTGCAATGATAAGTCTTGGCATTCGTTTAGGCCACGTTGCGGGTTCAAACCATAGACCTGCCACATAGCTTTTAAAACATGCGCCCATATGCTGATCTCCTCCCGGCCACGCCGCAGTTTTTGATTCGTTGCCTAAAAGGAATATTCTTTTTAAAAAATTTTTTTTTGAAAAAATTCAAAAATTAAGAATCATTGAGCGATTTTGTTTTTGGCATAACTTCTCATACGGCGACCGTTTTTCGAACCATTCACGGTGCCAAAATCAAGAAGACAAGCTCTATCCAGTCGTTTAGGTTCAAACCAGTTCTGAGCACTTTCATTTTTGACCATTTTACGACACTTGGTCCTAATCTCCTGATCAACCATTGCTCAAAAAATTCTTCCAAGCGTCTTTGATTCTTCTATTGTAACTCTTCTGCCACCAAAAATCAATAAAGAGGATCCTTTTCCTAACCTTTGTTGATTTTTTTTTCTTTACTAAGCTTGTTTAAGTGTTATTTATTGTAGTTTTAGTTTTTTTCCATGCATTGTTTCCATTACTTTCAATTCTTTTATCCATGTTTTTCCAGTAACAACATCCAATTACTTGTATGCTCCTTGTAGGTTACAACCAACTCCAATGAAGGTGTTTTTGGTAGATGTAAGTAGCAAACACACCATTACAAACATCAATGAAAATAATATTTACAACACTTCAATACCTCCTACATTGTTGGATGATATCACGTGGTTCTCAGCAGTCAACGATGCCAAGCCACTTTTGTGTCATTTTACCATATCTTAAAGGGAAGTCTTGTTGGAAATAAAGTGTAGTATAGTTCAACACTTAGTTTCTCTTCTTCATAATTACTTTTGAATATGAGATTTCTTCTTATTACTTTTTATTTCTTCTTCATTAAGAAATTATACAAATGTTCAATATTACAAAGAGACAAGAGACACCAAAATTAGGTTGCTAGCTAGGGAAAAATCCAAAAGGGGAAAACCCAAAAATCCTTCTCTTATAGAATCAAATCAAATGAGATATCCAATACCAAGACCAAGACCAAACTACCACCAAAATATCAAGTCTAACCCTTTTCCAAGTCACCACTAAAGCCAAAGTCAACAGGTCAAAGTGCTCTAATTCTGGTCAATGATGTGAAGCTCAGACCCGCAACAAAGGGGGCTGAAATTTGGCCTTCAGTGTCTTAAAAATTTCAGCTTCTTCACAAAATATCAAAACCTCAAACGTGAAAGCTTTCAATAGTCAAATATTTGGCCTTCTAAAGGGAATATTCTTCAAGTTTTATTTACTTCTATTTCTCTTTTAACTCAGCTTCATCTCTCCTTTACTAGTTCAGAAAATGATAATTGTTTCTTGCTTGAATGTGCACCAAAGTGGGCCGAATTGTATTCTATATATATTTTTCCAGGAGATTTAATAGGTGTCTTTTGGAGGACTAGTCCAACTTATTCCAAGGAGGGTCGACCTGTTCATTTGGTGGACTTATGGCTCAAAGTAAAATTTAAATTTCTTTTCCTTATAAATGTCTAAATAGAACATGACTCAAATAATTTTTATTTTGAATTTTTTTTTAATTTCTAAGCATGAAGAACATGGTTTTAAAATAATATAACAAATATAATAAATATATGAATGATAAATTTACATTAGGAAGACTGAAACTACTTACATTTTCCAACACTCACTCTTAACTAAGGAGGTATTCATAATGACTTAACAAGATATTCTCAAATTAAAATATTCATATAATAAATGATCAGATTGATAAGAATTAACACCATAACCAACATTGTCACATTAACAAGGCCTTGATAGGTAAGCCCTATCTCTCCACTAGATCAAAGCACAATTTTGGGAGGAATTCAAATACGACACCATAGTGCCTCTCTGAGGCACATAGTTCACCCAGGATCACTGAGAATTTCCTCCAAAGCACCATTTCCTTCATGGAAATGTTAATCCACCAGACCATTCTTTATCTAAGTCCATGTCATTGACTTAGGGTGTTAATCCTAATCTACCATAGTACATGAATCAAGAATGTTTGTCCATGATGCTTATCCAATTCACCATTCTCCTTATCCATGTAGATGTACTTTACTTAAGGCCATTAGTCATGGTCCTTGTACATGACAAAAGGAGAACTATGTGTCTAACCTCACTCCCTCTCAAGCTGGGTGGATAAATACACAAGCCCAATCTTGTCTCAGAGGTACTCATACTTCCCTTACACTAGCTACTTGTTCAATCATGGATATTGATTGTAGCTTCTTGGCTCCTATATGTACCATGTTCTTGAATCATAAAGTGCTTCGACCTTCCATAATAATATGTTTCTTAACAATCATCATACAAATTTTATCATTTCAAAGTATCATGATCGAATCTAGCATGTCCTCAAATAGTCCATCAAACATTTTAAGAAGCCAAAACTTAAGCAAAGTCTTTCGATAGAAATCACATAAAAGAATTTTTGGCCAACGCGTTTCAAACCAACAAGTGTGGTTCATCATCTGGTCCTGATGATGAACCACACTTGTTGGTTTGAAATGCATCAGCCAAAAATTTCTCTTATGTGATTTCTACCGAAAGACTTTGCTTAATTCATTATGGATCACAAAAGCTTGAATACAGAAAAAAGCCAAAACTTCTTCATAGCTAATTACATAAACTACCAAAACCTCTACCTTTATAGTTCTTAGTGCAACAGAATCTTGTTATATGTTCTTGCAATATGTCATACTAGATCCCAGATGTTAGAAACAATGGAAACCATGACACTACTAAGAGGGGAGGTGAATCAACAATGTGGCCAAATTATATAATTCTTCACAAATTTCACATTTTGATCTCTTTAACAATTATTCATGGATCAACAACACAACTTAATCATGTATAAAATCATAAACATCAACCACATGAGGAACATATCAATAAGACACCAATCTTCTTTTTATTACAAACATCAACTTGATTACATCATGGCACCACAAGCTACCACTTGTAGGTTTATCAGTTACTAATGAAATGAACTTCAATCCCTACTCATTTATCATCTACTACTAAAAGGGATTGTTGCCCCTACTCATTTACCAATACTCAGTGGAAGGGACTCTTTCCCTTTCTCATTTATGAGTACTCACTGGAAGGGACACTTTCCCCTGCTCATTTATCAGTCTTTTCTAAAAGGGAATCTTTCCTCAAAATATTTACTAGCACCCACTAGAAGGAGCTCCTACCCTTGATCTGAAAGCTAACACTTGCTGGTATTGTTGATCCATCTTTCATCCATTCTCATACTAGAACCAAGATACCACTTACCTCACAAAAAAATAAATATTCTTATTACAAATCCTCAACAATCCACCTTAAACACCTTCAACAATATCTGGTTGCTAAACAAATCACCAATACATTCAGCAATTTTTCATTACTGAACACACCTACTCCTTTATTAGTCTAATTCTCTCTCTCATCTAACCACCAGTATCCTTCTTCTACTCTTGAATTTGATTGCACACTGCACAATCTGATATTGAATTCTCATTCAACACCCCATCCCTTGTAGCCACCTATTGTTTCTAATCATTGCAGAAAGAAAGTTCACCATACCAACACCTTGTTGCACCAAAAGCCCTATCTCAAAACAATTTGTGTGTATTTTCTTTCTCAGGCCTTCTTTTATAGTTTTTCTTTTTGCTAACTTTGGCTTTGTCTATTTTTTAAAATTTGTGCATAAAGCCTTATTTTTTTTCCTTTATCTTGTTCATCTCAATCTTCTGGACTATTTTTTTTATTTTGGGGTTGGATCTCCAAGTCAAACTGACCTTTAGTACCTCTTTTGCAACTTAAACTAATTTTTTTTGCTTATTTTTTGCATTCTAGCTTTTTACAGAATTTAGCAGTGCACATGTTATTTTTATTTGTAGTTAATATGACCTAACTTACAAATTTTTCTTCCAAAACTAAAAGTTCCATTGTTTTGTGCTTAAGCTCCTTTTACAAGCTCCATTTACCTATTTTTTGTCACAGGACCAGTCTTCGCGACCTTTGGATAAATGCTTTCGCCACTTAATTCCTTTCAGCCCTACATGGTCCAATTTCCTTGATTAACAACTATTTTACCATTGGTCTTACTTCTATATGAAATAACCAACCATCATCCCAAAGGCCAATGCTCCTTTGTTTCTACATGAAAAAATCCAAGGAGCTAGCTCTTAGCCACTTTGTGCCTCTATATAAACCACCAGGCTATGTCTAGCAGGATGAGTTATCCCATGCAGTCCTCCCGGAAACTCTTTGATTTTCTGCCATTCACTAGCTATCATGCTTCCATGTCTTAGTGCCTCTATCTCTCGACTCGTTCACTTAGCACACACCAATCATACCACCGGGATGGTGTCACTCCTTCCACACGTCAACTTGTGAATGGTGACACATGTCACCCAAATATGAGCCATTAGGGTGCCAAAAAATTATTTCTATGTTTCCACCTCCTATTGGTTGTGCTAATGTCACCTTCCTCTATCGTTAGACCCAATCTATGTTGCCACATGCCCTGCTAAAGGAGAGAAAAAACAGGGTACTGGAGACCTGTTTTGCAAGCAATTTATTCGTTAATTGGTTTTCGGGATTACCGACCATTTCCTTTATTTTTCATATATTCCACTAGGTTGGTGCCTTGCTGCACAGTCACTTTTTTTCCCTCCAGGCTAGCCCTCAGTGGGATGAGTTGCTGGAGTGGGTTGCTCTACTCAAATCTCATTGGTCAGCTCTCTATTTCCATGCCCCAATGTCCACCACCCAGCGCACTTGTTTTGTGCACCAAAACTATACTGTTGGGTTAACTCTAATGGCTACTGCCTCCAGGTGGGATCCAACCACTCTTTTCATCCCAGTCTCTTAGGCCTATGCGTCAAAAGGATTGTACCAATGTAATGCCCTTGGGCTTCTTCTCCTAGGCTAGGTTGACAGGCGAGCTCCGCCTGCTCAATAAAAATGCTTCCCGCTATTTTTGTGGCTTCCACATGTTCCTGACACATTGTTTGGCCACTTTATCACTAGGTTTGGCACTTGTTCCAACTTTGGTTGCACGCCAAAGCTCATCCAACCTCCTCTAACTTTGTTATCTTGATCTTGGGGTCACCAACTTTGACTGACTCTATCTCTCAATCCAAGAGGCCATTTTCAGACTTCCACACACCATTGGAAATATATTTTAGATCTATATCTGTCCAAGTGGGTTTTTCCTACATCTAAGATTATATGCTAGCCAAAAATTGGTGCCAAATCCTCTCCACCATTTTGGCTACCTTTGTAACTCTTCACTATTTCCTTTACGAGTTGTAATTGTTTTCCCTTTTCCATTGCTTTCCTCGTGCCACCTTTTCCGATGCCTTTTATTTTACTTGTGATACCCTTCCGTTACCTTTGCGTTTCCTGCACCACCTCTACTATTCTCTTTTCCATCAATCTTTACCTTGGAAACCAATGAAAACATATTTACCAATGCAGTTACTTTCCCATTACCTTTTCCTTTACCTTTGCATTTCCTTTTCCATTATCTCCTTTTCCATTGCCTTTTCCACCAATGAAAACAAATTTCCAATAACATAAACATCCACCTAGTAGCATCTTTACTCATTATCAAAATTGTTATCCCAAATAATAAAACCTTGAATCAAATATATCAAGGTGAAAACCAGTTGTTGGTACAAACATGGATCAAAATTTCTCAGTCACTTCCATTATTCCAAGATTCTCGTGAATCTTTATATCATGCTTCCTTTGATCAAGGAATATTTCATCAATTATTTTCCAGACCTCCAGGTAGTAGTTTATCAGTCTAGGACCGCTTAAGTCAAATTATGCTTCTAGTCTCCCTTTGAAGGAAACATTGATTTAAGAGTCCTTCTATTGTGAGAAAACAGATCATCAAGATTAATATCTAGATATGAAGCCTTCTTCAATCATGAGATGCTTTTTATGGGTAACTCTTCCAATTGAGACAAAGATTTTATCATGATCCTCTACCTCTTACTAGAAGAACCTTCTTGCGTTTTTGTTTTCATCTAGTGGATAGTAGATCTTGAATCTTCTATGTAAGAGATACTTTAGACTAATTTCTCTCCCTGTATACCAGGCTTGGAAAGTATTGTTTCTTTTCTACACTCTTCTATTTGCTTCATTTGTTTCCAATACATAGGTAGCCTTTGTCATGAACTTGCAATCCTTACTAGGAGGCCATGGGAGAACAAATTCAATTAAGTAAAGTACAAGTGACTATCAAAAGATAAAGACAATATTTAGAGTAGTATTTGAAGAGACGGTATATAAAGTACTTATCCTTTTTAGAATAGAGTCAACTCCTTCTTATTCCTTTTTATTTTCTCATCCATTAACAACTTCATCCTTATCCACATCATCACCAAGATTTTATTCCTTTCTATGGTTTCTTCTTTTAATCCTAGGGATTTTCTCATAAACCCTGGACTTTTCTTCTTCAAGCCTTTAAGGTTTACAGATGACTAGCTAGGGTATTTAACTTCTCACCCTAGACAATTAAAAGTCCATAATGTTGGCATTATGACTAATGTGTTGTCCTTGATGCCAACATGCTTTATAAAAATGTACTTGATGGTCATGGAACTAATGCAGCGATCATATATATTGATACATATGCTACAATGGATATGGATAGAGAAATGGCATTTCAGTTATAGATGGATGACAAATTGAAGTTTGAGAAAGTATAATACGTAGAATCTGTGATGAAGGGTCACGTAAATACACATGTCTTGTGACTAAGAGTTGCATACAAAATCTAAACCATGGAAATTTGGATACGAGGGATCACTACCATGTTATTGGCCCTAAGTAAGTGGAGCGACAACATTCATTTGATCCCACCAAAAAAAACTGACCACATTACAAAAGGATGTACCTAATATATTCGCTAAGGAAAAAACTATATAAGGAAATGGAGATCAAAGTGTTAAGTGTTCAAGTGAATGAGTTATTCATATGATATGAAACAAGTGCACACCACATAGCAAGGAGAAGACTTAGATATGATATATGTTTTATCTCCTAGAGACAGCCCTTGGGTTAAGGAGAGACCAGTGCCTAGGAAATATTGTTGAGTGTTTGCAAGATTTCGTGGAATTGATTACTCACACTCAATGTTAGCATATTTTAAGACAAACTGGTTTAGAATATTTCATAATAAGAGAAATCCAAATTTGGCAGAAAAGTAACACTCATCGAAGAATTAAGGCTCAACTCTACTGGCCAACATTATGTGAGCATGTAGTTTTATCATTCGTTTCAATGAATCAGAGAGAATAATTATAAAGGAATGCAACTAAATACACAGGGCTTAGTTAAGAATCCAGTTGTTGGGTAAGGGTCCCCTAGGTCTAAGTTTTATCCAAGTCATGTAAAGACTTTGTATTTTGTTGAGAGGGGTGAAATTAGTGGTATTCTAAGAGTCAAAGGGGCTTTAGTGCAGGTCAAAGCCGCTTATTTTGTAAAGGGATGGGAATAATTAGAGGATTTTGAGCTCCACCCATGGTATTGTAAGGTTAGAAGCATATATAAAGGAATTATTTTACAAATCTAAGGTAGGACATAATGAATTGAAAAGACACTTTTGAGTCTGCCTTGTAAGATCTTTCTGTACTCAAATGAAGGGGAAGGGTCCTGCAACTGTGTATGTGAAGGCCTTGGTAAGTCTGTAGCTGAGTGTGCAGGCCCATGCATCTATGTGCATAGGGTCAAAAAGACTATATTTGAAAATACTTTACTAATAAAGAAACATTTTGAGACAGATCTGAGTAATTTCTGTATTTTCACATAAATTTTGTGTTCTTGATTGTTTATGGTTCATTTTATATATATCTTATGCAATTTCATCGCAAAGGTTCATAAATTGTTTTGTATGATGAATAATGCATGTTAGTCTAGTTTCGCACGGTTCGCCAATCAGTTAAAGTAGAAAATAATTTACGATTGTAAGAATAACGTTAATATTTCACGATGGTTGGATTAAGCCCTAAACTATTAAAATCATTATAGCCATGTTGCATAGTCCCTCTGGATGCAGAAACCTAGTTCTAGCATCCCCCAATATCATCTTAGGTGAGACTGCAATCTGTGCAAGAAGATTGTTGTCGAAAGGGCTGGTGGTATAGGGTTTTGTTGGTTAGAAAAGTTAACTTTGAACCTAGGTATAAGCCCCTAAAGCCAAAGAACCCCGGTTAGACAATCACCGAGGAAAATACCTATAGAACAATGGAGTAAGGAGAGAATAGATCTACAGAAACAACTAGTGGAGCACCAAGATCTAGATGAGGAGGAATTGGTCGGCATATTTGTGGATATAAGTGCAAACGAGGTGGAACCCATCTCCAGGTTTCCACCTTATGTGCCTCCAAGGAAACTAACCACGAAGGTGATGAAGGACCTAGATTCCATCAAATGCATATGTATTTACACCCCTGTTACTAGAGGAAGTGCCAATTGAGGGGGAGTTGTTAGCCAAGGTGCAAAACCTATGCATGGAGGGCTGGGATTTGAATGATTGTAACAAGTATCCCCAATTTAAGCCTAGAAAGTACCTCCACTCTGTGTATTACGAAGAAGATGAAGTGACATGGTTTGAACCAATGAAGTGGGTAGTTGGGATTCATCACACTGGGTTGTTGAATATGCTTTATGTTCCACATTTTGGGTGAAGCAACATAAACACAATTTGTGTGCACCAATTGTTAGCATTGGCACATGATGGGCATCTATGGCTGATCAAATGAAGAATGACTATGGAATTGTCAATAAGTCCCAGGGATATGCTATCAGTTCTATTAATGATGAGGCTGTGAATTTTACTGCATCCATTTTGGCCGGTAAAATCATGAGGAAGTATTGGGCAGATGAAGTGTCGACTCCAGTAGTATCCTTGGCTACATATTGTAGCAAGGGGGTTCAGTTAAATTGGATTGGGTACCTTTGTCAAGAGTTTTTGGATGACTTCTATGAAGCACAGGAAGAAGGGAATCCATTCCAGTATGAATGGTTGTTACTCTTAATCAAGTTGGTAGCATGGCAAACACCGGAGGATTCTGAGTTCCCTAATGTGGAACTGGATGTGAGTGAGGCTGTGAAATTTTCCTCGCTATGGGCCTCTAAGGAACCGACCTAGGTTATGGAGAATAAAATAGTTTGGGTTCTCTTTGAGATGGACCTGTGCATAGTCATCAACCAATGACTAAGGTTGTCACCTACATTATTTCAAGAGTTTGGTGATATCAGTCATTGAAGCTGACTCTTCTTCCCTACTTCTCTTTGTTGTTTTCTCCTTTGTGATAGGCATTTGTAATGTTGAAGATGACACCAACTACTCCTTTGCCTCTTGTAGGGTGTTCTCAATTGATTCTAGCCAGTTTTTATACTTTTCAATCTCTGGTCTGGCTGTGTGAAAATAAGTAGTAGAATTTCTTTCTACCCTTAACTTGGAGATGAAACCTAATGGATCATATGACCAAGTGAAACTAAGGCTGAATTGCATCTCTTTCAGTAACTTAACTGCTTCTTCCCTTGTCCCTATTTGAGTTTTGATTTTGAAGTGGGATTTCTTCTTGGTAGCTACAAAGTGAATCTCATCCATATTGAGGGTTTTCCTAATGTATTCTAGAGAAAAAAATCCTCATTTGGAGGAATTTTGGCAGCTTGTAAGGGGCAAGCTCACACCCAAATACCCTTAGCTCTATGCAATTATGATAAAGGTACCAATCCCCTGTTTGGACTTGGTATGATAGCTGCAAAGCTTTCCTAATTTCTTCACTGATTCTTAGCTTTGTCCTGGTACTTATGAGACTGAGTGCTAGATGTAAAAACATCTCTATGAATTGTTTGTATGAAAATTCCTTTTGTTCCTTCATCACTAGTGTAGACTAGAAGATGGCTAACTACTGTTTCCCTTCATCATCTAGCTTTTGTAAGGCGAGCTTGAGGTTGTCTCCCTGAAAATATAAAAAACATATAAACTAACACAGAAGCATATTTGAATACCTCCTTAGTCTATAATTTGATAAACTACTCATGGATAGAATCTACAAGAAATTGGCTAAAGTTAAATAAGAAGGAAGGCTTGGAATCTACAGAGAAAATGGAAAGAAATTTTATAATTGCCTCATCTACCCACTAATCTAAGTAATAGCCAAGGAGGTAGGAGATGACTATGATGATTTTCTTTGCTCTCTCAGGGAAAATGGAGGATGGATAGGGAGGATTTTTCTTAGGTAATGGTGCATCTTCAGTCAAGAAAAGTTCAAGGGTTTTGGCTTTTCTAGCAAAGTCTAGCTTCTGATACAATTTAACAAGTGCTTCATGGGGAAAAGGAGTGGCATTCTATATTGTAGGGGCTTGCATCATTTGTTCTATATCTTGGGGAGTGATAGTGAATAGAATGTCTCCAGTGGGGGCAATAATAGCTCTTTGTCTTGGCAACTAACATGCATGACATTTCCTGACAAATTCAGGGGTGTTGTGGGTACGGGGTAAGATATAGTGGGGAAAATTGGGTTCCCACAGTTGAATATCATCATATTTATCTATAAACTTATCCTAAAGCCAACAATACATATCAAAAAGGTCAAATTCATAGATAGTTTCATGAATTTTATAGTCTATGTCTGCAAAAGGGATGTGGTGAAAATCAATGGGAGGGTGGATCAGAGGACTCACAGGTTCTTCTAGTCCCTTGTCTTTTGGAGGCATGATTGTATAAAGTTAAGGACAATGGTGAAATTTGGATTACAGGTTTATAATACCCAAAGAGGACTTGGGATTTGCAGACAAAAGCAGAGGTAATGGCCTAAAATTCTGGTTAGCTGGAAATGTCCCCGACCTGGTGAAGTTTTTTGTAGTTCAGACTGGTACACCTGTCACAGAGCAATAACAATGTATAAGAATAGTAGCCGGTGAATGGGGGAAAGGAGGGATTATATAGTGTTATGGGCTTTCCCATTGATGGTGACATGGGTTCGTTGAATTAACGATTAAGCCATTAGAGGGAGCAGAGGTGATTGGTGGGATCAACAGGTAGATGATGTGGTGGAGGGTGAGTGCCAAGAGCACAATGGATAGAGCAGTGGTATTGGGAGGTGTAAAAACTAGTTTTCAGAGGAGGGGGGACGTGGTTAATGGTTTCGCCTGAGGGGGGTGCGAAATCATGTGGTGTTAACATGTCGCGGTAGGCATGGTTTTGAATACTAGCCATTTCAGATGCCCCCCTCTGATGGTAAAGTTTGGATGGTGAGGGGGCCTGAAATGCATTGTGGGCTGTCGAAGTTTAAGAGGTGGGTGTGAATGAGGGGAGAAGTGGTGGCATGTTATTGCAATGTGACATGGCATATGGTGGGGTCAGGAAATATATTTAATGCATAGCGAGGGAATGGTTGGAGTGTATGGTAGGGTCATGAAACTTAGGAATAAGGGATTATATACCAAAATCACTTGATATGCTGAACTTTAGAGTCAAACTGTAATCCTTTTTTCCTTTTCCCTGTGCATGAAAATACATTTGAAATTCAACTTAGAATAAAATTTTCATGCTTTTCCTCTAACAATATATGGTCTGTTCCAAATATTTTCAAACTTGCCATGTTTTCCTTTATCTTCTATCCTAGAATCCCATCTCAAAACTTGGTCCCCAATGTTAAAGTCATTATATTTTGTTCTTCTATCAAATATATTTTTAACATTTTCTTGAATAACTTGGGTCTTGTTGTATACTCTCTCCATGGACTGCTACAACTGGATAGTTTGATTAATCCTTCTCCGTACATCATGGGGTTCATCTTGCACTTCTTCAATGGTCTTCATGACTGGAACTCATACGGAGGATGGAAAACCTGCATTCATCCCATAGACCAATTGGTATGGTGACATGCTAATTGATTTTTTAGTAGTAAGTCTGCCAGCCCAAAGTGAATTGACCAGCTTGTTGTGCCAAGACTTTTTGTTTTCCTCTAACAACGTTTTGATGATGTTTACCAAATGTTTGTTTGAGGATTCAGCCAACCCATTACTCTGAGGGTGATAAGATGTTGAATGTCCCAGAGTAATGTGGTATTTATGGCCAAAATTAAACCATATTTTTAGATTTAAAGGCTACAGCATTATTAGTGATGAATTTTCTAGGATAGCCAAATCTGGAGAGGATATTAGTCTCAAGGAATCTAATAATGACAACATCAGTGGCATTTCTGGAAGGGGTGGCTTCTATCCACTTGGTAAAGTAGTTAGTCGTTGTAAGAATTCAATTATGTTGGGCATAGGAAGAGGGATGAATTTCACCAATGAAATACAATCCCCATTCTTGGAAAGGGATTTCAACTGAGATAGGCTTTAAGGGTAGGGGCAACAATTTTCTCCTTCCCTAAAAAATCTGGCATTTATGACATGAGGCAACTTGTTTGTGAATGTCAGGGAAAAGGGTAGGCTAGGAGAAACCAGCTCTAAGGATTTTATTGGCGATAGTTTTCCAATAAAGATGTCCACCACAGTCACCTTCATGGAATTCATGCATAACTTTATCTACATCATCCTTTAACAATCATTTAAGTAAAATACACCCAACATCTTTCTAGTACACAAAATTATCTATAATGCAAAATGTAACTGTTTTTAACTTCAGAAATCTTTCCTTTGTTTTTATCAAACTAGGAGGAGCATTTAAATTAAATAAAACATAAAGCAAGTCTGCATACCAGGGTGAGTTTAGAAATTCCCCATCAATTTGTGGAGTTGCCTGTTCCTCTTGATTATCTAATGAATTAGTCAAGTTAATGTCCAAAGCATGGAAGTTTGACTCAGCCATCAATGGGGCTAGTCCCTCACCTTTGTTTAACTTGGTGGGCTTGATTTCTAAGTTGTATTCCAGAATGACAGCAATCCATTTGCCTCACTTTCCATCAGGTCCATTCTATGTCAAAATGTCCTTAACCATTGCATTAGGTACATAAGCAATAATATGGGAATATAAAATATATACTCTAAAATACTTTATTGCTTTAACCAATTCAAAGGCCTGCTTTTCCATAGTATTGTATTTCAAAGATGCATCTCTTAAAGCTTTACTAAAGAATGAAATTGGTTGCTCAAAGCCTTCACTATTTTTCTACGGTAAAACTACTGCAATAGTGTGTTTGGAAGAAAAAGAGAAGATTATGAAATCTTTCGTAAAATTTGGGTTGACCAACACTGGTGCCTTGTTCAATGCTTGTTTAACTAAGTCAAAGTATTCTTTAGCCTCAATACTCCACTTTATTTCATAATCATTTTTAAGCATGTTTGTTACGTTCCTGAGAAGTTCTGCCAGGTTAGGAATAAATCTCCTTAGGAAATTGATTTTACCAATAAAAGACTAAATCTATTTGATGTTTCTTGTATGACGAATTTTTAATATTGCTTCAATTCTGCTGGGATCAATCCTAATTCCATCCTTGGAAATAATGTGACCAAGAAGTTTTCCTTCCTCCAGGCCAAATAGTGTCTTCTTAGGATTGAGTGAGATGCCAAACCTTCTACATTTTTCAAACACTCTTCTCAGATGTGCTAAATGTTCTTCATCAGTTTTAGAATAGACTATAATGTCATCTAGATAAATCAAAATAAAATGGCCAATTTCATCAGCAAAGGAAATATCCGTTTCTCTTTGGAAAGTGGCTCCATCATTCATTAAGCTAAAGGGAATTTTCACATACATGAAGGTGCCCCATGGTGTAGTGAAGGAAGTTTTATCCTGATCATCAGGATGCACTAAGACATGGTTGTAACCTGAGAAACCATATAACAAGGAGATCCTATTAGACCCTACCATCTTTCACAATATATGATCCAATTTAGGTAACGGGTAGTTGTCTTTAAGGGATATCTTATTTAGATTTCTGAAATCAATACACAATCTGATTTCTCCAATTATCTTTCTAGTAGGGACAGTGTTAGACACCCATTTAGAGTATCTAAGAGGAAGTATAATTTTAGTATCATACATCCTTTTTACTTCATTCTCAATCAAAGGCATTACGACAAGATTTATCCTACGAAGGTTTTGCTTAAATGGTTTTTGATCTTCCTTGATTGGGATTTTATGTTGTATGATTCTAGTGTCATATGCTTTTATATCCTCATAACTCTAGGCAAAGACATATATGAACTCTTTGAAAAGGGATATGTATCGTTGTTTTGTGATAATAGGAAGTGATTTTGAGAGTTTTAACATTTTGGGATTTTTCTCACTTCCTATATTGCATTCTTCTATGTTTGTCCCTATGGTTTCCATTTTTGGCTTTTTTGCCACATCATTAAAATTGAAAAGTTCTTCTAATGGAACTAAACCCCTAGGAAGAACATTATCCTTAAGCTCTAGTACTTCAAATTATTCTTTTTGAGGATCTATTTCATGCAATTGTAATTTATGTACATCTTTATTGACTGAAATATTTACATCAGAATCATCAAGCTGCTTATCTTTACTAACATATTCAACAATATGATTTTCTACTTCACACTCTAAATCTATGTCATACTCTTCATACTCATCCTTGGATTGCGAAAATCTTTCAATTTCTTTGTCACTTCTAAATACCTGCCAATGCCTCATATTGTCAGGTACAACTGGATGGTGTTTAACCTCCACTGTGTATTGTATGTTGGGATGAGACATTTTACATGTGATAACTGAGAAAGCTAAACCATTAGCCAAGACATTCTGATTTTTGGGAATAACATCAAGATCATATTCTTCAAAAGTTCCTAGAAAGTCAAGCACAACATTTTTGTAGGCTCTCAACCTAGGATGTTTGGCAGCATACTCTCCCTTGACCTGTCTTACAATTAATTCAAAATCCCCTTGAACAACAATTCTTTTAGCACCTAATTTCTTCAATAATTGAAATCATAAAAGAAGTGCGTCATATCCTTCTATATTATTGGTGCAATGAAAATTGAGTTTATAGGAATGACCCTCTGAATGGTTGTTCCCTAAATTGGACACCCAAACACCTGCCCCTGAACCTGCTTTGCTACAAGAGCCATCAAATCTCATGTTCCAAAAGGGTTTAGTTTCAGTGTTTTGTTTCACAATTAGAGTTTGATTTTCATGCTTTTTATCAATATCATTTTCTACTTGAGTAACCTGTGCATCAATGCCTTCATTATTGTAAAGAATGAAATATCCTAGGTTGGACTGAACAAAGTAGAGAGGGTAGTTATGTGGTTTATCTTGACTGCTAACCATATACTTCATTAAAGTTTCCCTATACAGTCTCCTTTGTTGACCAAAGTGCTATAGGGATTAATGCATGAGTGTTTGGTGATGTAGAAAACCCTCAAGGATCTTCTGGGGATCCTCGAGAGATAATCAGATTAGCTGCAACTGTCACAAAGATACATACATATCTATGTTTAACAAACAAATATCAAAGTGAGAAGGACTTATTACCTTGATTCTTAGTGTGTTGTTGTTGGAGAGCGCAATGCAGCTAGGCAGAAGACCCCTGAGCTGGCTCCAGATCAAAACCTGCACATAGCAAAGACAAGCATAATATCACAGCATAAAACCTCGATAAACAAATGCATGGACATATAAAAGATATTTAGTTGCATATAACTAAGCCACTCATGCTAGAAGATGTTAGATCAAAATATAAACAAGTTATATTACCAACATCATGGAGTGAACAACACAACTGTAGTTCTATATTGATTTAGAAATAGTGATTACAACCATCAGTTGCATCAGCCTTCCCTTACCCCTCCAACTCCTCTCTCTCTCTCCCTTCTTAACCTTTTATAATGCCTTAGTCTAAGACACTGCTCGACAGTCAAATAGGAATTCCTTTCAAATGGTTCGACCTCTTTCACAATGGCCTGAGCCTTGCATATATAGCATGTAGGGTTAGGGTTTCCAAGTCCTTCATGAGTTCCAATAGGCAAAAGCAGTGATGTTTCCATGCTTTAGTGCTCTTTCCTATTTGCATACTCAATTAGGAATTAGTAATTCCCCCAAACAGGTCGAGTGCTGAGGTTTCCCTACCTTTATGAGCTGACATAGGAGAGAATCTAGTAATATTTTCTCAGTAAATTTTCTCCTTTGACCCATAGAAATTGATTTAGGGTCACTAATGTTGTTCCCGAGGTAGCAAGTAGACTTACCCTAGGCACTAATGCACCCTTATGCTTGCTGAGAAGCTTTATAAAGCAGGTTGATAGTGTCTAGACAACATTAGCTCGAAAACTAGTCTTGTGAACTTGGTTAGTCCTTTAGTCATCATGTCTTTGTCCTCTAAGTTGATGAGGAGGTCATTTTCTTGTATAAAAGATGCCCCCTAAAGTGTGATATTAGAGACTACGACGATGGCCGAAATACTTTATATTACTTGTAATTTTCTTTGGAAAAAAGAGAGAGAGGATTGGAACTTTGGGTAGTATGGAAATTTGATACAACACATATATATAAAACAACTAAAATCATGTCCTAAGTCAGGCATTCCCACTCTCAGTGGCTATGTTAGAGTGATTTTCTTAGAAAATAGATATGACTATCATGGTCGTCAATAAGCACAATGCAAAACCTGTGTCATAATATGATTATTCTGATGAGCTGTCTCCAAAAAACAATAACCGCAACTTGGGATAGGAAACAAGGCTGAGTGATGCAAGCCTTTACCCAAGGTCTTGATTTCCGCTTCACCAAACAACATAGATTGATACATGTGAATATAGGCCTTGATGTCGAACATGCATGAAATCATTTGATTACTAGTCAATAATGGAGACCGTTAATAGACACTAAGACGACCACTGATAATGGTGATGGTATCCAAGATGCACAATACAATCTGGCGAGTCAAAAAAATGTTTTTGTCATCGAACACTCATGAAATCGTTTAACCAGGAGCCAATAATGAAAACCCCTAATCAAACACAAGGTGACCTAGCATTGATGTCTGCAAGTACCAAGGCACTGAAGTGTTTCTGGGTCTTCTTCCTAGATAGAGTGTTGAAGTCGATAGGAAGAGACCTGTCGAAAGGTAGGCAGTAAGGTGTCCTACATCAATCGACATGAAATGGGACAAGAATGATTGTTTTTTGAGGAATCTTTTGGGCATTGGGTCAAAGTGACAGAGGGCATGATGGTAGGATATGCTTGATTTTTTGATGGGGGAAACAAAAAATAAATGTTTTCCTTTAAAGAATAGAAGGCACGACAATAGTTTAAACCATGCACCACTAGACACATGAACACCAAAGAGTGTTAGGATACAGAGATGCAAGAACAACGGGGTATATAGGATGAACTCATAGGATGGTAAGATTCATATTGAGAGGTCATCAGAAGGAAGGTTTATCTGAGGGAATGCCATGCTCAAGGTAGCAACTGCTGTAAAAAAACTCTTTCAAAATACAGAACATAATGCAGTTGTATTGTCCACTTTCCCCATATGATTAGTTTAGTGAGTCTAGACAGGTAAACTCATTGATCTTTTCATGTTTTAAGAGTCTGAAAAGGACCATAAAAAGAGCAACTCTCTGCCTTATCTGATTAGTTTAATGAGTCCAGACAAGAAAACTCATCGATATTTTTATGTTTTAGGAGTCTAAAAAGGATCATAAAAAAAGCAACTCTATCCTTCATCTGTGTAATTTAATGAGTCCAGATGAGATAAATCAGTTGCCTTTTCATATTTATAGAGTCTGAAAAGATCGCAAAGAATGACTCCAGGGTGGTCCCTTTGTCATAGTTTTTAACTAGGTGCAAGAAAAGTTTAATAGTATACCTGGAACGGTTCCTTTTCCATGAGTTAATCTACCGAGTCCGAATAAAGAGAAACCTATTCTCAATAGATGTTGGCCTCATTTTGTTACAAGTATGAGAAGACTGAGTAAACTCAATATTCGTCGTGAAATTTTAATGAGTCACGTGATGACAAACTCAATACCTTCATTGAATTTTAACGAGTCAAATTAGGAAAACTCAAAGTTTCTTTTTTAGTTTAGTGAGTGAGGAGAAAGAGATGAAAAAACTTCTCATTCCTTCTTTGTATATTTAACGAGCCTGAAGAAGGGTAAAAACTCTGGGATTTTTCAATTTAAGAGAAAGAAATAGTCCCAAAAAAGAAAGTGCTCATATCATCGTTGTAAGTGTTTAACGATCCCAGTGACGGAAACTCGGCGTTTTTTCGATTTAACAAATGAGAAAAGTTCCTAAAAAGAATGCTCAAAGCTTCTTCATAAGTTTTTAATAATCTTGAAGAAGTAACTCGGGGTATTTTCAGTTTTATGAGTGAGAAAAAAGTCCCAAAAAAGAATGCTCAATCGATCTTTTTCAGTTTAGTGAGCTAGAAAAAGAGGGAAAAAGAGTTGCTCGGACCATCGTGTAAGTTTTTGATGAGACAGATGTATCCCATAAAAGAAATCGCTCATAGAGAATTGCACATGGTCATTTCTGTCGTTCAATCCTGAAAATTGTTTCATCAAAACATGAGCAATTTTTGCCAATTTAGAGTCATGGTGCATGATAATTATCATTGGAAATGGACTAATTCTACTTTAATGACTTCAATTAAGATAATTCATGTCCCTAAAGTGACTATAAGGGAGTTCTTGAGCCTCCACTTTCACCATTTTCATCATTTGAGAGCTGTGAGAGTGTTTTGGAGCTAAAGAGGAGCATATTTTCCATGGACAATTGTGGGAGATCTGGGTGATCATTCAATGTGCTGTCAGTTCTAGGTAGGTGAAAAAGCCTAGATCTTGCATTATTCAACATTATTTTAATCAATTTTTGGGTTGATTTTTTGGAGAACTGGGGAGCCCTAGTTCTTTTACTGCGTCTAACGCCCTCTAGCAGGCTTGTAGGGAGCATTAAACACCCTTTATGACCTGCTGGAGGGTGCTAATTCTCCCTGTATGTCAGTAGGGAGGGTGTTAGTGCATGAGGGTACACCCCAAAACCCTAGGCAGTGATTTTATAAGCAATTTTGCCTCGTTTGCACTGATTTTTCGGTTGATTTGTGCAGTTTTTGAGCCATTATAACTAGTCTATGGAGAGAACGGGCCCATGACCGACAAGAAATGTTGATGAGAAATGATCCTGCTTGCATACTTGCATTGCGCCATTGTGAGTTGATGAAGTATGCTAATTTGGACTTGATGAAAGGTCAGGAGGACCTTTTGAGCTGGATTATTTAGTGTTGGGATGAACACGAGTAGGTGTTTAGGATTCGAGATCATGAGTTGGCCATTGACCGAGATGATATATACTTTTTGACTGATTTTTCATGTAGAGGAGCACAGGAAAACCTGGCTGGGGGTAGGTCTGATCCTTGATCCACCCTAGAGCTAGTTCAAGCTTACTGTATCCCTGAGAGCAGACTTGTCAGCAACAGAGTCCCTATAGAGAGGATTAGGTCCAGATCTATGAGGGCCATTTTATGGTTGATTATGTGTTTGGCGGGGTCAAAGAGTCCCCACCTTGCAACAAAGGCCCAACTGTTGCTTGGAGTTGACCGTGTCCAGCCTCAGATTTTCAACTGGTGTGAGGCAGTGCTTCACCAGTTGAAGGCATAATTGACTGCATGCAAGACTCAAACCCAATAGAGTTTTAGGTATGTCGCTCTCATTGTCTCATTCATACTTGAGAGGGTACTTGTTATGCGTCCACAGATAAGCATAGGTCCCCTTGATCCAAGGGAGCCGAGATAGGGGCAATGGGCATCACTTGATCCTCACACAGGAGGAGGACTTATCCGACACTTTTTTAAGATGATTTCTTCAAATGGCTTAGTGGCCAGATTGTGATGATTGAAAACTATGCCTATGAGGGAATGGACTTCACCGGCGACCCTGACTTGATTCCTCCTCCTGGAACCAACTAGCGGCCACAAGGTAAGAATGATTTTGAGAGTACTTAAGGTATCTTTAAGCTTTTGAATATTTATGTTATGTTTTTGTTGATTTTATGGGTGAACAAGTAATGACATGAAGCTCTTTTCTTAACACAGATGTGGCACCGTACGACCTGCAGGTGAACCTCTGCAAGTGAGACAGGGAGGCCAACTACCTGATGGTGGGGTGATGTTGATAGACTTCACGAGGTTCTGAGGAACCTGGAGGGCTTGAGCATGGGTGTGCCCCCCCCTCTTCCTATGAGGGAGATCCCCTCTCATATGCAACGGCACATAGTCGGTGTGCCTGAGCGGTTTCTGGTTCCTATTAAGAGGAGAGCGAGAGTAGTGTTATCATTTCATGAGGAGTAGGCTCTATTAGCAGGTGCTTTGGTATAGCCAATGGGTGTTTATAGCTAGGCTAAGTAGCCATTTTGTACTTAAAACACCCAGGTTTTGGAATATTTTGATGTAAAAGACTGGATTCAATATATATATATATATATATATTGGTATTTTATGATGTAAATGTTTTTATGTGTTTTTCTAAATTATTAACTGTGTAAATATTTACTTTCATACATGTATCTATAGTGAATGAGACAGATGCCAATATAACACATAGTTTGCCAATGAATCAACAAATGTATTAAATTCTCTAAGAATGTGTTCATATGTGATAACTTCAAATTGACATTCCAAGAGTCATACCCTTAAATAATGACGTAACAAGATTGGATTACGAACGTGATAATGATTTGTCAATTACATAACAACAAGCTGAGAGTCTAACCTGACCACTAGATTGGAGATGTCCCTTGATGATGCTTCAGTGAGAAGTGAAATTATGGACATGTACTCAGTAATATTGTTGGTGGAAGTACCAAGAAAGACTCCCCCGGAACAAAACAGTTTTGACTCAGGTGTGTAAATGACCCAAGCAGCTGATGCAATGTGTCATGTGTGACGACTGGCACCATCTGCGTATCCTACATATGTTAAGGGTAATGAAGGCATCTACATTATGAGAAATATGTATGAGACAAATACTTCAATAAATACCAAAAAATCTAGTCACATCAAAAAAGAAGAAAAACTTATAAATACATAAAATTACAAAGCACATGCCTAGTGCAGTACTAGGCATAATACCTTTCCAGATAGAGCCTATTTTGGGGCTCAGTGAGTGGGACTCCTTCCATCCCTGAATTTCATATGACCCTTTTGAGAGGGCTTTCTTGACAACATATGGACCGAGCCATAAGGGTTGAAGTGTTCCTACCCCGAGAGGTCATGTTTTTTATCATAGAGTAAAACAAGATCTCCCTCTTGGTATGAATGAGGGTTGACCTTTTTGTCGTACTGGGCTTTGACCCGATGCTTGTGGGCTTTGAGTGCCAATTCGACATCTCAATGGGTTTCATTCAGTTTATTTAGGTATAGAAGGCACTCTTCTTTGGTAGTAGTGTCAGGCAAGAGTTCAACAATGATTTGTAAGGAAGGAATCTGACACTTGATTGGTAAAATTGCTTCCAAGCCATAAGCCAGTTGAAAAGGTGTGAAGCCTGTAGCAGTTTTAACTGAAGTTTGGTATGCCCATAGCGTAGGATATAACATTTGATGCCAGTGGGTTTTATGATTCCCTACTAACCTACAGATCATGGTTTTTAAGATGCCATTGACG
The DNA here is from genome assembly GCA_031772625.1 of Pinus tabuliformis. Lineage (NCBI taxonomy): Eukaryota > Viridiplantae > Streptophyta > Pinopsida > Pinales > Pinaceae > Pinus > Pinus tabuliformis. The sequence goes on along the minus strand of CM062814.1, from coordinate 441,627,389 downwards.
ACCTCTACTTGACCATTAGCTTGGGGGTAGTAGGAGGATGATTGATCCTGGTGAAAACCTAGCAGCGATGTTAAGTCAGACATCATGTGATTTTGAAAATGAGACCCATGGTCTGTAACGATTGTGCAAGGCACACCGAAGCAAAATATGGCCTGATTAAACATGAATAGCACCGCGGTTTCTCCATCAACCCAGAAGGTGGGAAGGGCTTCGGCCCATTTCATGAAATAGTCCATAGCTACAATAATATAGTTGTGTCCAGTAGAGGAAATGGGGTTACAAGTTACGAAGTCTATCCCCCATTTTATAAAGGGGCTAATGGAGATAATCAAGTGTAGTAGGGCAGGAGGAGTGCGCATTTTCTTTGTAAACACTTGACAAGGATGGCATTGCCGGATAGCCTTGATACAATCTTTGAACAAGGTTAGCCAGTAGTAGCCTGTGCACAAAATTTTCTTAGTAGTATATATGCCAGAAAGATGACCGCCACATGCCCCAGCATGGAAATCATTTAAAATATGTTCCGCCCTTTCATGAGTGAGGCAACGTCGAAGAAATGTATCTGCACCATGGCAATATAACGTATAGTTAAGCACTAAATAGTGTCATGCTTGGTGGCAGATGTGACGATTATCACCTGACAATAGCTCAGGGCAGAAATGTTGCACTTGGAGGTAGACAAGAATATTACCATACCAAGGGTTAGTAGCGTTGATAAAATAAAGAATTTCATCTGGAAGAGGATCGTGGGCTATCTCATTAGGATCGATAATGGGAAGATCCAATAAAATTCCAGCGAAGACTAAGGAATTTTTCGCCTTGGCAGCAATGAAAACCAAATCAAATTGTTGGAGGATTATGATCCATTTTGAATATTTCTCTCCAATTAGTTGATGACACAAAATGTGTCTCATGGGATTCTACAAGGCGATGACAGTAGTCTGTGGCAGTAGTATGTAATGTCGGAAGTTGTTGACAGCAAAGACAATTGCCAAGGACAACTTTTCCACATGTGAATATCTGAGTTCAGGCCCAACTAGACCTTTCGACAAATAATATATCACATGCTCACTCCGGTCATCATGAGTTTGAACCAAAGCCATTCCTAGAGAGGATGAAGAGGTTTTCAGGTATAGAAGAAAGTCACGTCCATAGTTGGGAGCACTAAGGAGTGGGGCTAATATAAGTGCCTTTTTCAAGGCATCAAATGATCATTGAGCTTCATCATCCAATAGATACAACACTCCATTCCTAAGTAGGCGCATAAAGCCTTTGGTCAACTCAGCATAGTTTACGATGAACCGTTGTAAAAAAATTTCTTTCCCTTGGAAATGTTGGAGCTACAGAATGGATTGTGGTTCAGGTAATTAAGTAATTTCCTTTACCTTATTTGGATCAACCCTAATCTCGTACTTGGAGACAACGAATCCAAGTGTACAAACTCGACAAAGAAAACACATTTCTATGGATTCAAACATATGTTGTAAAATCAACACCTAAGAAAGATAGCTCTTAAATTATCTAGGTGTTACGCTTGCTTCTTCGAATGGGATGGAAGGTCATCCAAGTAAGACTGAACGATATGTCTGATATTGTGAAACGCGTAGTCCATGGCCCTTTGAAATGTTGCTTTATCATTATTTAAACCTAACAAGATTTTTCGATAGACAAATATTCCCATGGGAAAATGAAGGAGGTCTTGTGCTGGTCTGTTGGTTTTATAGAAATCTGTTTGTAACCTAAGAAACCATTCATGAAGGAGAATGATTCACAACCGGTGCAGTCGTCGATAATTTGGTCGATGGACCATCTTGGATGATTATCCTTTGGACACGCAGCGTTTAAGTCTCGATGGTCGACATATACACAGATGGTTCCTTGTTTCTTATCGACATGAACCAGATTGGAAACCCATTCCATTAAGGGAACGGGATAGACAAAACCAATACGTAACAACTTTTCCACCTTGGTCTTGATGGCTTCCATTTTGAAGGGGTGGATTGGTCGAAGCCTTTGGAAGATAGGTTTAGCATTGTCGTATATCTTAATTTCATGCTCAACAATAAAAGGATCTATGTCGGGCATTTCTTCGTAAGACCAAGCGAATACATCACAAAATTCCTTAAAAAGGCAGGTGAAGCTTGCAATTTCCTTAGGATTGCAATTTGCACCAACCTGGATGTTTTCTACGATGCCTGTTATAATAGAAATATCAATGAGCAATGTATTTGAAATATTGCTCATGTTTCCTTCTGAGTCCAAAGTTTGGATAGTCATATATGGTGAGGAAATGATTTCAAGTGCGTCAGATGATAGGATTTGAAGAGGCATCATGTCTGAATCAAATATCAAAACATGATGGTGTGAGTCCTCCCAAGGTTACTCTTATAAACTCATGATCTCTTTAACAGCTTCACCCATAGGTAGGACTTGATTGAGGGGATCAAAAGAAGGAGCAGTTATGGGAGGGGCAGTGGTACTGTTGGCCATGACCAAAGTGATCAGAGACTCTTATGTAGAATGAAGGGCCTGCTAGGCCAATTTAGCTGGTGACAATGACATTTGTTCCCTGTTAATCTCAATGTCTGAAAGGGCTGGTAGGATCCAAGGATTGGTCGATTCGTGAAGAATGGATGAAACCATATTGCATGTCTGTGGAACCGCTGGTAGCAGAAGAGGGAAACAACCCATCAGGGAAGATCCCTTCAGCAGACTGGTACCGATACTGATGTAAGAGTCAGATACACCACCCACTAAGTGTACATAGTCGCTAGGTAACGGGGAATAATCAGGGGTGCAAAAGGACAACTAGTCCACTATGACTATCTTTCCATCCAATGGAAATAGGATGATGCAAAAGATAGTAGACACAATGGTAGTCATGGTATAAGTCCAACTGCGTCCCAACAATAGATTATAGTCAAGCTTTTTATCTACAACTTCGATTTCCACCGTTACTATTTTCCCATACAAGGTGATGGGGCATCTAGCTAGGTAACCTATTGGGATGAAAGTGTGGCCATAGAAAGCTTCAAGGGAATTTGATGGTGGGGATAGGGTTGGAGAACCCAAAGCAAGCCAACATGAAGCCAACATTATGTAGGTTGAAGCACCTTTGTCAATTACAGTTCTATGTATTCCTTTTCCTTTAGAAAAAATTTGCACCTGAGATGGAAGCTGGTGTGGAAGGGGAGGTTTACACTTTTACATGTCAAAAATTACAAGCATGGAATTCCGAGGGTCGATAGCACCAATAACTAAAAATAGAGCTTTCATTTGTGCTAGGCAGGTTTGTAATACTTCGAGCGCTGACATAGTCGATGGCGCTTGCGCCATGTCTTCTACAATATTGTAGTTTTGGGAGGCACTTTCAGATGTATTGTGCATTATGTTATGAAGTGCCCCTTTTGGGGGGCGAATCAAGAGATTACCAACTAGCCTTTTGATATAAAGATTGGTAGGTGGTGGTGGGTTTTGACTTAAGGAGGGTTCCTCTGCATGAGTGACTAGAGCTCCATAAGATTTGGCTCTAGTTTGTAGATCTACAATTTCAAAGGTGTAAACAGTAGATGGTCCTTCACCAGCTGAAGGATGTTGTGAACTGCCATTGCCCCCTTGTGGGGCTCGGGGTTGGTTTATAATAAGGTTCTGCTGCTACTGAGTAGGGAAAGGATTATTCAGGACAGAAGGGGTCCTTCGAGTCTCTTTCTTAGCAATGAACTCTGTGCATTCCTAAAGATGCGGATAGTGATAGGTCATGTGGTCTTCAGTATAGAATTTGCAAGGGAATCTTGTGAGTTTATCCTTTCCATCATCAGAGGGTGCAGCAGCCCTATGCTTTTGGTTTTGCTACTTTATTGACTGCTCTTCAGAAGGAGCGGTCTTTTTCTTATTCTTCTTGTTCTTACCACTGAGTTTTTGTGTAGACCACATAGATTTTATCACAGTGGTAGGAAGAGCAGTCGATTTGGTATAGGGGTCAACTGACATCTGGGCAATGTGACCGTTAAGTTGTTTTACAACAGCCCTTGAGGTTGCACCGATAATCCCATTGGCGTGGGCTCTAGGTTGCTGAGTAGTGGGAGAATTGGAGTTGCGAGGGGCATTAAGAATTACATCATATAGAGTGCCAAACTACGAATATGTCATATCTAAGTGTTGGGCATGATGAATGGATTGGTCTTCTGTGACCGCACCACCTATGGAAACATCCTTAGCGATTTGGGGGAGTAGAGACTTGCAGAACCAATCTGCTAATAGATAGTTTGGGAGGGGAGCTTTGAATAACCTCTCCCTACATCTCCATTCACGTATCTGATCAGAGATGTGGGTGGTGGTATCCTGACTTTATGAAGTGAGGAGTTCCGTCCCAGTTTCATAGGGGATGGGTAGCTAGAAGTGCTTTAAGAATTCCATCGCTAGAGTGCTAAAGGTATTGACTGACGCGCATGATAACTCAATGTACCACTTGGCTACATTACTAGTAAGGGTGCGGGGAAAGAGACATAGCCGGATACTATCATCAACCATGGAGCTAGAAACACACCATAAATGATAGGTCGTGATGTGCGTACCTAGATCCTCCCCTTGTTTCCCTTCAAACTTCGGGATGTCTGTTGGTATTTTATGCAGGATTGGTGGCCAAAGTAAGTTATGATAGATGGGGTCATTTGTCAGTTTGTACAAGTTAGGGATGTCAAGCATTGCCAAGAAAGGCAAGGTGTTGGATGCCCCCGAATCAGACCAAGGCGATGACATATGACTTGAGGATCTTTGTAGTCCTCCCATCTTGTTGTTTCCAATATTATACAAAGGTTGTGTGGTATAGTAAGTGCCTTGGGGTATGGTATTGTACTATGGGTTTCCATAGGGATTGTTAGGATAGGGGATGGAAGTGACCCCAGGATAAGGATTTCCCCCTTCACTCATTTGAGTTTGTGAGTAGGGTGCCCCGATGGATTGATTGTGACCTTGTTGAGGGTACCCACTCGCCACATAACTAACCATAGGTCCTTGACTAACATAAGGAGGGTTCATGTCAATCAATGACTAACCATGCATACCTAAAAATGGAGGGGGAACTGTTATGATCCCAGCCTGTATAGGCATATTGAGAATAGTTCCCCTAGATACCTGAATCTCGGGGTTAGAAATATACAATGGATGCCAACCATATTGTTGGTTGAAGGGACCCATGCTAATTGTGCTATATTGAGTGTTATAAGGAGCACTATATGTACCACATGTCGAAGGTCCAGGCGTTGACACAAAAGTGGCGGAACCTATAATGTACTAGGTTTCACTGGTGGAGGGTGTCACGATAGGGTTTGAACTTGGGACAAATGGGATATCATGGTTCACCATCAGAGGTGTGGTATTGAATGTCAACTGGGGAAGTGGTGGGGGATCAAAAGTGTCCAAAAACTCCCACGGCCCGTTAGTCTCCGACGGGATGGGTGGAAATGTTCCAACTGAAGACAAAGGAGGTACAAATGCAACGGGAACTGTTACACAGTAATTTGTCACTGCCTTCCTGTCAGTCACCCTGCTATGCCAATCACTAAGCTTCATGCCTTCTGAACTGGCCCAAAAACCCATTCTCCTAAAGTTTTATTCACCAGTGCGTCTGTTTGCAAAATACCCGCGATGACTGGCGCTCCATAGTGTATCCCGCGCGCTGCCAGCTCGGAAGGACATCACTTTTCCGCGCTGGTCGCCAGCGCGCCTTTCCCGTGTTCTTCCGCGCTGACATGACTGTCCTAGTTATGTGGACGCGGCGACATCGCGCCAGTTTCCTCATAATCCGCGCTGATCCAGTTTGGGCGAATTTTTTCAAACAACCAGCCTTCCAGATAACTCCAGGCTTGGTTGTTAGCTTTGTGAATGTCGACTCCCTTCTATGGCATGTCTGTTCGACCCTTTGCAACCATTCCCCTCAAGGATAAGCTCATCCTTCCACCCTTTTAGGAGGCTCCTTCTCCTATATAAACTCTCACCATTACCATGAGCAGCTAGTTAGACTTAGCTTGGAATAGCTTGGATTGTACGGAGCTTGTAGTGCTCAGATTGCTGCTATATGTTTGGTGTGCTAGGTGTGGAAGTGATTGATTGCTTAGGGAAGGTTGTTTTGTACTATTTGTGTGAGAGAGAGAGTTGTTTGTCTTGGGAGAATCATCCTCAAAGGTGAATGCTTGAGATACATGCTGACTAGCCCCTCCTGAGAAGGTTACCGACGTCAGAACATTTGGTTGTACTCTTCTCTATTCTAATTAATAATAGATGACTGCTATTATTGTTCCATTCTCATTTGTCTATGCAATGGTTAAATGTGAATTACATCTTTTCTGACTGATGTATGGTTGCTTTTACTAGATTTCACGCTTGTGTTTGTTTCCCCTTCGTGTGTGCAGGTATCTATTCGTGGAGATTGCGGAAGATTGTGACCAGCCGAAGCGGAGGAGCGAAGGCAACATCTCTTCGTCAAACGACAACGCAGGAATCCAAGTAGGTGCTCTTTACCTCTTGTTTAATTGTAATTAGGAACATGCGTAGCAGCATTGTGTGATTGTTGCTAGACCCCTGCTGGGCTAGTAGGGATCGCCTCTATCCGTAGAGGGGATTTACCTCTCCAACAATTTGGTGACTCCAGTGGGGATCAGCCTTTTTGTCTCTTGAGTCCACTTTTGTGTTTGGCTTTGATTGATCTCTTTTCGAGTTTTTGGGATTGTCTCTTTTGCTTATGAACTTTCTGGGTGTTTCTGGGAAGCATCTTTATTGTTAAAAGGCTCTTGCCTTTGGTTTGGGAAGTTTTTATTTTGGCCTTCCTTGTTTTTTGCTCTCAGCGCGTTTTAATTCCGAACAGTCGCGCTGACGTCGCGACCCTGTTCTTTAGTTTTCTTTTCATCGCGCCTGTACGTCTAACAGTCGCGCTGACCTCGTTTTCAAGGGCAGCGCGCTTTATTCGTGTCCTTCCGCGCTGGCATCGCGCCCCCGCTTCTTTGTGGTTTTTGTCATCGCGTCTGTGTGTTTTATTTCCGCGCTGACCTTGTTTTTCTAAGACAGCGCGCTTTATCCCTGTTCTTCCGCGCTGACGTCGCAAAGTTGCTACAGGCCTCCCCCTGTCAGCGCCGAGTTGCTGAAGGCTACCCGCGCTGATCCTGTAAAATTCATTTTTGACCAAATTGGCCTCTTGAACCTCTTGCTGTGACTTTCCCTTTTTCTCTCCACCTGTCTGATGACTTGTTTTTCATTGTCTGAACTCTGAACTGCTTGATTGCGGAGCTTGGTTCCATAGGGTTCCGTTTTTGCTCAGTTCTTAAGTTTGCAAATACCTTCCCTTTTTGCTTTCGCTGCTTGGTTCGTGTTTCCATCGTTACTTTTGCAATTGCTGGGTTGTGTTGGGTCTCTAGTTGACTGGTTGTGACTCTCGTCCTTCGGGTGTTCGCTTTTCTCTATTGATTTCACACTCTAGCCCTAGGACATCTAGAGGCCGTGTGTGTGTCAAGCCTACCGTAGGGGATCTTGTTTGCTTGTTCGACCAGCCAATTTCAGATTTGTTTATCCACTTGTTCAGTGATTGTTGGAGTGTTTGGATTGTGTTTCCGAGTGGTCTTTCGCTTCCTCCTCGCTTGTCTTGCAAGAGCTTAGATCACACAGCTCGTGCGGATTTTGTTTTCCTTTGATTTGGAAGCTTTGGTTGAGTGTTTCGGGGACTTTGTGTGCTTTCATTAAGTAGTTTACTTGGTGTTCCGGTTCCTCCAAATTCATTTAGATGCTTTGTGTCATTGAAAAGAAATCAAACTAGTAGCTTTGCTTTGAAAAATTGAAAAGGAAAAGAACATTTCATTGATTTGCATCTTCAAAAAGAAAAAGTTTCCTTTCCTCGTTTTAGTTGCATTAAGTTGCTTGTTTGCTTGTACTTGTTTTGTTTGGTTAAAAATTCCTTGCCCTCTCGTAGCTAGAATTCATCGAACAAAACGAAATTCTTTGGCATATAGATTGCATCTAGGTAATTGTGAGCGAACATACGATAGAGCTTGAAATCGAAACTTAATCTCAAGATCAATTGTAAAATGAACCAAATGAATCTAAAAACGCATTGGAACTAAACGCAAATATCTAGAGGTCTAGGTTAGAGACGTGTTCCGGCGTCTTTAAACATAGTCACTGTTGTTTCACATTAGGTTGGGTGATTCCTCCTTCTGTGACTCGATAGTGGTCTAACACGGACTGCGCTCCCATGTACCGTCGCGTATATAGGGAGACCCCACTAGGCTTTTATCCTTTATCCATAGGAAGCCGAGTCGGCCGCCCTACGATTCGCAATGCAGTGAACACAGCATTCACGAAGATTGACCACCCGTACCCTAAAAAGTATTCTGTGGTTTTGCGAAAAGTTTGGCACACCCTCTACCTAGAGTTCCAGAGCAGTCACTTTTGATCCTTTTCGGACTCCCTAAACGAAAAGGTGCCTGTGAGCGTCTTGTCACTTCATGCTCATTAAACATTCGAAGGAGACTGGAGTCATCTTTTCGTCCTTTTCTCGACTCCTGAAACATGAAAAGGTCAAGTTTGGTTCTTGTGTCTTAAAATTAATTTGGCCACGATAACATCACCTATTTTAGATCTTGTGTGCGATAGTTTTGAGTAGGGTTTTATCGTTAGTTTCCTTTAGGTTTTCTAAGGGGTCTGGTCATCCTGGCTGACCCATCAACTCCCGGTCTAAGTGATCAAGGTTCTCCGTCCTCTGTTGCTCCAGAGGTACCAGTTGTAAGCGGTACTCTTCCCATTGTTCCGAGTATCCAGCCTATCAACGTACGTGCCCCAGGCGACGAAGATTACATAGAGGATTGGAATCCCATCTGGGAGCCCGATTATACCCCCCGTACCCCTCGTACCCCTCTCGGTATGTCGTCTCCAATGTCTTCTTCCCACATGGATGAGACAGCTTCCAGCACCGGTGAGACACCCGTGGTCACAGACGTCGAGACCCCGATCCCGGCTTCCTCTCCCCTCCCTCCACGATATCAATCAGTGAGGGATAGGTATGCCGCTAGAACGACTTCTACTACTATATGGGATCCTAGTCTTGTTGCCTCCACTGGGCCTTTTGTTTCACAGCCCCTTAGTACACCCCTTACGACAGGGCTTAACACGCCCGTCACCTCAGTTCCCACTCAACCTACTGTCTGTGTAGCACGTTCGACTCCGGTCGTCAGTGCTGTACCGGTTTCCTCGTCTGAAAACCCTCAAGCTGGTTCCTTTGTTGGTGGAATTCCAGGATCAGGACCGTATGATGCTTTTGGGGAACCCATAACGGACCCGGATTACGAAGGTCCCTTCTTTTTCTATGATGAAAACGGTGAGTTCCTTGAGAGCATCTCAGGCCTCCCTCATCGCGCTTTCGAAGAAAACGAGGAACCCTTGAATGTCACGTAAGATTACGCTACTCGCATGTTCATAGGGAACCGGGATCCTCCTAGGCAGCCCATAGGACCACCCAATCAAGGCCAGCCATTCTATGTGCAAACCCCCCAGGGGCAACCACTTTATGGCCCGCCTGACCCAGGACAATCTGGGGGCCCACAAGGTCAACCTTACCAGGAACAACCCGTGGGCATTGGAGGTCCGCCATATCCATATCAAAATCAACCTACTGGACAACCAGAGCAACCTTTTTTTCAACAAGGCCAACTCGGTTTCCAGCAAGGGTACCCCTCTGGACAAACTGGCTCAGTTTACAATCCTCCAAATCAACCAGTGGCCCAGCAAGGGTATCCTCTTGGGCAGGGTGGACAACCCTATGTACAACAGGGCCGACCTACCGCCCAGTCTGGTCAATTCCCTGGGCAGGGTGGACAACCCTATGTTCAACAGGGCCAACCTACCCCTCAAATCATGAATCCTTCTGGGCAAGGGGGGCAACCTGCTATACAGCAAGGCCAACCCTCTGCTCAGCCCATACACCAAGGAGGGCAGCCTGCCATACAGCAAGCCCAGCCCTCTTCTCAATCTGTTCACGCTGGGGGACAAACGGGCCAACCGTCTATACAGCCAAATCAACCCGTTGTCCACCCTCATCGTCAACCTGGACAAGCTGGCCAACCTCGACGTCAACCAGCTATCCAGCCAATTCGACCATCTGTTCTGCAAAGACAACCCTTGGTGGCACATGGACAACCTGGTGCCCAGCAAGGCTACCTTGCTGGCCAACCAGGTCCATCTCGAATCCGACCAAGTCAACCTTCGGGACATATGGTTCAACCTCAGCCGGTTCAAGGACATTACTCTGGTCCTCAAACTCAAACAGGTTATCAACCTTCATACCAAACGCAGCCTGCCTACCAAGCTCCGTATGGGACCCAGCAGTCATCTGGCTACCAGCCACCCCAGGGGAAAAATCAGTATGCTCCTTATCAAAATTATCAGCAACCACAGGTCACCCCTTATCAAAATTATCAATATGGCCAACCTGTCGGGCAAGCTGCTAATACATGGGGAGCTGGGGGGCAGACACAGGGACAGCCGTCCGCATATGGCCAGAATCCATACGGACAAAACTCCTACAGACAAACTCCCTATGGACCAAGTCCATCGGGACAAAATTCCTACGCGCCAGGTCCTTTTGGGCCGGGCCCGTCCGGACAAAGTTCATGGGGGCAACCCCAATCTGGGTGGAACCCTAATGTCGCCTCGAATCCGCAGCCACAGATGTCCTTCAACCCGCAGCTACCATTTTTGGCAACGTTGGAACTACCTGATGTGTCCAAGTTAACAAATGACCCTATTTTGCATAATCCATATTGGCCACCGGTTCCAACCAAAATACCAGGTGACTGTCCAAAGTTCGACGGCAAAGCCGGAGAGGATCCTCAGGCCCATGTAATGACTTATCACCTTTGGTGCTCATCTAACTCATGGCTTGATGATTCTATCCGACTTCGCCTCTTCCAGAGGACTCTCACTGGTTCAGCTGCTAAATGGTACATCAAACTCAATCGCGGCATGTTTTCAGATTTTAACTCGTTGGCTATGGCCTTTTTAACTCATTTTCAGTTACCCATTCAGTACGAGACTGGGACTCATCTGCTCACGTCTCTAAAACAGGACACGGCGACGCACATCTCCGATCATATACATGAATGGAGAAGGCGCCGTCGCTTGATTAAATTTTGGATCCCTGATCAACTCCTGACCGACTGGTTTACCACATCCTTTGTCCCTAAAATTGCCAAAGATATCGCAATGGGGGCGTGTGTAACTGAGGAGCAAGCAATCGCGCGAGCTCAATACCTGGACTTAGTGTATTCTCAGTCAGGTACTTTGTATGAGTATTTGCCAGATGCCCCGAGGCACGGACAACCCAAAGCTCCACCAAAGCCTTCTGTTGATGGAGTTATCGGTTCCGTAAATTCATCATCTAAGAAATCGACCGCGAATCCTGGGAAGCAGAAACAAAATGCCTCTAACGAGAATGCTTCTCAGAGCCAATCTATTCCTGGGAATACCTCCGAGGTAAATGCCGTTCAGTCCACCGCGGCAGACAAATCCTCGAAAGGCAAAAAGAAAGGAAAGGCCAAAGAAAAATCTGGACAGCCCAAGCAGAACCCTCCTAAACCTCCTTCCGAGGAAGGAGCCAAACGGAAGCCTAAGTATCCTTGTCTCATTTGCGAGGAGGATCACTACACCAAGGATTGCCCCAGGCGGTCCGAGGTTAGTCGGCTTTTGAAAGGTGCTCCAGGGTCCCCTGCCGTGCTTAAAGAGCCTTTCCCGTCCCAGCAGACGCATCAGGTGGCAGATCCCTCTCAATCCTCTTCCTCGTTCGGTTCTCAAGTGTTCATGGCTGGAACCATCCCCATCCATGTCACGACTCGAGCGAAAGATTATCCATCTTCAGCCGGGAAAGAGCCGGAGGTTCCCTCCAGCGCTCCTCCATCCAGTTCTGGTCCCCTTCACATTGAACGGCCCAGCACCGAGACGATCCCCCGACCCCCTCCCAAAGGTGTACTCAGGAAGTCATCTTATAACCCCAATGCTCGTGCTGCACAGCATTATAGCATTGTCGAGGACTTAGCTCAGGCTCCGTCTGCTATGTCCGCATTAGAAGTCCTCCAGAGCTGCCCCTCCCAGAGGAAGTCCCTGCTATCAGCGATTGGTGGCATAGACCCGGCAGATTCGGATTTAATCTCTTTTGATCTCGAGGGTTTTACGCAGAGATTGCCTCACCAGGTGGCCTTCCTTATACAGGTTCTCATCAATGGCAAAACGATCCATCGTACGGTCATTGATGAAGGTGCCTCAACCTGCATCATGTCGGTTGCTTGTTGGAAGGCTATTGGTTCCCCTGCTCTGAGCTAGTCTCCTACCACCCTAGAGGCTTTCGATGGAAGAGAATCTCGTCCATATGGTATCCTCCCGCGATTGCCTATCTCTTTAGAAGGGAAAACGGTAGAAGTCGAGGTTGAAGTCGTTGACGCTAATCTCACTTACAACCTCCTCCTTGGACGAAGCTGGACATATGCCATGCACGCCGTGGCTTCCTCTTTGTTCCGTGTCGTTCGTTTTCCCCATCAAGGGAAAATCGTCACAGTGGACCAGCTGTCCTTTTTCGCTTCCTCTTCTGAAGGGAATGTGCCTTTCGTAGAGCATACCTCCAAATCGCTAGTGAGTGTGGGTGCTGGATTATTTAAATATCCCTCCCTGATGGGAGTCTTTCCCCTCCCACCTCTAAATCTCGCCTCTATTAACATGATCGTAGTACGTTCCGATCCATGGGTGCTCCCTCCCTTGAATCAGGAAGACTCTTGGGGCGAGATGATGCCGTTGAGTCCCGCCGAGCTCAACTACATCGAGATAGTCGCTGCATTGGCTCCACCTCCTGAACCTGCTTTTCCAAGCACTGTTCCCGATTCATATGACCGCTTCCCTTGGTTGGGAGAAGAGGCCACTTCGGATCCCCTGAAGGAATCATTTCCCTCCGACGAGGCTATCATTGAGACTATGTCTCCCGAGGAGCTCCCTTGGTCAGATTACCACCATCACTCTTCGTTTCTCCCTCCTCATTCGGAAATGGCCACATGTCTCGAGCGGTTTGCTTCATGTGTCCCATCTATCCCTCTCCAAACGCCTGTTTAGTTGTATCAAGTGTCTTCGGAAGGAAACATGGGTAACATTACGCAAACTCTGGCTATCGACATCTCTGTCAAAACAGGGGTTGTCGAAAATATTTATATTGGAGTCACAAGCACTCCTGAGGAAACTCAACTTTATACCGATTTATTTCGTGAATTCCGTGACGTTTTCGCATGGTCTTACGAGGAAATGCCCGGCATTGACCCCAGTATCGTGGAGCACGAAATCCCTACTTATCCCGGCGCTAAGCCTGTTCGTCAGCGTTTACGCCCTGTGCACCCTCGAAAGGCTGCAGCCATCAAGGCCGAAGTCAAAAAACTCCTTCGAGCTGGTTTCATCTATGCCATTCCTCTCACGGAATGGGTATCTAATATAGTCCCTGTGAATAAAAAACAGGGTACTATTCGGGTTTGTGTTGACTATCGCGACATCAATCGCGCCTGTCCAAAGGATAACTTTCCTACGCCTTTTATTGATCAGCTTATCGACGATTGCGCAGGAAGCGAAATTTATTCATTTATGGACGGCTTCTCTGGTTACAACCAGATCAACATAGCCCCCGCAGACCAGCACAAGACTGCTTTCATTTGTCCTTGGGGCACCTTCGCTTACAAGAAGCTACCTTTCGGTCTCAAAAATGCCGGTGCCACTTTCCAACGTGCGATGTCGTATGCTTTTCACGATATCCGACACATCGTACAGCCTTACCTGGATGACCTACCAGCTCATTCAGCTAAACGTCAAGACCATCCATCTCATTTACGCGAAATCTTTCTCCGCTGTCGACACTACCGTATTCGACTCAATCCACATAAGTGTGTCTTCTGCGTAGAATCTGGCCGACTGCTCGGGTTTATCGTCTCCCGGGAAGGTATCCGTCTGGACCCCCTTAAGGTCGAGGCCATTTTGAATCTTCCTCCCCCTGCCTCTCTACAGCAGTTACAGAGCTTGCAGGGGGAAGCCAATTTTCTCAGACGATTCATCCCAAATTATGCCGAGGTGGCTAAGGGTTTCACGCGATTATTGAAGCGAGACACGCCCTTTCGCTGGGACGCTATCGCTCAACAATCTTTTGAGCGTCTTAAAGACCTTCTGGTCTCAGCTCCGCTCCTAAGACCTCCAAATTATCACCGTGACTACACCCTTTATTTAGCCGCCGCCGATACCACCATCGGCATGGTTTTAGTGCAAGACGATGATGATGGCACCGAGCATGTTGTATATTATCTTAGCCGCAACCTTCTGGATACGGAAACTCGCTATGCATACATCGAGAAGTTGGCATTGGCAGCTGTCTGTGCCGTCCAACGTTTCCGTCATTACATCCTGTTGCGCACGACGACCGTGATCTCTGATTGCAACCCCATGACCTATATTTTGTCACGTCAGTTGCTGGGGGGGAAATACTCAAAGTGGATCGTAATCCTCCAAGAGTTCGACTTGGAATTCACTGCAGCCAAGTCTAAGAAATCGCTGGTCTTCGCCGAACTGCTCTGCTCCTTACCATATCAGTCTACACCATCTCGTTCAGAGGAACATATTCCGGATGAAACGCTATTTCTCATTAGCACTCTCGACCCGTGGTACGGGGACATTATCGTATATTTACAAACGTCTTCGTTTCGTCCCAACACATCGAAAGATGCTCGACGACGAATTCATCACCAAGCTCAACCATATCGTATCTTGGGCGATACCCTGTACCGCCTCGGCGTCGATTCTGTTCTTCGCCGGTGATTAACTCTCGAGGAGGCTGAGCAAGTCTTGAATGACTGCCACTCCGGCGCTTGTGGTGGCCATATGTCCGGATATGCTACCGCTCAGAAGATCCTCCGCGCTGGTTATTTCTAGCCTTCTATCTTCAAGGATTGCATCCTTGCTGTACGTGCATGTCACGAGTGCCAGGTTTACCACCGAAAGATGCGTGCACCTGTTGCACCACTGCACCCTGTCGTAACCGTAGGTCCATTTGCAAAATGGGGCATCAATTATACGTCCTGTAACCCTCGTTCGGCCGGGGGGCATGGGTACATTATCGTTGCTGTGGATTATTTCACCAAGTGGGCCGAAGCGATGCCTACATTAAACGAAGACGGTCATACAGCGGTGCAGTTTGTATTCAACCATATTATCACTCGTTTCGGAGTCCCTCAGGCTATTGTTACAGATCACGGAAAGCATTTCCGAAATCATATGATGACGGAATTAACGACCCAGCTAGGCTTGCGCCAAGATAGTTCGTCACCGTACTATCCTCAATCGAACGGTCAAGTCGAAGCCGTGAACAAAGTTTTGATCACCATGCTTCAACGCACTGTCAATACACACAAGTCGAACTAGCATCTTATGATTTTCCCAGCCTTGTGGGCCTACCGGACTTCTGTGAAGGATGCCACCGGTTTCACCCCGTTTCAACTGGTCTATGGACTGGAGGCTACCCTTCCCGTCGAATGCGAGATTCCTTCATTAAAATTAGCTGTCGAGTTGCTTCCCAACACCACTCCGGTGGAGGAACGGCTTCTTTACCTAGAACGGTTAGACGAGACTCGTCGTTTGGCTTCTCTGGCTATCGAAGCACAGAAGAAGAGAGTCAAGGCTCACTTCGACCAGAATATTCGTCCTCGTTCCTTTGTTGAGGGAGACTTAGTACTGCTCTACGATCAAGCTAAGGATAAGCTGGGGGCAGGAAAACTCGAATCCATGTGGTTAGGTCCCTACATCGTGAAAAGAGTTTTACAAAAGGGCGCATATGAGTTGATTGATTATGAAGGAAATCCTCTTGACAAGCCCCGCAACGGGCTGTACCTGAAGAAATATTATGCATAACTTCGCGCACTCACTTTGTATATACGTGTGTTTTGTGTGTTGTGCATGTTTTCGTTTTTGCCTTGGTGTGAAAGCGTGTTTGCCTCTTATTGTGTTTTCTTCTTCTTGTGCAGATGTCTAGTGCACCTTATGTTGGTTTCGCTGATGGCGCCTGCCGTAGTACTTGCAATTTGTCATCTGCGGCGTGGGTGATCTACGATCCTCACGGAGAATTGTTAGACCTTCAGGGTGTCTGCCTAGGTCGTACCACTAACAACGTTGCCGAATACAGCGCTGTAATTGAATTACTTGCCGAAGCGGTTGACCTCGGCATCCGAGAATTAGTGGTGAACCTGGACTCCCAGCTGGTCATCCATCAACTTAACGGGCGATATTCCGTCAGAGACCAACGCATACTAAGGTTGTACCTACGTGTAAGATTGTTGGAACGGAACTTTGATTATATTACATATCAGCATATTCCGAGACGGTTAAACACATTGACTGATGCATTGGCAAATCATGTGTTAGACAGACATTTGCGGAACAGATAACATCATGCAAGAACACATAGAAAGCATAATAGAGTAAAACATATGTAAATAAATCATTTCAAGCATAGTTTGCATATGTGTGCTTTTAAGCTTGCATTAAAAAAATATAAATTCATGGGTCATGTGTCGTGCAAATTCATACATAAGATCAAAGTTGTACTGAACAATTGCATAACATAAACAAAACATCATCACATGTAACAATGATCCATCCAAAAACCGGTATGTATACATATATATATCGTGTGGCGCACTAAGGCGCTCAAAAATAAGTGTATATGTCCAAAATATCAGTACGTCTGAGTCATGTGTCTCAAAGTAACAGTGCAAATAAAGCCTAGGCGACTATTCGACTGGATGATGCTCTCTGTAGTACACAGCTGCCCGTGCTACCCGCCTCAGAAGACGGTGCACCCTGGGTTCCACCCCCACTGTATGGATCTGATGCTGTAAGGGGACCTCTTCGACCCCCTGGTAGTCAGGCACTCCCTCCAGCAACCCCTCAAGGTTGCGAGCCACAGTCTCTGATGTGTCAACCCTTGGAGGGACTAAGGCCAAAGCCCCGGCCCCCTGTCCTTCTCTCCGTGCCGTGGCAGCTAGGCCAATCGGTCTAGTGGGCCCCACATCTGCATACCATGACATTTGTTAATTTAAAAAACTCAAAAAAGTCAAGTGTTATACCCGCATCATCCCACTGTTCACCTGGGGGCAGCACCATATCAGGGTCATTGCGGAAATCCATACCCGCGTATGGCCAGTCCTCCACGAAGACAACCTGCTGATCTAGCCAGTCCCGGAAGAATGTCCCCCAGGCATGTGGCCGGCCGCCACCCCCGCGTGGCATGATGCGAGCCCATCGTGTGGCCCTCGTCTCCCGAGGATCCCTAGGAGCATCCACGGCCATCGTCTGCAGCCGCATGGCTGGCACTCGCTCTAGAATGAGCGGGACTAAGATAGACCCGTAGCCGAACTGTTTCGTCTCCCCGCGACGACAGTTGCTCAGCTGCCTCTTCATGTTGTTGGTCACTGCTGTGCACCAATCAAACACTGTAGGCTCAAGGCAATCAAGAGCTAGCATGAGGTGGGTCTTTGAAGCCTCGTGGTTGGCCATGCTTCCCACTACCTGGGTCACCATGAACAGGATGGTGCGAAGGACTATGTTTCCCACTGTGGGGATTGCTACTTTCCCACTCCTCGTCTTCTCAGCCTCCGGGCATACTCGAGCCATGAGATCATCTAGAGGACCGCCGCCAGGTCGCTGTCCCTCTATGACGGGCCGCGCACCCTGGCGTGACAACCCAGTCAAAAAGAAGATATCCATGTGGTCAAATTCGATATCCTGGCCCCGGATAGTGAATTTCATATCCACCGGGTTCCATGCCCTGATCAGTAGCTCGAGAAGATCATGCTGAGCTCTTAGGCGAGGTGTGAGGAAAAATTTCATAAAACCGCAAGCCCGCATGGCATTGCAGCAATCCACATTGGCCCAAGCAGCAATATCTTCGACATCGTGCACTCTTTCCTGCCATTGGAAAGCCATTACGTCCTGCACAAACCATGAAAAGAAATTAGAAGTGCTGGCATAGGATTTTTCACGTTCAAAATTGAAACAAAAAATCTTTTCCGCGCCAGCGCGGCTGTTTTAAAAACAGCCGCGCTGGCCATGGCGACCCTTCGTTATTTTTCGAGGTCAGCGCGGAAGAACACGGGTTTTCCGCGCTGACCCGAAGTTGGTCACGTTTTGTCCTATTTCGGCCAGCGCGGACCCGCGTGGGATATCCGCGCTGACCGAGAGCGCATCCATGCACCAAGAATTCGCCCGATTGGGCAAATTCAACCGTTAAAATCCTACCAAAAACAACCAAAATGCAGGGCAAGGGAACGAGAACCTACCTGGAAGAAGCGGTTCGAGAAATGGTGTCCGTACGGGCTGGAAATCACTCCGTCAACTTTCTGGCTTCTCCACGTCCTTCACGTCCCAAAATAGTAAAATGGTAAAAATGACTTATTACTCCCCCTATTTATAGTAAAAACTCATGAATTGTCATATTTTTTTGGGTTTTTGCCATTTTCAACCATGAATTTAGCCCTGAATTTGTTAAATGCATGTTTCAATATGTTTTTTTTACACATATCGAATGGATTTATGCGGGTAGTGCTCTTGTGCAGGTTCGAATAAAAGGTGAAAATCATCATGGTCCTGAAATCACTTGGTCCCAACAATGTCGTCTTTGAGCTCTTTTCCGACATAAAACAAGAAAAGATGGCCGAGCCTCCTTTCAGCTCGTTAAAGGGAACGAGAGGCGGTCATTTTAAGCTCTTTTTCGGACCGTGTAACTTAAAAAGATTGCCGGGTGTTTGTCGTTTCACACTCGTTATGGGCCCTAAAACGACGTGTTTTCGACCGCTTTTTTACTTTTTCGGGTCAAAAGCACTATTTACGAAAAGTACTCCTCGATCGTAATGGTCGGGCGGTTCTTTCGAGCATTGTTTTATACTTTTTCGGGCTCGAGAGACACAACTGTACGAAAAAGGACCCCCCTGGAGTCTTCTTTTCTGCTGTCTTTTCAGGCTCTCTAAACAAGAAAAGACGCCGAGTTTTTCCTTTGTCAGGCTCGTTAAACACTTGATGACATCGGGTATTGTCGAAATGACACTCTTCGAGCATATGCTATCCCCGTCAAGCTTGTCATCCAAAAATAACCGGGGTACCTGCCAGAAATGGTGGGGAAAATGGAACTGTAATCATAGTCGTGTCGGCAGTATGTCGCTCTTGAACATGGCACTCTTCTGCTTCGTGTCTGGGTGGGACCATCTCATCTTGTTTTTCACTGGCCTCCATGGGTTTGGGTTATCTTATTCGACCTCTCATCTGCCCATTGCCATTATTACTATACCCTCTGCTCATTTGATGTCAAATACTGCCAAACCCGCTACAGTGTCGCCGATATGTTCAAGAGAAGTTGACCTCTGCAATAATACAACCTCATCTGCTATCTCACACAAATCATTCTTTCCTCTGTCTCGCATCGATGATGTGGGAATCATTATGGCCCACCTTCGATCAAGGTCATTTCCTATCGACTTCAGCTCATTATCCGGGAAGGTGACTTAGAGACTCCCTTCAGGTGCCTTAGAGCCTGCATGCCCTAATGGCAGGTTCTTCATGTTCAACGCGAGGTTTACATCATTGGCCTCCGATCGAATGATTCCGTGGGTGTTTGACACCAGCTCATTGATTCACATGCCGCGGATTGTACCTATAGTACCTTGAGGGCAATTGTCATTATTGGTGGTACCTCTCGCGTCTGTTAACAGTTTTCATCATTGACTGGTAATCAGACGATGTTCATGCATGTTCGACTTCAACCCATGTATTCACATGCTTGAACTTGTACTTTGTTCGGATCGGGACGGAGCGCAAGACCCTGGATCCCTGTCTGTTTACGGTCCAGGTTGCGATTTTGTGGATGATCATTACATGACTCATTGATGGATGGCTGCACCCATACCTGAGTCTTCATGGATGGCTGCGACCATACCTTATCATTATTATGGTCTCTTTAGTTGGGTGGCTGCGTCCATTCCACAGACCTTTTCGCATGTCTTTTGGATGGTTGCACCCATGCCTCGACTGCATGTACTTTATTAGAGATATTTCGGTCCTTCCTGGTGATGTTCCAGTTCGGCGTGTGTTGTAAAGCATTTCACCCCTCCCACTCTCTCGGTCTTCATGCTTTAGGGGGCATCTGTTACACAGTAATTTGTCACTGCCTTCCTGTCAGTCACCCTGCTGTGCCAATCACTAAGCTTCATGCCTTCTGAACTGGCCCAAAAAACCCATTCTCCTAAAGTTTTATTCACCAGCGCGTCTGTTTGCAAAATACCCGCGATGACTGGCGCTCCATAGTGTATCCCGCGCGCTGCCAGCTCGGAAGGACATCACTTTTCCGCGCTGGTCGCCAGCGCGCCTTTCCCGTGTTCTTCCGCGCTGACATGACTGTCCTAGTTATGTGGACGCGGCGACATCGCGCCAGTTTCCTCATAATCCGCGCTGATCCAGTTTGGGCGAATTTGTTCAAACAACCAGCCTTCCAGATAACTCCAGGCTTGGTTGTTAGCTTTGTGAATGTCGACTCCCTTCTATGGCATGTCTGTTCGACCCTTTGCAACCATTTCCCTCAAGGATAAGCTCATCCTTCCACCCTTTTAGGAGGCTCCTTCTCCTATATAAACTCTCACCATTACCATGAGCAGCTAGTTAGACTTAGCTTGGAATAGCTTGGATTGTACGGAGCTTGTAGTGCTCAGATTGCTGCTATAGGTTTGGTGTGCTAGGTGTGGAAGTGATTGATTGCTTAGGGAAGGTTGTTTTGTACTATTTGTGTGAGAGAGAGAGTTGTTTGTCTTGGGAGAATCATCCTCAAAGGTGAATGCTTGAGATACATGCTGACTGGCCCCTCCTCAGAAGGTTACCGACGTCAGAACATTTGGTTGTACTCTTCTCTATTCTAATTAATAATAGATGACTGCTATTATTGTTCCATTCTCATTTGTCTATGCAATGGTTAAATGTGAATTACATCTTTTCTGACTAATGTATGGTTGCTTTTACTAGATTTCACGCTTGTGTTTGTTTCCCCTTCGTGTGTGCAGGTATCTATTCGCGGAGATTGCGGAAGATTGTGACCAGCCGAAGCGGAGGAGCGAAGGCAACATCTCTTCGTCAAACGACAGCGCAGGAATCCAAGTAGGTGCTCTTTACCTCTTGTTTAATTGTAATTAGGAACATGCGTAGCAGCATTGTGTGATTGTTGCTAGACCCCTGCTGGGCTAGTAGGGATCGCCTCTATCCGTAGAGGGGATTTACCTCTCCAACAGGAACCAAGAGTGTGCCCAATGGATTCATGATCAGAGGATTGTATAGAGGAAGAAATCCTTCAATAAAGAAATCCTCCGGTAAGTTTGAATTGTGGGATGTCCAAACTGATTCTGTGAGATCTCGAAGACTGATTTCTCGAAGATGGGGAATTTTGTTCACTGGAGCTCGGCGAATCCTCCATAATGAGTGGGGGAAGTCCTAAAAACCATCTGGATTGAAGACAAGGGCTGGATGTAGTCATGGTAGCCGATAATTTTTATCAGTAAATTTTACTGTGATGTTTATTAAAGTCTCGGTGATAACACTCTGGCACTTAAAAAATAAAAAATAAAAAATACACTAAGGAAATCAATCAACAAGCACAGGAAAATGACCCAGTCTGATAAGAACCGATCACTGGAGATGAAACCCAATATCACAATGAATAACAGAGAGAGATGGCCAAATGTATCGCTATGATTACTCTTGAGCTTTGCCCGAACCTCAGATTAAGGGGCCAAGTACTCTCATGAAGATGAGCACCCTCCCAAAAACTGAAGACAGAGTAGGTTTGGCTGTGTTAGGTACCATGGTAGCCTGCCCTAGTCACCTTGTTTTCATCCCTAATAGTATGGCCACTAAGGATATCTCAAATCACATACACTACCAGGGAGGAAATAGTCATAGACAATACGCTATGTGGGCAGGATACCTGAGTCCCTAACTCAGCTTCAATATCCTTGAAGGGATCCCCAATACAAAGAATACAAAAAGGAGATGTAAGAAAAGGCAGGCTATCTTCACTTACAGTCCGATGTTGTCTCATATTTAGCTTCCATTTTAGTGGAGTGGTCCCTGATAGTATGAGTGCAGAAGGATTTCTCTCTTTAATGACACTAGTTTCAGTGTATGATCTTGGGCAGTTAACTCACACTGCCTATCCCAAGATCCTAGCCTAAACTAAAGTGCTTTTACTCTAAAAAGAGTTTTTGATTGATTTTATTAGGTAGATTTTAAATGTACTTCGTTAGAGTCTTTGATAGCGATGTTGACGTATGAAATTATATGGGACTCTATCTCAAATCATGCAAAAACAATGCATGTAAATTTTCACTTTTGATGAATAAGTTGCTTCTACCAAGGGAGAGTCATGCATATATCAATGTTTATTCCATGCATCCTATTCAGTACAACACTAGCATAACCGACAGAACTTCAATGCTCACTAACAACTATTGAAACCAAATAATGCATAACTTAACCAGCTAAGTAGAAAACAATAAAAAAAAATTATTTTTCTTTTAATGAAAAAAAACTTTAAGAAGTAAAGCTATTTTCTTAAAAAAAATGTTTAGGACACAAATTAGTCAAACAAGTGCACTTGCAGATCCCTGATCAGTCTACAAGTAGATTTCCTAACTCATGAGTTCACAGGGTAAGTTGTTCATCAAGAAATGGCTGACTAATGCTATATACTAGAGGCTACAGAGAGTTAGTTTCAACACTGACACTCTGTTTGTGAGGGCATAGTGCTTTATAAAGCACTGTTTTCACTGGTAACCTGTGTTAGTGAGGGAAAACAATTAAAAAATGTGTTGTTCTAGGGTTGAGCACTGAGAGAAGGGTGTTGTATGGTCCTGAGTGGTCGGAAAGGGAATGAAGAAGTACAGGAAGGCCTGGAAGAAAGAGAGACTTAGGAACTTTTTGGGAAAAATCGGGAACTAAGTGTATTCCCCAGTGGAGTTTCCAATTCTGCTATATGGATTAATGCATGGGTGTTTGGTGATGTAGAAAACCCTCAAGGATCTTCCCGGGATCCTTGGCAAATAGTTAGATTAGCTACAGATGTCACAAAGATACATGCATATCTATGTTTAACAAATGAATATCAAAGCGAGAAGGAATTATTACCTCAAGTCTTAGTGTGGTGTTGCTGGAGAGCGCAATGCAGCTAGGTGGAAGACCCCTGAGCTAGCTCTAGATCAAAACCTGCACATAGCAAAGACAAGCATAATATCACAACATAAAACCTTGATAAACAAATGCATGAACATATAAAAGATATCTAGTTTCATATAACTAAGCCACTCATGCTAGAATATATTAGATCAACATATAAACAAGTTATACTACCAACATCACAGAGTGGACAACACAACTACAATTCTATATTGATGTGGAAAGGGTGATTACAACCATCAATTGCATCAACCTTCCCTTACCCCTCTAGCTCCTCCCTCTCTCTCCCTTCTTAACCTCTTCTAATGCCTTAGTTTGATACTCTGCTCAACAATCAAATAGGAACTCCTTTAAAATGTTTGAACCACTTTCACAATGGCCCAAGCCTTGAATATATAACATGTAGGGTTAGGGTTTCTAAGTCCTTCATGAGTTCCATTAGGAAAAAGTAGTGATTTTTCCATGTTTTAGTGCTCTTTCCTATTTGCATACTCCATTAGGAATTAGTAATTCCCCCAAACAGGTCGAGTTCCAATGTTTCCTTGCCTTTATGAGCTGACATAGGAGAGAATCTAGGGATATTTTCTCAATCAATTCACTCCTTTGACCCATAGAAACTGATGTAGGGTCACTAATGATGTTATCGAGGTAGCAAGTAGAGTTACCCTAGGCACTAACGCACCCTTAGGCTTGCTAAGAAGCCTTATAAAGTAGGTTGATAATGTCTAGACAACATTAGCTTGAGAACTGGGCCTGTGAACGGTTAGTCCTTCAGTCATCATGTCTTTTTCCTCTGAGATGATGAGGAGGTCATTTTCATGTATAACACAAACACTGGTATAGTGCAATAAGTCATGTCCATTTGCAGGGTTCCTTGTAATTTTGTTCCCCATGAGCACGACAAGAACATGCCATACTTTCGCGGAACGTCTGCAACCACTATATCCATCACTAGACTTTTAGCAGGAATTTGGGCTAAAGTAACACATATGTCTTTGATAATGCCTAGGCATCTAACTTTTCTAGAGTCAAAGGAATACAAATATTTGTATTGTCTAGTAATGTCTAGTCCTAGTTTCTCCATGAGTGCTTTGGGCATTTAATTATGGGATGCACCTAAATCTAGCATAACATTATGAAAAATTTTATATTGAATATTCAAACGAACATAAAATGGAGGGAATCCTCCTTCTTGTGGTTTTCCTTCTACTTCTAGCCAAAATAGGAGCTCAGGTTGATCATCACTCAAATTTACATCATCAATTTTCTCCCCAATGTTTAATGCCTTCAGGACCTGAGTACTATATACATTCTTCTTGACTAATTCAGTTAAGGGGATATAAATCTTCAACTTGGCAAGTTCATTGTCAATACTGAATGGTGTTTGATTTTTAAGTAGATTTGAAAAATCCAATTTATCAGCAAATATTTTTGTGGCCAGTTCAGTTTATTGGCTGGTAGAAGGGAGATCAGTTTGAGTAATTCTGGAAATTCTATCAATTGCTTTTTTCATAGTAGCTTATGCTGGCTTCTTTCCAATATTTTCTATGGTTTTCTTAGGGGGTTTTTCTGTTGTTTTCTTGGGATCAGAATCAGAGACCTTTTTGACAGGATTTTCAACATTCTTTTTAGTTGCAGTATCTTGATTTTTCTTACTTCTAAGATTATACTACCTATGAACTTCCATTATGGCATTTTCAAATCCTTGTTTGTATTCCTCTGACTCTTCAGAATCCATTTCAGTCTGGGCTATAAGAAAAGGTTGTTGTTCCTCTTGAGTGAGGAAAACTGCTTCATCATCACTTATCCCTAACAAATTAATTTGGTTATCATCCAAATCTTCAACAATATTCCCCTCATCATTTGTGTAATTTTCCTGAAAAGGAGGCTGAATCTACTGATCTAGTCCCTTTTGCTCTCTTTATTTAATTCGGGGAGTATTGCTTATAAAGTTTTGGTCTCTCGTTTGTTGGACATTTTTGTTCTCTCTTGCTTGATTTTGGTCATTGATGCTCACTCTTTGCATCATTTGATTCACTACTCTAACTAGGTTATCAATCTTATGGTTAACAATAGAAGTAGAAGGTTCTTCTTTTATGGTTACTCTTCATTCAGACTTCAATTTGGATTTTTTGGCTAGGATGTTGGCTTCAACTTTAATTGCATTTTCTTGCATTTCTTCCAATGTTTCCGGGTTTCTTTCCCTAAGTTAATACTCCATATCTATATCAAAACCATCTGGAAAATAAATCATGGCTAGACCAGGGGAGGGCTTGACTTATTGAATGGCATTGTAAAACGTATTGAATCTTTCACAATACTCTTCCACAGTTTCATTGGGTTTTCTTTTTAACCTTTTATATTCGTTTAGGAGTTGAAGTGGGTTCTTCCTGATCTCCCATCTAGCTAGAAAAGCTTGATGGAAAGCAACAATATTGGCCATACATCCTGCAGGTAAACCCCTAAACCACTTCTTCACATCACCTCTAAGCTCTGGGCAAAAAATCTCATTTTAACATTACCTTCATCCACTTCTTTGAGATCAAACACATCATTCATCCTATCCACATGCTGTTGGGCAGTGTAAGTTCCAGTATTATCAAAGGTCACAATTTTGGATGGATAATCTGTTGGGAACCAAATCTACCTATCTTTTCCTTACATTTTCACCTATCCTTTCATCCCTTTCGCACTAATGATATGCATTAATTGTGATAAACTCACAAGGTAAACCTCCCTTCTAACATCTCTTGGAATATTTAATTGATGAAGTAAGGTCATAGGGTTTTGCCTATGCGAACTACTAAACTTTGCTATTTTCACAGATTTTAGTGAATAGGTATCACATTCAGAGCTAGCACCAGCAGTCCCATGTTTACAGTAGTTGTTCGGCAACGCTACAACAACATAACCAACTCCTAGCTGTTCACAGGCTTATTTCGGATCTTTATTTTTCTCTCGCTCGGAATATAGTTGTTGTTCTAACAATTGTATATTTTTGGGCATTAGTTGCCAAATTTGGGGGAATATGTCTTTCCCATGTATTTGTATAAAATGGGTTTCATTCCTGTGAAAAGGGGGTAAGCCGTGTAGAGACAGAAATTGTAATAGTTATCCATATATTAATTTAATGCAACCAAGTTTATCGTTCTTCTCCTCGCTGTGAGTTGATGCAACCCTGATCAGAGAGCTGGGCCCGCTCTCCTAATCAAGTGCTGCATATTTTCTTATGTGTTTTGTTTCTTCTATTGTGTGATAATTTCTTATTGTTGTTACAGCTCTTTAATTAATTGTTGTGGATGCCTTTTTAAGTTCTGCGATTTATTTCTAATTACTGTTACAATGATGCTTTGATTCTTTAGCTGTGAATCCTTGGTTTATGTTAGATTGTAACCTTGCCCCTACATATACCTTGCATGTTACCTTGAAAAATGTACACACCAGGTTGATAAATTAATGTGGAAAAAGGGTGGAATAGTTTATTCACACTCGGACACCAACATTTTGGCACTGTTGCCAGGGAAGGCTAACAAGGTGCAAGACATGATCTGCATTGACCAAAGGATCAATCTCTCGTCTTAGGGAGGGAAGTTCTACCCTGCTCTAAGTCCTGAGCTTAGTATTTTGATTTCTATTGCTTTTTATCGTTTTTGGGCCCGAGTCACTTTGTTTTGGTTGATTGTTCTGAATTTTCTTGAGTTGTTAAAACCCAATCTCTCATCCTAGGGAGGGAATGGTCTTTTGACACCCTGCTCCAGGTCCCGAGCCTTAGATTTCCTTTTAGTCATTTTCTTTTCTTGTCTGATCTCTCATCCTAGGGAGAGAATGGTCTTTTGACACCCTACTCCAGGTCCTAAGTATAGTGATTTAATTTAGATGTTTCTCTCTTACCAATTTGCATGAACAAAGATTTGAATAAAAGGGGCAGAGGAAAATCCCAGAAGAAAGGAGGACAGGATTTGGGAAGGAACACTTACATCCAACAAATCATCGCAAGAGCTGAATCAAAGGCATATTCTCATGCTATTGTGAGGGCAAGGACTCGAACGAAATCAAAGGGACAATCTGTTGAGCATCTAGTGCTATTTACAGTACCTCTTGTTAATTTAACACAACAAACCCTTCCAGTAGCAGAAGAAGTATGCAGCAATGTACCTGATGAAGGAGTACCGCTGCTGGTAACAGAGGAAGAAGAAGTTGTAAGCAGAAGATCTGAGGAACCAACCCATTCCAGTAGGGAAGAAGAAGTTGCAAGGAAGGGGTCTGAGGAATTAAGCCATTGTGGTAGGGAGGAAGGAGTTGTAAGGGTATTCCTATCACCACGGGATAGGGGGAGTGCTATTAAGGCAACTCAAACCTCCATGATAAGACCCCCTCCATCATTCCCTGCAGAACCTGCTGAAATTCCCAGTGATTATTGGAGAATATTTATGGCACCCACAACCTCTACTATTGACTTCCCAATTGGGGATCTTGGGACTGGCACACCAACAAAGCCCATTCCTTTGGCAGCTTTACCTAGCTTTCATGGGCTGACTTCTGAAGACCCTGACACATTCCTTTTTGAATTTGATATTGTGTGTCAGGGATATGACTACATAACTGATGAACAGAAACTGAAAATCTTCCTTGCTACATTAAAAGGGACAGCCCTACGATGGTTTATGGGTCTAGGAGGAAAGACTATCTCCACATGGGAAGAGATGAAAGCCTATTTTTTGGAGAAGTATCAGGGTTACTACAAATCTTAGGATATTAAGGAAGAGATTTTTAAGTTCATTGTTGTTGGGAAAAGTATCCAATACGGAATTACCCTATCCCACTCTAAGGGTGATAGTACCTCAGCAACAACCGAATGCAAAGCTATTTAAGATTACTTCTTTATGAGATGTAAGAGAGGGGAGAAAGAGATCCACTAACCGTTGTCTTCCGCTAATGTTTGATCCAATCTTCTCTCCTTGCTGCTTGCTCCCAGCTCCTTGCTCTTTCACTGGCCCAGCTACACAAAGATCTTGCAAAAGCACAAGGAAGGGAAACTACAAGAAGCATACATCCATAATTGATTCAAGGATTAGAATAAATCAAATATACAAGCATCAATACGCCACAGAGACACATGCATATAGAAGAACCTCAAATGCTTTATTAATGGAAGAAGTAAAGTTCTGAGAGTGTTACAACCATAAGAGGCCCAATCCAGCAACACCTCCCAGTAGAAAGAAATCTCCTCTTCACCTCCTTCAAGCAAATCACCCAATAGTTCTATACTCAAACCAACAGCACTTCCTTACATTCACAAGATTCCAGCCTCTTTAGACCTCATGAGAGAGCTCTATATATAGGAGTTTTGGAGAAAGGATGAGTCAGCTTGAGGTTGGCATGAAGCTGACTAGTGTCCTCTCCCACTTCAGTTATTCTTCAGTTCTTGAGTCCACTTGGAGTTTCTTGCTTCCACTTGGAGATCTAGATCCTCTTACTCATCACAAGACAAATTCCCTGATCCAAGTGTCATTTTGGAAGCTTCCTGGGCATTTGACACCTTGCAAAATGACTGTGCCACTTGGCCAATCTCGCCCAGCGTAGGTAGCCTTCATTAGATTTGACATTCAGCGCAGGTACAGAGTGGAGGAGTTGACATTCAGCGCAGATGCTCAGTGGAGCAGTTGACATGATCCAGAATTAGCTTGTTTTTGAGTGTTTTCAGGTGGAGAACTGATTTTCAGTGCTGTGGTTTGCTGACCTTGTTCCTCTAGGGGTAGGAACAACATGTTTAGGGACTTTGGATCCCTTAGATTATCGACATTTCATGCTTCATGCTGTAAGGCACAAAAATGTCTATAACAGTTGCCCCCTAAAGTATGAGGTCGTTTATCGGGTGAAATGCTTTATCAGGAGGATCCGAAGTTCATTCAATCGCTGAGAAGTGCCCTGTAACAAATACAATACGATACATTATTTTTCATTCTGCTTTCATGATCTAGCTGAGGCGGGCATTCCCATGCACAGCTTTATAAATTCATTTTGGTACATAGAACAGACAATCGTCTGATGGTAGACTGATAATTCTCTACTGAAATTATCATCCTTTGAGTAGGATGATCATCTACTGCAATGATGTACATATCAAATGTCTTTATATTTCCTGAATATATATCGCAGCCCGGATGGATGAAACTAGATCCGGGGTCTTCAAAACTCGTTCGATCTTCACTCTAAGTACAAGTCGATCCATGTGAGAATTGCGCTGAAGTCGAACATGGAAAGACATCGCTTGATTACCGGTCAATAATGTAAACCGTTAACAAGCGCGAGAGGAATCACCAATAATGACAATGACCCTCAAGGTACTGCAGTACAATTCACGTGGTGTGAATAAAGGACTTGGCGTCGAACACCACGCAAAATCTCTGGTCGAAGGTCATTAATGTATACCTGTCGCCGGAAGTGAGAAACTTGCCATTAAGGCATGCAAGCTTCAAAGTACTGGGGGTTTGTTCCTAGATCAACTTCTTGGATAATGAGCTGAAGTCGACAAGAAGCGATCCGTCAAAGGAGGGCCTTAATGAATCCCACATCAGTGACAGGGAACGGAGCTAATGATTTTAGTGGAGGTGAAAACAATCTGTGAAATATGATTCAGGGTGGCGATCATGGGTGGATGAAGGATAATGTATGGCAGTGGATGGGACAAGGTTGACTCTTTCTGAACAACATCTCTTGAACATATAACGACACTGATGTGATGGATCGGTAGCATTACCCCAAATGTGGATGGTTTGGCGAGGACCATGGTGATGAGACCGGTGAATGGAACAACCCAACCCGATGTGATACGGAGGACAAAGTGTCATGTTCAAGAGCGACTTGCTACCATTAAAGCTTTGAGGTTCTCCCAATTTTTCCCCAGTCATTTCTGACCAGTACCTCTTTATTTTTGTCAAGCTTGAGGAGGATAACATATGCTTGTTCTATAACCTGCCCTTCGGGCAAGCCCATCGCTATGTTTTAACGAGCCTAGCGATAGGGAAACTTGTTCTCGTCTAAAGACAAGTTTGTCGCTATTTAATCATTTTAATGAGTCTAACGACAAGGAAAACTCGGTCCTTTTCATTTTTAGAGAGTCTGAAAAGGTACAGAAAGTTAACTCCAAAATTCCTTTTTCGTCATCTAATCCCTTAAGTCCGAAAAAGTATAAAACAATACAGAAGGGATGAGTTTTCGATAACTTTAACGAGCCGAATAAAACAAGCGCTCGACCTTTTTGTGTAATAATCCCTCCGGTCCAAAAAGATTAAAATCTAGAGGAGGGATAGCTCTTCCAGTCAATTTAACGAGCTGGAAGGCCAAAACTCGGCAAACTTACATATTTTACGAGTCAGATGAAAAGAGCTCAAAGAAGACTCGTCTTTTGAGGAACGAGTGATAAACAGGGATAGCAGCAGATTCCAGGTACAGGTTGGAATTTTCCAATCACGACAGTGTCACAAGGATGGCTAGGTGGAATCACTCTTCGCAGCTATTCCTCAAAATGGGTAAACAATCATATGGAGGTAAACGATCGGCCAAATGAACGGTGGAGGTGATGGCTGCAGCAAAACATGACCAAAGTCTTTTTACGGTTGATCAGGGTACATTCTTAATGGTTATTTACCGGGAAGTTCATTTTTTAACGAGCTTAAACTTGCCCAAAAGCTTATGTTTATTTTTTAACGAGCATGAACTATGACACTAAAACTGCTCGGATCTCGCTTGTCTATTTTTTAACGAGCATAAATTCCGCGGTAAAACTGCTCGATATACCAGTCATAAGATAAGAAATGTGTCCTGCAAGATTCCAATTTTTATAGAGCTTGCACCTCACATAAGCTATGCTCCCTCTCATCCTTTCTTTATGCAAGTTCGGAAACGGCTAATCCCAAAAACAGATAAATAACCGCTCCTAGCTTGTACTCCAAAAGGTTTGCATGCCCCCAGGTATAAAGTACAATTTCAAGGCTGCCCCTACTTATCCGATAAAACATTTGTTTTAAAGGGTGAGGCTTGCCTCTTCCTGGTTACCCAAAGATTGTTTTGTTAACACCATCAAACGAAAACACTTCCTCGGCACTGTCTACCGAAGTAGACAATGGTGAATGACCTTTGTCAGACAAGTAACCTTATCAAAAGAATTATGTTCTAGAACAACCCCTCTTCCATCCACGGACGGGGTACAGACTAGTCACATTCTTTCGCGGAAATTCTACCTTATACCCAAGGTTTCCTCTGCCCAAAGCAGACCAGGATGCATGCCCCCTGGGTTCCAGTCCCATCTTTCCGAATCACTCGCACTCATCGGGAAGGAGGACTGGGGGTGGAGACATTTCTTGGGTGAATAGACCATTCAGGGTTGGTATTTGACTATTTGCGATGCGTGATCCCGGAAATGAAAGTTGGTCTACGAGCTTGACCATTCTTCCTTCGTGTGGAAAACACATTACTCTAAAGAGTGAGGAGACTATAGCTCCCATGCAATATATATAGTCTCGTCCAAGGAGTAGGTTATAATCCAAGGGTCCTTGAACGACCATCACGTTCATTTGAACGGTCTTCCCTTTCAATGTAACAGGTACATTGGGGAGGATCCCTAATGGTCGACTGGTTCCTTTATCAAAACCCAAGAGATTTCTTATCTCAGGCAAAAGCGCCGGGGAACCCAGTGCTTTCCAAGCAATAGAGGAAAGGATACTCACAGATGCCCCTTCATCAATGATAGTTCCAGCCATTACCATTCTGTAGATTTGGACTATGATTCTGAATGGTATACTGGCTGGTAACCGGGGTCTACCTAGTTGGTTCCAATCAAAGGACACAACCAGGTTGCTTGGAGGTGGGACCGAATACACGGCCGGATATGACCCTGACGATGTTCCTTCCTGCGATAAAGGAATGGGCGCATTGCCCTGATGCTCATCA
Source organism: Pinus tabuliformis (assembly GCA_031772625.1). Lineage (NCBI taxonomy): Eukaryota > Viridiplantae > Streptophyta > Pinopsida > Pinales > Pinaceae > Pinus > Pinus tabuliformis. Next base: position 441,595,127 of record CM062814.1, on the reverse strand, counting down.
GAATCGGTGTTGATGAAAAGAATCTGGATGGTGTCATCCTTATTCTCTTCAGTGAGGGTGTCATTTGAAGATGAATCTTCAGTGACGGTGTCATTTGAGGATGAAACCTCTGAAGGAAGAACCGGGTCAACTGCCGTATCGACCTTTAGACTTTCGTCTGGTCTGGATTCAGTAGGTTCATTTTCAATGACTGGCGCTTCAGCTGACCACTTGAGCTGGCCAGCTGTATTTTCAACCAACGAAGGACTTGGCACGAGTTTTTTGTATCCAGGAGGAAGCATTACCGGTGAAACCGGACGATCTTCCAAAACTCTCTTCGCTTCGTCTAAGAAGGGACAACGGTGGATGGCGTGATCGCCTTTACACAGTTTGCAGGGGGATCTTGCTCCCCCTCTTTGTCTTGAACCTTCACTTTCGCTGGTTGACGGTAAGCATGCAACATGGCTATCAGAGGTTGATGCTCCCGAATTGTGCAAACGAGGTGACCAGTCCCTTAGTATCCAGGGAATGCAGGGACAATCTCTATGGAAGTGGTCTCCTCTACATATGACACATGGCGATTTAGGCCCGGTCTGTGCTGTGTGTGGATTTTTGTCAGATGTCTTTTGCTTGCCCCCAGTCGCCTTAGGCTTCTTCTTCTTCTTCTCTTTCTTCTTGTTCTCCTTCTTCTCCATGGGAGCTTGGCTTTTGCCGGCTCTACCTTGCGAAGATGAAGGATTGGAGGAAGAGTTATAGGAAGTAGAAGGCTGGTGGGCAGCTCTAGACTGATCTAACTGTTGACTCGACTGTTCAGGAACCATGGTGTTCTGAACTACATTGGTTGAGAATAGCTAGATTGGCAGGCCAATTGTCAGTCCTGGAAGCGACAATGTGGCCATGTGGGGCGCACCAACTTCTCCCCAAGAGGAGAAAGGACTAGGATTTCCATCATGTGGAATTCCTTGGTTGGGGCGTTCCATGTTCTCAACCTAAGATCAACGCGGGAATAGGAGGTGATTATGTTCCGTTTAAAATAAATTTTATAACGACGCTTTAGACACAACTTGCTTTTTCACTTTTTAAGAGTCGAGAAAAAGCTAAAGATGACTCTAGTCTCCTTCGATGTTTTAACGAGCCCGAAGTGACAAATGCTCGGATGGACTTTTTCAGTTATAGAGTTTGAAAAAGGCCAAAAGAAACTGCTCTGGAGTTCTAGGCGGAGGGTGTGCCAAACTTTTTCGCAAAACCACAGAATACGTTTTACGGTACGAGTGGTCGATCTTCGTGAATGCTGTGTTCACTGCATTGCGATCAGTAGGGCGGCCGACACGGTTTCCTATGGATAAAGGCTTTGTTCCTATAGGGGTCTCCCAATATATACGTGATGGTACGTGGGAGCACAAGTCCGTATTGATACTTATCGCTTCACCATGGAGGAATCACCCAACCACTCAACGCTAAGATATCACGTTTAACGACGCTGGAACACGTCTCTAGCTTAGACCTCTATGTGTTTGCGTTATGTTTCAAAGCGTTGTTAGGTTCATTCAATATATTTTAAGTTGATCTTTTTAAAGTTTGCCTTTCAAGGTTCACCACGAGATGTTTTGATACAAATTCCTAAATGCAGTCTAAGATGAGAAGCAAGCTTTTTCAATCTTTTCGACTTATGAAAATCTTAACTAATGAGGGAAAAGAGAGACAAAATCTTTTCACACAGATCAAAGAGCACTCGCTAATGCACTTTTCCCTAAATCAACATACAAACTTATATGCAAAATGCAAAAATGCAGGTATTTCTTTTCTCTTTCTTAATGTTTGTGCGACACAAAAAGAAAGCTGTTGTATAATTTCGAATTCAATTTCAAGTGAAAGCAAACAAGCTTGTCCAAAATCGAAAGACACCTTAAGATTTACTTGTTTCGACACTAGAAATATATAAATTCAAACCATATGACGAAAGCAAAAGCTCAATCAGCTATGAACAGCAAACAAACTAACTCTTAAGATCAAAACGACACTTTATCACAGGTCTAGATCTAAGAGGCCACAACAAGACTAGTTCACTTTCGTTATGGGAAACTGTAAATGATACAAGAAATACACAAAGAACAAACACAGTTTCTTTATACAACCGAGGCGGAATAGTGGCAAGGAAAGTTGGTTTCAGATAGGCACATTGACTGGTAACAGGCAGCAAAAACAAGAGTGAAAACAGGGCAAGAAACAGCAGGAAACCCCAGTAGCACAAGGCAAGACTGGTCCAGCGCAGGTGGGACACTGTCTGTTTGACCTTCAGTGCAGGTAGCCCCTTCGGGAACTGCGCTGAAATGCAGACAGCCTTCACAGCAGTTGCACTGAAGAACAAAACTTTCGTTTCTCTTGGTTTCCGGGTCACAGATTGCTCAAAAATTCACAGTTTTTGGCCAAATCAGAAGCTATCAGTCAAGGACACACTAAGGGATGACAAGGAGGATGAAAAGCTATCACTAAGAGCTCATTAGAGTCCTTGTGGATCAGCTCTTCAAATCATAAACTTGCCCAGAAACTGAGCTAGAGTAGCTGCCCTCTACTTTGCATTTGAAAGATCCAAATGCAGTTCGATTCGGTACTCCCTTTGTTTATGAAATGAATAGCAAAAACACAAACAACCAACAGGATACGATCCCCAGTGGAGTCGCCAATTTGTTGTTGGGAAAAGTATCCAATACGGAATGACCCTATCCCACTCTAAGGGTGATAGTACCTCAGCAACAACCGAATGCAAAGCTATTTAAGATTACTTCTTTATGAGATGTAAGAGAGGGGAGAAAGAGATCCACTAACCGTTGTCTTCCACTAATGTTTGATCCAATCTTCTGTCCTTTCTGCTTGCTCCCAGCTCCTTGCTCTTTCACTGGCCCAGCTACACAAAGATCCTGCAAAAGCACAAGGAAGGGAAACTACAAGAGGCATACATCCATAATTGATTCAAGGATTAGAATAAATCAAATATACAAGCATCAATACGCCACAGAGACACATGCATATAGAAGAACCTCAAATGCTTTATTAATGGAAGAAGTAAAGTTCTGAGAGTGTTACAACCATAAGAGGCCCAATCCAGCAACACCTCCCAGCAGAAAGAAATCTCCTCTTCACCTCCTTCAAGCAAATCACCCAATAGTTCTATACTCAAACCAACAACACTTCCTTACATTCACAAGATTCCAGCCTCCTTAGACCTCATGAGAGAGCTCTATATATAGGAGTTTTGGAGAAAGGATGAGTCAGCTTGAGGTTGGCATGAAGCTGACTAGTGTCCTCTCCCACTTCAGTTATTCTTCAGTTCTTGAGTCCACTTGGAGTTTGTTGCTTCCACTTGGAGATCTAGATCCTCTTACTCATCACAAGACGAATTCCCTGATCCAAGTGTCATTTTGGAAGCTTCCTGGGCATTTGACACCTTGCAGAATGACTGTGCCACTTGGCCAATCTCGCCCAGCGCAGGTAGCCTTCATTAGATTTGACATTCAGCGCAGGTACAGAGTGGAGCAGTTGACATTCAGCGCAGATGCTCAGTGGAGCAGTTGACATGATCCAGAATTAGCTTGTTTTTGAGTGTTTTCAGGTGGAGAACTGATTTTCAGTGCTGTGGTTTGCTGACCTTGTTCCTCTAGGGGTAGGAACAACATGTTTAGGGACTTTGGATCCCTTAGATTATCGACATTTCATGCTTCATGCTGTAAGGCACAAAAATGTCTATAACATTCATGCAGAAGGAAGATGAAGATATGGAGGATTGTGTGGAATATTTTAAGTAAATGCTATAGAGGTCAGGTCACTCTAACCTAGATAAGTACATTTTGAAAATTATCCTTCTTCGTTCTTTTCGAGAAGACTCTTTGGAACTGTTAAACATAGTAGGAAAGGAAGATATATCAAAAGAGGACTTTGATACCATCTGTGAGCTGTGCATCCAGTGCTCAAGGGGAGTCACAAGGAATGAACAAGGAATTTGGTCAAAAAAGGTATCTAGTGGAGGTGTCACGAACGAAGAAATTGGAAACCTACTAGATAACTTAAGGACTGATATCTTGAGTACCCTGTTTTCACAGATGGACACACTGTAAGTAAAATAAAACAGATGGAATTAAAAAAGGCTATGGCTATATTTTGCCCAAAGTGCAGAAAGAAAAATCCACCTTGAGAATTTTCGTTGAACTCTGTGGAAGAATGTGCAATCTGCGAGCTAATTCATGCAACAAGTTCATGCCCCTCCTTGCCAGGATTGAAGGTGGTCTTTCAAGGGACAGGTGAAGAGGTGGATTGACTATAATTCATGGGATCTAAAAAACCATGGCAACCTCAGCCACCAAATGTAAATCAAGGTATGTTTCAGGATCCATCTCAGTATTTTAACAATTTTAATATGGGTCATTAGTCCATGCCTTATTCACCTATGTGGCCTCAATATCAGTTTCCACGCTAGCAATAGTGGGCTCCTCAAACTAGTTTGAATTATTCATGGTCCCCGACCTAGTATGGACCATCTCCTCCTGGACAGTTTCCCTAATTGATACGACAACAACAACTTCATTTTCCCTCTAACATACCTCCTGGTAATCCGCCTATTTGCCCTCAACTTCCTATCCAACCCAATCTAAATCCTAACAACAAAGGGACTTAGCAAGCTAACACCCTCAACCTTCCTTCCTACTGTGTCTCTATTGCAGAACTTTATGAGATGAAGTTGAGATCTGGGCAGGTAGTAGATGCTCAGCCCTCACCTATTATTATTGAACAAGTTGACAGTGAGGTTAAAGAACTAGAAACAGTTGAAGAGAAATCAAACCAAGCTAGTAACAATCAAACACCTCCTCAACTACTAATTACTAAAGAACACTGAGTTGACTCGCCCTATCCTAAAAGGTTGGCCTTGAGTAAACAGATCCCTCAAGATGAGTTTGAATTTTTAGGGGAGTTAAAAAATCTATTTGTTAAGATCCCCCTATTAAAAGCTACGAGGGATGTACCTATATATGCAATAAATCTTAGGGAATATTGTGCTAAAAATCCTAGAAAGAGATCAAGGGACCCACTCACTATTCATGTGATGGGAAAGTTATCAGATTTTATGCTGGGAAAGGCTATGCCTGTGAAATATGGGGATCCAAGGAACCCAATTCTAACTGTACAAATTAATGGAGTGGAAATTTTGAATGTACTGGTAGATTTGGGTGCTGCTATAAATGTCATCACTGTTGAGGCTATGCATACATTGGGTCTTCGAAACCTCAAACATACACCTACTATGTTAGAATTAGCAGATAGATCTATAGTCAAACTAGTAGGAAAGTTAGAAGACATTACAATCTCAGTTGATTCATGGCATTATCTTGTGGATTTCCTAGTGCTACAAACACAGTCCCCAGCTGGTGGCCACCCCTTGATTCTGGGAAGACCGTGGTTGGAAACCGCAGACGCCTACATTGGGTGTCGTTATGGAAATATGGTTATCTCAAATGGGCAGGTTACTAAAAACCTTGTGTTATACCCTCCTGCAGAACCTAGCCCGTCAGTGAAACCATCTTGTCGTAAGAAACCTCTACCAAAGGAAGAGTCTGAGTCTGAAGATGAAGAATTAAGACCAGTTCTTACTATTGGGCAGGCCCTTTAGCTGAAAATAGAAACTGAGGATGATACAATTACTACCTTCATTAGCGACCCCTGTTCTGTTTCAGATTCAAACCAACGAATTCTAGAATCTGTCTTGAGTTGTGAAACACAAGAAAGTATTGAAACAATAGATGGATTTGAAGAACTGCCTACAACTGTGTCCCATGACAACATTTTTGTAGAGATAGAGCTAGGAAAGACCCTGAATATTAACCCAAATTTGTCAGAATCCCAGACAAAACAACTTCTAGATGTTCTCCGAAATCACAAAGAAGCCTTCACCTGGGACTATACAGACATGAAGGGGATTCCTGCCAATCTATGTACCCATCATATATACATCAAAGAGGATTGTCGTCCTATGAGACAGCCCCAGAGGAGAATGAACCCCGCTTTGAAAAACATTGTCAAGGAAGAACTTCAAAAGCTGTTAGATGTAAGATTTATTTACCCCATCTCAGACAACCAATGGGTTTCCCTATTGGTGATTGTTCCCAAGAAAAATGGTAAATGGCGGATATGTGTAGATTATAGAGAATTAAACAAGGCAACACAGAAAGACCATTTCCCTTTACCGTTCATTGACCAAGTCTTGGATACTTTGGCTAGGAAGAAGTTCTTCTCCTTCTTGGATGGGTTTAGTGGGTACAACCAAATCCAGATAGCTCCCAAGGATCAGGATAAAACCACTTTCACGTGCCCTTGGGGAACTTTCGCATACCGAGTCCTTCCATTTGGTCTCTATAATGCACCTGCAACATTCCAAAGGGAAATTTTAGGGATTTTCTCTGATCTGGTAGATGACAGTGTTGAAATATATATGGATGATTTTACTCCATATGGGAACTCATTTGAAGAAGGGCTGGAAAATCTAGAAAAAGTTCTTGAAAGATGTAAACAGATGCATGTCTCTTTGAGTACAGTGAAGTGCCACATGATGATGGAGGAAGGAATAGTTCTGGGACATTTGCTTTCAGCTGCTGGAATTCAGATGGATCCAGCTAAGGTAGAGGTAATATTGCACTTTCCAATACCCAAAACACCCACACAAGTATGTAGCTTTATCGGTTGCGCTGGTTATTATAGGTGCTTTATAGAAAAATTTTCTAAGATAGCACATCCACTTTTTCAATTGCTGACAAAAGATGTAGATTTTGTGTGGATAGATGACTGTGATGCAGCCTTTGTGAAGATCAAGGAAATTGTCTGTACAGCTCTGATCCTTTAACGTCTGGATTGGACATTACCATTCCATATCCATGTTGATGCCTCTCAGACAGTAGTTGGGGCAGTTTTGGGACAACAAGTAGACAAGGTGCCATATGCAGTTTACTATGTTGGTAAGGACTTGGCTCCTACCGAGTTAAAATACACAGTGACTAAAAAATAATTTCTTGTTGTCATATACACCATCAACAAGTTCTGGCATTATATTACCGGGTATCCTACCATTGTACACATTGATCACTCACCAGTCAAGTATCTAATGAATAAACCCATTACTCCTGGTCGTATTACAATATGGTTGATGTTACTTCAAGAATGTGATATCACCATAGTAGATAAACCAGGAAAGGATAACGTGGTTGCTGATTTTCTATCTAGACTAGATAATAATGCTGAAAGTACACCCATAGAAGATAGTTTTCTAGATGAACATTTTTTTGCAATTTCTGCTAAAACTCCGTGGTATGTAGATATTTCTAACTATCTTGCTATAGGTAAGGTACCTCGTCACTTATTATACAAGGAACAACAGAGAATTATTCATCACAATACCTGATATTCATGGATAGCAGGATACCTTTTTCACACAGGGGCTGATCAGCAGATTCGGTGTTGTGTGTTTGAGGATGAAATTTATGAGATATTGAAGGTTGTCCATGATGGCCCTTGTGCAGGGAATTTTGCAGATAAAAGAAGAGTCTACAAGGTGTTGCAAATGGGATATTATCGACATTCTATTTTTCGGGATGCTTGAGATTATGTCCGAGGATGTGACAGTTGTCAACACATGGGGTAGCCTAGAAAGTATGATGAAATGCCATTGTAGCTCCAGGTAGTCCTTGAGTCTTTTGAGAAGTGGGAAATTGAATTCGTTGGAACTTTTAACCCACCTTCTCATCAAAAGGTTCACATTCTAGTCTGCACTGATTATGTGACTAAGTGGGTGGAAGCCAGAGCTGTTGCGAAAGCAACGGAATAGGTGGTTTCAAATTTTCTTTTTGAAGAGATTTTTGCTTGGTATGGTACTCCAAGGGAGATTGTTTCAGATGGAGGGGCACAGTTCACATCCCACATGATAGCAAAGCTTATGCAAAAATATGGAGTCAAACATAGGGTGATGTCTCCATACCACCTTGAGGCGAATGGACAAGTAGAAAGTACAAACAAGGTATTGGAAAATATCTTGACAAAGACTGTAGCAAGCCATTGTCACGATTGGCCTCAAAAAATTCCTTATCTCTCTAGGCATATAGGACAACATGGTGGAACACAACTGGGTTTTCACCATTTGAGTTAGTCTATGGGAAATCCCCCTTGTTTCCGATGGAATTTGAGATCAGCACACTCAGTACAACTTTGGAAGTAGGATTGGACTTATGGGAGGCCCAGAAACACCGAATGGAATAGATAAATGAGTTAGATGAAATCCGTTCAATGGGAGTCTAGAAAACTACTGCTATCCAACAACAGAGAATGAAATGACATGATAAATTTATCAAGAATAATGTGTTTCATAAAGGAGATTGAGCACTACTATATGATTACCGCTTTAAATATTGTAAATGGAAGCTTCACACTTGTTGGATGGGACCCTATGAAGTGGACACTGTGTTTGACAATGGAACAGTCAGATTGGTTACGATAGATGATACTTGTGCTTCCTTCTTAGTGAACAGACACCATCTGAAATTATACCACCGTCCAACTTCTAGGGATGCCTTCATCAAACATCTCTCTGATAAATCTGGTTTGATGGTTGTTGGTGCAGAGAATGCTTCCTCTGCATTCTCCTAACGATATATATATATATATATATATATATATATATATATAGATAAAATAATATGTTGTTACTACTTACTTGTTTGTCTTTTTGCAGGAAGTACTATCGAAATACAATGATGTGGAGCTGACAAATTTTCCAAGTAATAGTTGTTGCTGATATTTCCAAGAAATTTTCTAAGTGTCAGATGTTGTTACTCCTTGGGTGTTGTTACTCCACCACTGTTGTTACTCCTGGAAAATTTTCTAAGTGTCAGATGTTGTTACTCCACTGCTGCTGTTACTCCTGGAAAATTTTCTAAGTGTCGGATGTTGTTACTCCACCACTGATGTCAGGTGTTGTTACTCTACCACTACTGTTACTTCATTGCTACTATTACTCCTAGAAATTTTTATAAGTTCTAGATGTTGTTACTCTTCCACTGTTGTTACTCCTACAAAATTTTCTAAGTTCTGGATGATGTTACTCTGTCGCTATTGTCACTCCGTTGATTACTCTACCATTACTCCACCACCAGGTAGGTCGCTAGGTACGTCTCCATTGACTTTTATGGATTCAATTAAAATATTCCATCGTCGAGACATTTATGTGCCATGGACAGCTACATTTAAGTTGGGGGGGTGTCATCATAAGTGAATGACGACGTATTTAAAAACCACATTAATGACATATCATATATCATTATTAAACCTTGTGCAAATGGTATGCTCATAAATCCTGTCATTTCGTATAATCATTTTGATGCATTGGAATTTAAATTACATACATTCTGATAACCAATTAGTCTTTTCCAATTCATACGAATTAATTACCATAATCATTTCATTGCACTTACCATGATTTGCCATAATCCTTTGCATTTTTTGAAAAATCACCAGCCGCTTTCACCACCTTTTACCCCGCGTTCCACCATGTTGTTACTATTACTGTTGAATTGGTTGTTGTTACTCTCTCCCCAACAATCGACTGTGTCCAAGTGATGTTATTGTTTTTATAGTAATGGGTGGGTTGGCTGTGCATCACAAGCCGGAGGATACCACTCTGGTCTGTAGAATAGAGAGGTGTGTCGTATTTTTATTAATGCAGGATGGGACGTCTAATTTAATAGATTGGAGGGATTTGACGAGGGGATTATAGTGGAATTCACTCTCAATTTGAATGAGAACTTCTCTCGGGTCAGAGGGATAGAAATCCCTGTCATGGAGGAAGCTATTGCAGAAGTCAGTGGATTACCTTAGCAAGGATAGAGCTGGTTTTCACAGAGAGCTCCCCTCTTAGAGTTCCCGGAATTAGATTTTCAGGCTAGTGAGAGCATCTTTCAAAAAGGCCGGGGGTATGACTGGAATTCTTTTTCGTATCCGTGGGGTGATGTAGCAGGTTTTGTTATGAAATACATAACTTATGAAGGACGGTTCACCACTATATTCAAGTATCATTTCAGGATGTTAGCTCATCTTCAATTTCCACAAGCAAAAGTATTTTCTCTGAACATGCCCTTCTTTTTGCTAAAAAGCCTCCAATTGATGGCACAGTTCGCTCAGCGTTCATGATGGATCTTAGTAGTCATCACCAATCATGGGCTGGTTCGATTACTAGTCATGCATGCATTGACCCGATTTCAAATTCCTTGGGCGATATTTCAGGAATCAACAGAAGAGGAAGTAGCAGCTACTATAGTTGCTAGAGAAGGAGAGCCAGAGAGAATGGAGGAGGAACCAACAGAGGAAGAATATCTAGACCAAGAAGAGCCTGAAGAGATGGAAATGGAAGAGGAAGAACCAGAGCAAGAAAAGGAGCTTGAAACAGAAGAGACAATTAGTGTTACAACCAAGGCTATTACACAAGAACCAGCCTCGATTGTGGAACCAATTGAGGAGGAAATCATGGACACGATGGATGGGATTGATACGGTGATACAAGAATCCACTTTCATTAATGGAGTGCAAGGGGAAACAATGCCAGCATCACCTGTTCAGGAAGCGTTGGATATGGGTGGTGGTGCCACACAAGAACCACCACCAACCCATCTGGTCCCGGAGAATTTGGAAAGAATGAGCCCTGAGGTTGACACTGCCCCACAAGAACCAGTGTCAACTGTGGGATAGGAGTTAACACAGGAAGGAGCCTTAGGCCAAAGCAAAATCATGGTTGATGAAGGGAAGGAACTCAAGGTAGCAGACAGGGCTGGTATAGACCAGGAAGAGAACATCTTCCATTCTCCTTTTTGTGCCACCATACCAAGAGGAGCAAGAGTGTCTCATTCTCCCTGACGCTCAGAAAAGGAGGTCGTTGTTCCTCCCATTTTGAAGTTTGATGGTTCGGTAAAGGGTTCAACTGCTGCTAGTTTGTTGGTTGTTGATTCTCAGCAAGGCCATTCTGAAGAACAGATTGAGAAGGAAAACCTTGCAGGAGAACGGGAACAGTGAATGGTTGAAGAAGGCATTGTTCAGATAACAGATGTCCCAGAGTCTAGAAGGGAGGAAGAAGCGAATGCTTCCAAGAAAGGGGAACCAAGTAAGGGAAGCCCAATAGATGGACTGGTGGATACTCCTCCAAGTAATCCACCACCTTCTGGACCAGTTGCAGGGCTAGATGAATTGATTGTTAAGAAGGAATGGATAGAACTGTGTGAGCAGAGGAGACCACCCCTTAAAAAGAGATATCAGCTACAGTTCAGAGACACGATGCGGTTGAAAACAAATGTTCGAAGGCTAAGAAGATAGGTGCATCGACTTGAGCAACAGGTAAGAAAGTATAAACGACGGGCTAAGAAGCCTAAGGTTACGGTGGCTGAAGCAACAACATAGATAGATGATGTGCCTACAACCTCTGCTGCCACCCAAATGGATTCTATCAAACACTTGTTTGATGGCTGTGAATTTTTTTTAACAACCAAGATTCAAAATTGGAAATCCGTCACGGCCCATTACAAGAATGAGGTGAAAAGGGTCCAAGAACAATCATCCCAGGCTATCCTTGAGTATATAGAACGAGTGGACATATTACGACTGAGGTATGCAAAGCAGCAGCTCAAAGTGGAAAGATTGGAAGGACAATTGCTGGAATTGAAGATAGACAAAGAAAAGATGTTCAGCTTGGCACAACAGGTAATGGCATGTCACCCTCCTGCTTCTAGTTATGCCTTGTTCCTTCATGAGCAATTTCTTTTCTTCTGTTTGGAAAGTATTAAGAAGGAGGTTAGTCATGAGATCGAGGATTCTATACAGTTCCTCTATATACTGAGAATCCATGACATGATAACCCAACATTTGATGTGTGAGCTTTATATGCATGGATACTTCCTGGGCATGGACCAAGAGTTTAACCCAATCCCATATGTGGGGGACATTCATTTAAGGGCTCTTACCTCCTATATTATCAACCAGATAAACTGGCAGAAGACTTATAATATGTTTGAATTGAATCAAAACACGAAGTCTCTTATGATAAGAGGGGAGAGCAAATGGTCTGTGACGATGTATAATAAGCATGCCACCTTTTTAGAAATTGAGGGAAATAAAGAATGGATGTTGAGGACACAAAAGTGGTGTATTGACCTCTGTTTCAAAAACATAGCCACATTTCAAGATGAGGCCCTTGATAGTTGTTAGAAGAGGTGGATGATGTCACATATAGTTGTCCGGAATAGGGAACCTTTTGGGGCACTAAATTTTTCACGAGCACTAAGTTGGGTGCCGAGATATGTGCCATGAATCCAAACATGTGAGGTTCGGTGGATGGGACTCTAGTTCAGGTTCCCCATAATTTGGTTGCCAGCAAAACACTACATCCTAGCATACAATGTACCAAATGATTGGTGGAAGGATGTTCTTCTCACAGAAGGATACAAGCCCCTAGGAACAGATATGGAAGATGAGTATGATCTCGCCCAGCTCCACTCTGACTACAGCCATTCTAACCCAGACCTGCGGAAGCGGCGAGCTACATGAGGACATGCAGAAGACTAGTTGGGGGGAGATGTTGGGCACCAAATCTGCCTATCTTTTCCTTACATTTTCACCTATCCTTTCATCCTTTTTGCACCAATGATATGCATTAATTGTGATAAACTCACAAGGTAAACCTCCCTTCTAATGTCTCTTGGAATATTTAATTGATGAAGTAAGGTCACAGGGTTTTGCCTATGCGAACTACTAAACTTTTCTATTTTCGCATATTTCAGTGAACAAGTATCGCATTCACAGCTTGCAATAGCAGTCCCACATTTACAACAGCTATTTGGCAATGCTACAACAGCATAACCAACTCCCAGCTGCTCACAGGCTTATTTTGGATCTTTATTGTTCTCTCTCTCTCGGCAATTAGTTGTTGTTCTAACAGTTGTATATTTTTGGGCATTAGTTGCCAGATTTGGGGGAATATGTCTTTCCCATGTATTTGTATAAAAGGGGTTTCATTCCTGTGCAAAGGGGTAAGCCGTGCAGAGACAGACATTGTAATAGTTCTTCATATATTAATTGAATGCGAGCAAGTTTGTTGTTCTTCTCCTAGCTGTGAGTTGACGCAGCCCTGATCAGAGAGTTGGGCCCGCTCTCCTGATCAGGTGCTGCATATTTTCTTTATGTGTGTTGTTTCTTCTATTGTGTGATAATTTCTTATTGTTGTTACAACTCTTTAATTAATTGTTGTGGATGCCTTTTTAAGTTTTGCAATTTATTTCTAATTACTATTACAGTGATGCTTTGATTCTTTAGCTGTGAATCCTTGGTTTATGTTAGATTGTAACCTTTCCCTGCATATACCTTGTGCGTTACCTTGAAAAATGTATGCACCCAGATTGATAAATTAATGTGGAAAAAGGGTGGAATAGTTTATTCACACTTGGACACAACATAATATACAAGCATAACATTTAGATGGCCTGGTAACACTAAGGGTGCATACCTTCCTGCCATAACTGTCCTGGTAGATTGAGTCAAGCATGGACCTAGTGGAGGTGTAGTTTGGATAACTACAGGGATAGTAATGTATGGTAGTGTGAGAAAATAGAGGTAGGGAAGTTGAAACTACAGAATGAGTAGGGTTGGGAGGCTGTAAATGTATAGACTGAGAAGACTGACTAGACAAAGAGGATTCTACAACAGCTAAAGCAAAGAATTCAACAAACTACTAAATAAAAGCTTCTTCTACAACTTGGTCCAATACTGAAACTAGACCTTGTAGTTTGTCAAATTGTTGTAAAGATTCAAGATCAGGATCAGTTTCAAGGTCTTTGGTTTGGGAAACATATGGTTGCAGTATGGCTTTGTCTATGACATTTTGATCTATAAAATCCGCAGACTTGGATCTAAACAAACTTTGATGAAAAGGAAAATAAAATTCTATATCTTGTAAAGCTTCAAATTTCTCTCGGAGACAATTCGACTTGACAAAGGAGTCTTTTCTAGAGGAGAATTGAATCTAGACAATGGACTATTACTACCTTGGCTCTCAGAAAATCTTGTCTTTCTTACCAGTTTCTCAGGGTCATCTACAATTTTAGCAAGGTTGGGATGAGGATGAGATCTAGTATATATTCTTTTGGGAACCAGAGTTATGAAAAATCATTACACAAAACTCAAAATTAAGATCAAAGATACAATAGATATCTACAAAAAATAACCTCAGATCATATATTTCATATTGATACAACAATTGCTTACTGAAATACTGGTTTTAAACCAGTGAATAATAATGTTTTGGATTAAAATGTATTCTTCCCCAGTATAATTTCCACTATGTTATCATTCTATATTTTTGAGGTTGAGGGAGAAAATATATCAGACAACATCAAACCACTTTTGAAGCTAGGATCTAGCCCAGCTAGCTTTAGAGAGGGATCTCTCTTTATGATTTAGCTTGGTTTTTAACTTGATTTTAGGCTACTTATGATTATGCTTGGTTGTTTGTTTGAATTTGTTTGATTGGTTGGTTCGTTGATCTGATCAAATTACTTTCTTTCCATTGGTGTATGGAGTCAAATTAAGCTGGATGCTGCATCAAAAGTTCAAAGGAGTAATCACAGGGCAAGGTAGTTACATTTACTGGATCTTTAAATTGAATTATGGAATCGAGAAAAGAGGTGATTCAGTAGTGATTGAAAATAATTTAATAATTTCTCAATCAGACTTCAGAAGAAAACATACAGATTTTAAATGCAGTCCAAATAACCTGCTCAATAACATATCTTATTTTTCACATCTCCTGTTTTACAATTAGATTTTAGATGATAAACATACATATAATACCAATGGAAACACAATTACTCTAAGAAAAACATCACCAGTATATCACAACACAAGTATCCTATGAAGAGTATTTTTATTAATGATGCTCTAGCAACATGGAAAATGTACAGTTCTTGATAAAAAGAGTTACAATGATCAGGAATTGGCCCTCAATACTTCGAATGAATGAAGTATTTAAACAAAATTTACAAAAAATATTACAATTAATGCCTCGTTGACATGGAATTTTGTTATTAACATCAGACTAACATAAATGAAATAATGTGACCAAAAGAGGTGAATTGGAAAAGTGATATGGAAATCTGGCACTTCTTTGGTGGAGAAAAGTTGCTGAGTGGCCACTATTTGTGTGTCACGCTAGTGAAGGTGGCCCTTTCTTTAATCCTAGAATTCACACAGTTTATCCCACCACTCCTCATTTGGAATGGAAATTTTTGTTACTTTGCGATAGATCTCATCTACCTCACTATACTGATCAAATGTGGGTTTTACTACAAAAATATGTTTTATCTCATGCTGCATGAAACTCATGTTACTAATAGCTTTGTAAAAATCTCTCCCTATCATAGGACCTTTAATGTGGGAAGACTTGGCCATATCCTTTGCAATGTCTTTTAGCATCTTCATATAGTCTTCCCTGGTCATCAGCTTGTCATTGATCAAAATTAAAGAAGGCAATCCCTTCTTATTTAATGCTTCTATTTTGGTGAAGAACTCGTTAAATGCTACCTCCAAAGTGTGACATTTCTCTGTCAACTACACAACCAAGTTCTTCTTTGTCAGAACTTTCTTTACTTCTAAGATTATTTCTGTTTTGTCATCTACTCCCAAATCATCAAATTCATATATGTTTTTAGATTTTAGAAATTTGATAATGTGGTTGGCTATGGTAGGTATTTCTCCCAATTTAGTGTAGATAGTGGAAATGGCCTACTTAGCTTTCTCCATCAATTATTTCTGCTCAAATATAATCTAGATAGAAGGCTAGATTTCATCCATTGCCTCAATGATGTTCTTCCATATAATTTATTTGACTTGGGCCAATGTGTAGCCAATAGAGGACTCAGTTGTTGATTTCCTCCATATTTCTACCTGGTTTTGAGCTCTCTGTAGCTCTACCACATGGAAAGTCTCAGTCTTTGTATTCTGATCTTGTAGGAGATTTACTTGAGCCTGCAATATTTTGATTTCTTCAGTTTGGAGAGACATGTTCTGCATTGCATTTTCTAACTAATCTGCAGCAGCCACTATGCTTGTTGTAGAATATGTAGTTGTAGAAATGGCTGTGATAGGGAGTGCTTGCAAAGGGACAACAACCATTTTGGCAGCTTGCTCCCTTTCTTTGATTGTCTTTTCCATCTCTGTCTCCATTTGCTTCAACTGTGCACTCTTCTCCATGATGAGCATCATCATGTTTGCCTTCTGTGCCTCTGTTTCTTCAATGTCCTTGGCCAAAGGATCTTTTGTGGCTGGTAACTTCAACTTCTTCCTTAACACTGCTATGTATGTATTCTTTTTCCTCATGAGCTCTTTTGTAGCATTGATATTTGGAAGATCATAACCTAATTTTATCACCAATTCCTCCAAATCTTTGATCCTTGTGTCCTTGGCAAGTGCAGAGACCTTCTCCATCTTGAATTGTGATTATACATTAGCCAATGTAACCTGCAATTTAGACAAACTCATAGCAATGTTACTGAGAGCAGATGAAATAATTTTCCCATTCTGCTTGTGCATCTCCATTTGGTCAATGGGATGTATGTCTTTCACATCAAATTCAAATGATGTCTTCTTGTAGTATGATGTTTCCTTGGGATAAGGAATCTGTGCTTGGAGGGATACCATTTGCATTTTACCTTTCTCTGAATCAAAGGCTGACAATATCCTGCTCTGATAATTGGAATTATTCTTCCAGAATTGATTGTATGTGTTGATCTTCAAGGCCTCATTCCTCACTTTAATTTCCTTAAAAATGTCAAATATACTCTTTTTTGTCTCCCATGTGTTAGATGTGTTGGTCTGCATAACCTATTGCTAATCTTTTGAAGCTACAGAGGTAGTGGGAGAAAGTGCAGCGTGATCACCCAACAATGAGGAAACAAGTGTCTCTTTAGGGGTGATAATGTTATCTTGCTCTAAATCCTTGCTTAGGCTTAGTTTCGAATGCAACTTGGCCTTATTTCTATACATGATTTTGAAGCCTTCACTGGAAATATCAGTCATTGAAGGTGAATCTTCTTCCTTGCTTCTCTTTGATGTTTCTCCTTTGTGATAGGTGTCTATACTGTCGAAGATGGCACCAACTTCTCCTCTGCCTCTTGTAGGGTGTTCTCCATCCATTCTAGCTGGTTTTTATACTTTTCAATCTCTGGTTTGGCTGTGTGAAAATAAGCAATAGACTTTTTTTCTACCCTTAACCTGAATATGACCCCTAATGGATCATATGACCAGGTGAAACTAAGGCTAAATTACATCTCTTTCAGTAACTTATCTTCTTCTTCCCTTGATGCCCTGTTGTTCCAAATAAATGATTTCTTTGGGTGTTTAGAATAGGAAAACCCTTGTATGGCTTCTTCCATTTCTTGATTGAAATGAGTATGACCAAAAGTTGTTTGAATGTATATATTAAGGATTTCTCCCATTCTACCTTTTCTTATTCGATAATGTTCATATTTGAGTTTTGATTTTGAATTGGGATTTATTCTTGGCAACTACAAAGTGAATCTCATCCATATTGAGAATTTTCCTGATGTATTCTAGAGCAAAAGTCCTCATTGGGAGGAATTTTGATAGCTTGTAAGGGGCAAGCTCACACCCAAATATCCTCGGCTCTGTGTAATTATGATAAAGGTACCAATCCCCTATCTGGAATTGGTATGATAGATGCAAAACTTTTCTAATTTCTTCACTGATTCTTGGCTTTGGTCTGCTACTTAGGAGACCAAGTGCTTGATGTACAAAAATATCTATGATTGTGTGTATGGAAATTCCTTTTTTTCCTTCATCACCAGTGTAGTCCAAAAGATGACTAACTATTGATTTCCTTCATCATCCAGCTTTGTAAGGCAAGCTTGAGGTTGTCTCCTTGAAAATATAAACAAATATAAACTAACACAGAAGCATATTTGAATACCTCCTTAGCCTGGAATTTTATAAACTTCTCATGGATAGAATATACAATAAATTGGCTAAAGTTAAACAAGATGGAAGGCTTGGAATCTGTAGAGAAAATGGAAAGAAATCCTATAATTGCCTCATCTACCCACTGATCTGAGTAATAACCGAGGAGGTAGGAGATGATTGTGATGATTTTCTTGGCCATCTTAGGGAAAATGGAGGATGGATAGGGAGGATTTTTCTTGGGTAATGGGTCATCTTCAGTCAAGAAAAGTTCAAGGGTTTTGGCTCTTCTAGCAAAGTCCAGCTTTTGATACAATTCAACAAGTGATTCATGGGAAAAAGGAGTGGAATTCTCTATTGTAGGGGCTTGCATCATTTTATCTATAGCTTTGGTAGTGATAGTGAATTGAATGCCTCCAGTGGAGGCAATAATAGTTCTTTGGCTTGGAAAATAACATGCATGACATTTCATGAAAAATTCAGGGGTGCTGTGGGTATGGGGAATGGTATAGTGGGGAAAATTGGACTCCCACAGTTGAATATCATCAGATTTATCTATAAAATTATCCTCAAGCTAGCAATACATCTCAAAAAGGTCAAATTCAAAGAGAGTTTCATGAATTTTATAGTCTCTATCTGCCAAAGCGATGTTGTGAAAATCAATGGGAGGGTGGATCAAAGGACTCACGGGTTCTTCTCGTCCCTTGTATTTTGGAGGCATGATAGGATAAAGTTAAGGAAAGTGGTGAAATATGGATTACAAGTTTATAGTACACAAAGAGGACTTGGGATTTGCAAACAAAAGCAGAGGTAATGGCCTAAAATTTGATTAGCTGGCAATGTCCCTAGCCTAGTGAAGTTTTTTTGCAGTTCAGACTGGTACACCTGTAATAGAGTAATAATAGTGTATAAGAAAAATAACCAGTAAATGAGTCAAAGGAGGGATTATATAGTGTTATGGGATCTCCTGTTGATGGTGGCGTGGTTTTTTTCAATTAACGGTTAATCCATTTAATTGCCTAACAATTTAATTTTGCAGGGAGCAGAGGTGGTTGGCGGGATCAATGGGCAGATGACGTGGCAGAGGGTGAATGGTGGGAGCACAACAGATAGAGTAGTGATATCGAAGGAAAAAAAACCACTTTTCGTAGGGGGAGGAGGTAATGGTTTCTCCTGAGGGTGATGTGAAATCTTGTGGTGTTGACCTGTTGCAGCAGGCATGGTTTCGAATACCGCCCATTTCGGAATCCCTCCCCAACCGATGGTAAAGTTCAGATGGTGAGGGGGGGGACGAAACACACTCTGGCCGTCAGATTTTAAGAGGTGGACATGGATGAGGGGAGAAGTGGGGGATGTTGATTCGATGTGATAGGGCATATGGTGGGGTCGGGAAATATCTTTAATGCATAGCAGGGAAATGGTTGGAATGTATGGTAGGGTAATAAAACTTAGTAATAGGGGATTATATACCAAAATCACTTGATATGGTGAACTTTAGAGTCAATCTCTAATCCTTTTTGCCTTTTCTCTGTGCATGAAAATAGATTTGAAATTCAACTTAGGATAAAATTTTCATGCTTTTCCTCTAACCACCATAGTGCTTCTACCTACCCTTTCTCATTTCAATTCTTTTTCTAAGCTAACATTTTATCTTCTTGTTTTGCAGGGTGCATTTAAACTAGTAGACCCAAATAATTTTTCTTTTGTAAAAATCTACCTCATTCTATCACTTATTTCGCCATTGATTCAAATTAAATTGTTGAATCAATTTTATTTCTTCCTAACTACTGATTTACCAAGATTAAACTATTTGGTAAATCTTCATCACTAACCTATTGAACAAAAATTTAAATGTGCCCAATCATGATTAAATTGTATGATTTGAACAAAAGTCTAGTCATTGTGTCATCCAAAAAAAAATTGCGCACAAACTTATTTGCTAATGACTCAAAAGAACTAACTTATCAGTAGTGGCACTTAGACTTGCAGCACTTTCAGTATAATTTTCTATTTTTTCTTTTGTGGGTTTCTTATTTCCTTTTTTCTTATTTATTTTTTAACATACCCTCTTTTCATTTTCTTTCTTCATATTTTTGGAAATCATTTGAATATTGAAATTATGTACAATATGAAATCACAAATTCAAAATACTCAATCACCTTGAGATCCTATAATTTATAGGACCCTAACAGATGAGACAACAAATTGCAGTGGATCTTCTTACGTTACCTGGAAGCCTAGTTGGTCTGGTTTTATCTCCACCAACCTAGTTTCAATTTCCTCTACCTCTACCTCTTGGGTTTTGGATTTCTTTGTCATGTGAATTTCCTCCATTTCCACATCCCCAATTTCATCAATAGTCCTTTTTTGTTCCCTGTGTTTTGTTGCTGGAGTCTCAATCTCCATGTTTATGTTAATCGAACATGAATCAAGGTTAGCCTTCCATTAAATCTCAGGCCTAGACTCATGATCATAGGTTGTAGAATTAATTTTCTTTATACTTTTTTCAATGACACCATGATGTTCATAATGCCATAGATCCCCCATCACAAAAATCAATTCTTTTAGTAAATCTTCAGCTTCCTGAAAGGTTTGTTTGGTGTTGACAATGAAAGGGCCTATAGGTTTACCCAATTTGAACTTATACCCCTTTCTGGTAGGGACGAAATGAAATAGTTCCACATTTAGGCTATGTCTAATGAATTCCAAGGCAAATATCCTCATTGGCATGAACACAGGTAGTCGATAAGGAGAAGCTCATTCCCATTAACCCTAATATATGTGTATTCCTCAAACAAATACTTGTCATGCATCGTGGTGTCTTTGCTGAGTTGGAGGATATCTTTCTACTCGGGTAGGATCCTTGGGGGCAGGACATTATGAATAATTTTGTAAGAAATGGGCATGTAATATGATATAAACTGGGAGTAACCCTCATTGTTTGGTTTTCCCTAAAGAACGACATCCTTGTCAAAGACTGACTTCCTCTGCTTGTTTGGGGCCATCATATTGAGACCTAGGCACTTAAATTCATCAACATGAGTGTATAGGAATAGGTAAAACATTAAGGAATAGTATTTGAAAATGAAGTAGTAGAAAAGTGTTGTAGTTAGAACTTGATGGACCTAGACAGGAAAGAAGGTATGTCAAAAAGAACACATGACTGCATCATCTACTTCAGAAACCCTAGAGTGGATTTGTTGGCTTGTTAGGGCCTGACCCAGTTTCGGAGTTAATTAGCCAAAAAAATCCCTATACTACTGGCCCTTTCGGCAATAGTCCACGGAGCGCGTATTGAGGTCTCAGCCAAAGTAGTATGGAGGGTGCTAGAGCCAGGTTTCCACACCCTTGAGATTTTTGAGTGGCTTGACTGGTCCTTTGTTTGTTCCTGTGCATAGGTGGCTTCGCGCACCTCTTGTTCCTCGCGGCCTGATACCTTGCCTTCGCACAACTCTAACCTGGGGTTGTGCCTCACTGCGCTATTACCCGAGATCTTATTTATCTTCCAGTATTAATTCAGCACCTTCGCCTATTTAAATGTCTTAAGCTATACTTAACAATACAAAACATTCATACAAGTTCATGCAGTAAATAAATAGTATACTTGCCAATTATATCGAATCATGCATTAAAACAGGAAAAGATACACAAAATTATAGCAAAACTACTCTTTATTGATTCTTCCAATGGTTACAAACTTGAGCTACCCTACGCATTGAGCTACAGGGATCCGTGCACTCAGCTACGGACTACTAGGCCTCTGCGCACTCAGCTGCATATCCTTCTGCTACTCTATGACCCACAGACACACTTTCCACTTTGACTCAATAACTTGGAATTCTCTTGCTTCTATTATTTTCTTCCATTTGTTTCCTATTATACACTTAGAGCCTCACTCTATTTATACAATCCCATGGTTTTCGAACCATGGGTAGGTCTATCCAGCTGACATTACATTACAAAAACTAGGGTGGACAACCCTGTGACTCTATTATACTTTCCCACCCTGTGCTCGCAATTCGCGGAGCTTTTACAACAAGATTCGGTCAAAACTTGGGCTTTAAGCCCCAAAACATGTCTTGGGGGGATTCCATGCCCAACAGGCCCCCAACAAAAACATCATGACTTGCCCTCGAGTCACTCTGTCGGCGCAGAGATCTTTGCACGGAGTCCCTCCAACTATTCTAGAACTGAGGCAAGGTCAGCATCACATTGAGCTACTGCTTGCTGGAACTGTTGCATACGTTGTTCCGAGACCTCTGTGTCAGAACTGCTTCTCTGCATCTATGTTGGTATCCCCTGCATTTGTTTATAGTCCCACGCCTCGGATCCTTGGAGCATGAAGACTGTGCTTCTGCCGGTTAGTTAGATAACTAGGCCACCCATGTAGAGCTTTAAGCGGTTGCCATTCACTTTGCCTGGGAAAGGCTCTCCATTTAGTTTGACTAGCTGTACCATGCCTCCATCTATGACCTCCTTAACAATGTATGGTCTCAGCCAATGCATTCTAAACTTTCCCAGGAATTTATCAAACTTACTGTCATATAGCAGCACTAAATCATTTACCTTGAAGGTGCACAACTTAATATGGCGATTGTGCTAGGCCTTCTCATGCTGCGTTTGTACCTATTGATGAAAGCCAACCAGGAACCATTCCTCCTTGAGTTCTTCCAACTACACGAGTCTTTCTTCCAGGACTTCACAGTTCATCATACCTGTGAGCATTGTTATGCACAGACTGGGTACAATATACTCCATTGGCATGATAGCTTCCATGCCATAAACTAATTTGAAAAGTGTTTGTCTCGTCAGTTTCTTGCATGTTTTCCTATAAGCCCATAGTACTGTAGGTACGCGCATGTCCCAATCGTGCTGCTACGCATTGCATACTTTGGTTAGCACAATTTCTAGTATTTTGTTGAATGCTTCTACTGTCCCATTGGCTTGTGGGTGATATGGTGTGATTTTCTGATGATACACCTGGAACTCTTTTATTAGCCCACTGATGGTTTCATTCTAGAAATGTTTACCATGATCACTCATTAATATTTTCAGACAGCCAAATCGAGTCAACACGTGTTCAAACAAAAACTTTGCAATTGTGGTGGTCGTGCAGTCTTTGATTGGCTGCGCTTCTACCTAATGAGTCAGGTACTCCGTCGTATTGATGATGTATCACACGCCCATTTTTCATTGAGGTTTCATAGGTCCTACAAAGTCGATTTCCCACTTTTTGAAGGGCTGCAGTGTCATTTGTGGATTCAAGGGCATCTCGTTCCTCCACGATGGTTTGCCTATCCTTTGACAGATATCATAGGCCTTACAGTGTGATTTTGAATCCTGGTGAAGGGTTGGCCACGATAATCCTGTGCGAAGGAGCTCTTCCACAGTCGCTCGTCCTACATAGTGTCTTCTTGTAGCACCCCATGTGCTTCCCTGAGGATTTGACTTCATTTAAATTCAGGTACATACCTTCATAGTATCTCATCATTTCCCATTTTGTATAGGTTCCCTGCGATGACAGAAAAATCAACTCCACGCACCACCAATTCCTTCTTCTCCTAGACGAATTATTCCTTCAGCGCAGTCCCTATTGTCAGAAAGTGGATTATATCTTCAAAGTGTCCATCTGCGACATGCACAACAAAGAGCTGTGCGTCAAGTAATCCTTCCTCCAAACTAGTAGGTTTCTCACCCGTCTCTATACGCAACAAGTGATCCGGTCCTGCGTTCAGGAATCCAGGCTTTACCACAACCTGAAAGTCATACTTTTGGAGCAATAAGAGCCACCTACATATGTGCCCCCAAAACATAGGCTTATTGACCAAGTATTTCAACACGAAATGGTCTATATACATCTTGAACTATCCTCCTAGCAAATAGTGTCGGCATTTTAGGAGCGTGTACACCATAGCCAACCCCTTGCACTCGGTTGTGGAATAGTTTTTTTTTTGCTTTGGACAACTTGTGACTTGCAAAAATGATAGTGCGATCCAAGACCTCTCAACCCTCTTGTGTGAGCACTGCTCCCAGCACTATAGATGATGTGTCAACATGGACATCAAACTCCACATCCCATTTTAGGATGACCAGGATTGGGGTGGAGGCTAGTTTCTCTTTTAGTACATCCAGGTTTTTCATGCAATCATCATTCCAGCAGAACGTGACATCCTTTTTCAACAGTTTCTCCATTGGCATGGTGATCTTGGCATAGCTTTTGATGAACTTCCTGTAGTACCCCGTATGTCCCAAGGTAGCGCGTAACTGTTTAACACTTCGTGGTGCTTCCAAATTCAAAATTACTACAACCTTCGTGGGGTCTACCATTAGTCTGTGTTTGCAGACCACATGTCCCAACAGGTTCCAAAGAGAATGAGGAATGTACAATTTTTAAGGTTCACCGCGATTTGGTGTCGTCGGCAAGTATCGAGCATCGAGCATCAAGCATAAGCTTGCTACATGGTGCTTAACTAATCCAAATACAGTCCAATCATACAAATAGACCTCCAAGAATTTGTGGATATACTCTTTGAATGCGGAAACAACTATGCGCAAAAATATGGCTGGCACGTTCTTTACTCCAAACGGCATGAAATTGTATTGAAAGCAACCCCACTCAGTCACGAAGGTGGTCTTGCTCCTGTCTTCCGGCTTGATTTTTATCTAGTGGTACCCTGAGAACCCATCAGTGAAAGAATATGCTTCTTGCCTGTCAATATTTTTCCAATACTTCATCTTTGAATGGGGTTAGGAATGGGTCACACACACAAGCATCATTCAATTTCCTAAGGTCCACACATATTCTTATCTCGCCCTTCTACTTCCTCTCTTGCACTACCATAGGGCTCACCCAGTTGGATTCTTCCACCAGATCAATAATTCCAGCTACAAGTATATTATCTAATTCTACGTAGACCTTTTCCTTATACTTTGGATTCAAATGGTAAGGCCTCTGCTTAACCAGCTTCACGTCGGGTTTTAGGGTGATCTTCATCATGCCTAAATCACCAAAGATCCCCTTTAAGTCCATGATCTTGGTCAAGAATAAATCTTAGTACTCTCAGAGTAACTCAGTGACCTTATCCACTGTGGCATCATCCCAGTAGTCACTGAGCATTGCATACTTCGGTTCAGCCTTCGTACCAATGTTCACCTGCTACATTTTTACCGATGAGGTAATGTCAAGGCATTCAACCAATGGTCCTTGAACCTAGCAATAGCCTTCAGTTTCTGGAATGTTAACTTCTCGTGGACCTTCGTCATCTTCTTCAGTGTTTATGTTGTAACACTCTAGTGCGTAGCTTAGCTGGGTCACCCACTTAGGCTGAAGCACTTCCATTGGATCTTGGGGTATTTTAAAGATAGCTGCTTCTACTACTTGTAGTGCATCATCAACACTATCCCACCAACGATCCTCAAACGTGAAGGTTAATAGGAAGCTTTCATGCAGGATATCCCATTCATTTGTGCCATGGCGGAGCTCCATTTCTATATACCAATTCATGGGTATAATGTCTCAGGGTATGAAAAAACAAGTGCACCCACTCAGGTTGTGGCTCCTCCCCATAGACCTTTGCCCATTTTGCGAGGTGTACACGTGGATAATCTCGTCTGTCATATTTTTCTTTTAACCGCATCTGAGGCTTCCCAAACTGTGTGTGCATCATCCTTCTACATTCACGCCAGTCCTCAAAACTTCTTTGGTGTGTACCCCACCATATTTTGGGCATAAATCACAGTACCCATCTTAGAGCATACAAATGTTGTTGTTTCGGTACTTCCCTTTCAAATTTGTTTAGGAAGTCATCCACCTTGCTCAACCTGTCATACATAGGTAGATCTCTTACCTCTATTTCCACGCAGCGCAACGACCTTGTCATCATGTTACAGTTGAGTGTGGTTACCTTGTGTAACTAGTTCTGCCATCGTTCTATCTCCTCATCAGAATATGATGTGCAGGAGCTTTCACGATCCCATGAGATTCATCCATCTGCAGTTGGATTTACCCAGTCCTACTCCATGCGTTTATTTTGTAGATATAGTCCAAATCATTGTCGCTATCATAGTCACGCACTGGATCTATGTAGCGCGATCCTTCTGCGGGGTCTAAAGGTACCACTACCCGTACTGACTTTTTCTCAAAGATCATCTTGCACTTCTTTAGATTTATTACTCCTTTCATGTCAGTGGCCCAATCTATTCCTAATAACGCAGGGTATAGATTGTTGTCATCAACAATCTCTATAACTTTGAAATTTGCTAGCGTGCTTGATCCTTCGATGTCTACTTCGATTCCGTGCAACCTCCCCATAGGTAGTATCTTTTGTTGGTTCACCATCCACAGTTGGATAGGAGACCATTGCAGCATAGGCCTACCCATGTGCTCCCATGTCTGCTTTGGCAAGACTTTCGCATCCGATCCTAGATCCAGAATCACTTGGTCCATCTCATATTCCCCGATCTGCATGGTAAATATCATCTCCCTTCCTGTTTGCGTCTTGAGCTTCCAGAGTACATGCGGTTATCCTGGAGTGGTCCTAGTGCATCTAGTTATGAGTTCTTGCAACCCCTTTACAGCCTTGTTGTCACGCAGGAACTTCATGCATGTCTCCAAGAACATAGTGAGAATCGATGGGTCCATTTCCGTGTCCAGTCTATCTTTACTTCCTGAAGTGGAGGCATCAGTGAAGCTCCTCTTAGCTTCCATGAAGGTCTCCTTAGTGCACTCTAAATCAAATTATGGTTCCTTCGTTGGGGCCTTGCCAACCCAGGTACTTTGTTCAGGCTACTTTCCTTTGTCATCCCCTGTCGTAATACCACTTCTGAGCATGACATTTCATTTAGGGTGTTCCTCGCGCGGCTCAGACCTCATCATTTGTAGGTTTTGAGTTGGGGGAGGTTGGAGTGCTCCTTTATCGTGCAACCTCGCTATCAGTGTTAGATAGTCCTCTGTCTCATGATCAAACAATGTACAATACAAGCATGATGGTCACGTTGGATTCGCACAATCACGAGCATAATGTCCTGTCCCTCCGTAATTGTAACATATCAGCTGTCTGTGACCTCTTCCTGGTCCCATTCCACCTCAGCCTCTTCCATAACCCTCAAATCCGGTGTGTGCCATTCATGTGTTTTGATCGAGGGTCCATGTTTCGGCCTAAACTCTATAGGTAGGAGTTTGATCCATCATCAGTTCATAACTTCTACAGGTGCACTCATCATGTCCTACTGACTTGCTGAAATTACAGAATAACTACCGTGAATTTTGCGTATACTTCTGTAAAGATGGCAGTTATCTATAGCATGCTTTCCTCCTATATGACAAATTGTGCGCCATAATGCAGGTGCCACACTTGGTCCTGCTTGTGCCTCTGGTCTTAGTGGCATTGGCCCTCCTCCCGTAAGGTAATTCGCGAACACTGGGAAGTGGTCCTTGTCGTGCCCCTGGCCCTTGCATTTTACGCACCATATGTCATCGCTTGCTTCTAGGCAAGCTCTCCTATATTGTTTCAAACTCTGCATCTCAAGGCACAAGTTTTTCAACTGCACGTGAATCTATTGAACTCCCATGTTAGCATCTTATATCGGAGTCTCGTGCAATCTCATTGTGACCTCCAGAGCCTCAGCCTGAGTGGTTAGCCTTTGTTGCGACAGCGCATTTCATAGATGTGGTGTTAATGATGCTACAAACCATTCGTGGTGTTTCCCATCTATTAATTTCATGTTCGCTTCACGAATTATGCACTTCAGTCTTCGATCCAACTCCCATGAGGTTTCTCCTGGTAGCATTATGATTTCCTTGAACCCAATGATCAACTTTGCTTCCAATTTTGGCCTGCTAAATTTTTTGTTTAGCGCAGCTTGGATATCTGCTATCCCCGCATTCAGATTGTCATTGGAATGCTTAATGTACCAGGTCAGCACGCGATCCTGTAGAGCGCTGACCAACGTCACCTTCTTTATATTGTCTTCTATGACACCCTGTGCTTCCCATACAGCTTTTATCACGAACCAAAATTGGTCCAGATCTTCATTCCCTACTCCCTTGAACACTCATAGCTTTATTACACTAGCCATACTGCTTCGTGGTGGTGGCAGAGGTCATATGGGTGAAGTCAGGGGTGAAGATGGTGAAACTGGTGGTGGTGTGGGTGGGGGTGGTATGCGTGCAATTCTCTCCCTTTTCAAATTGATCGCACTTAGCAAAACCTTCACAAGCTCTTCTTCACCCCCTCATGAAGGTGAAATCAAGGGGCTAGTTTCTACTTCTATGCTACCTTCATTTTTGTAGATTCTCCCACTCCGCGTAGCCCCAAACATAAATTTATTCGCATAGCCCATTTTTCACACAGCAGCATTTTAATCCAATCATTCAAAAATTTAACGTACTTACCTTGTGGTCCCTTAAGGAAGCGTCGTTTTACCTGACTATAGCTGACTGAAGTATCTACTGTGAATTCGATGATAAATCCTCCTATGATTCGATCAAGCCAGTGATCGACACTGCGAGCAATCTTATCTTCTAATGCTTCCAGTTTGTGCACCAATTCTAGAGTCCACACAATAGGTTTGTCAATCTTACACCTTCCTTGGCTATAGGCTAGCTTTGCGATCCGCTCATACAACTCAGTAGGGAAGGATGCAAAGAAAATTTTGTGGATCTCTGTATACAAGTAGAAATCTAACCACTCTTCCTTTGATAGTCATGGTTTCC
Source organism: Pinus tabuliformis (assembly GCA_031772625.1). Classification (NCBI taxonomy): domain Eukaryota; kingdom Viridiplantae; phylum Streptophyta; class Pinopsida; order Pinales; family Pinaceae; genus Pinus; species Pinus tabuliformis. The sequence goes on along the minus strand of CM062814.1, from coordinate 441,566,398 downwards.
TATTTTCCTGCGCCGTGAACTCGTGAATCTTTCTGTCCGACCACTCTTCAATTGCTTTCTTTGTCATATTCCAGTGATACAACATCAGACATCTCTATGCAGATCTCAGTCCTTACAACGAAACCATTTGTTGGCTTGTTGGGGCCTAACCTAGGTTCGAAGTTAATTAGCCAAACAAATCCCTGTACTATTGTCCCTTTCAGCAATAGTCCACAGAGCGTGGACTGAGGTCTCACCCGAAGTAGTATGGGATGGTGCTAGAACCAAGTTTCTACACCCTTGAGATGTCTGAGAGGCTCGATTGGTCCTTTGTTTATTCCTACACGCAGGTGGTGTTACAGGGAAAAGTGTCTACTCAGAACTGCTTATCCCAGTAAGGTGTGACAACTGCCTTAGAAACAAACAAAGTAAAGATATTTTCATTTTTCCTTTATGAAGTATAGATAGAGAGGAACAAAGAAGACCAACCTCTGTCTTGCGCTAATCTCCTAGTTCGATTCCTCTCTTCTTTGATAGTCTTCCGCTACTTGTTCCCTTGCATGCCCAGCTTCATAGAGTACCTCTAAGATCACAGTAGCATAAGACATGGATCTATAATCATAAACAATCTAGGATCAGATGTAAATTGACCATACAAATGTAGCAAACATGAATGACACAAAAGTATGGAGGAAAACTTGAATAGCTTTTATTGATAAACAAGAAAAATCCAAGAGGAGTTACAACCAGTTGTTCTGACCCAGCATCAACCTCTCAGCAAGGAAGCCCCTCTTCACCTCATACAAAACATATATCACCCAACAATCTGATGTTTGTCTCAAGAAACCAACATCAATTCCTTACAATATGCAAAATTCCAGCCCCTGGATCTCTATAGATATCTGTAATGGAGATGAGTCAGCTTATGATTTGATTAGTGTCTTCCCTCTTATAGTTCTTGCTTCCACTTGGAGATTGATGATCTCTTACTCATCCTTGGTTGAATTCAGAGAGGCAAGTGTCACAGGAGAAGTTTCTGGAAGCTTCCATTGCCTCTCCACCTCGCGGAATGACACTGCCATTTGTCATTTCTCGCCCATCACACCCCATAGAAGGGCTTTTTTAAATGAAACGCACCCATATAGTGTATTTAGGTGAGATGCAACGCACCTGGCCTGTGGAGCAACTGAAATGATCCTGTTTTGACCAATTCTGAGCAGTTTTTCATGGAGAACTTTTGGGAGAAGCTGTAATCTGTTGACCTTATTCCTTTAGGGGTTAGAACAACACTTTTAGGGACTTAGGAGCCCTTGGTTTATGGACATTTCATGCTTGGGGTTGTAGTGCCCAAAAATGTCTATAACAGTTGCCCCCTAAAGCATGAGGTCGTTAATCTTTTGATGTCGGGTGAAATGCTTTATTATGAGGATCCGAAGTTCTTTCAAGCTGGGAGGAGACCTGTAATAAGATACAATACAATACATTATCTTCATAATATTTTCATGATCTAGCTGAGGCGGGCATTCCCATGCTTAGCTTTATAAATTCATTTTCATGTACATAGGACAGACAATCGTCTGAGTGTAGACTGATGATTCTGATAGAGCCATCATCCCTTTGATTGGATGATTATCTGTGCAGCAATGATGTACATTTGATGTCTTTATTTTCCTGAATATATATCGCAGCTCGGATGGATGAAACTAGATCCGGGGTCTTCAATCTCGTTTGATCTTCACTCAAAGTACAAGTCTATCCATGTGAGAAATGTTTTGAAGTCGAACATGGAAAGACATCGCTTGATTACCAGCCAATGATATAAACTGTTAACAAGCACGAGAGGAATCACCGGATAATGATAATGACCCTCAAGGTACTGTAGTACAATTCACGTGGTGTGAATAAAGGACTTGGCATCGAACACCACGCAAAATCTTTCGGTCGAAGGTCATTGATGTAAACCCGTCGCCGGAAGTGAGAAACTTGCCATTGAGGCATGCAGGCTTCAAAGTACTGAATGGGGTGTTCCTAGATCAACTTCTTGGATAATGAGGTGATGTCGACAAGAAGTGATCCATCACAGGAGGGCCTTAATGAATCCCACATCAATGACACGGAACGGAGCAAATGATTTTAATGGAGGTGAAAACGATCTGGTGATATAAGGTTCAGGGTGGCGGTCATGAAAGAATGGAGTATAAATGTATTGTAGTGGGTGAGACACAGGTGAATTCTCTGAATGACTTCTCTTGAAAATATCGGCGACACTGACGTGATGGATTGGTAGTATTAACCCCAAATGTGGATGGTATGATGGGACCATGGTGATGTGACCAGTGAATGAAACAACCCAACCCGACTTGGATGCGGAGTGAAAGTGTCATGTTCAAGAGCGACTTGCTACCAACAAAGTTTCTTCAAGTTTTCTTCCCAATTTTTCCCCAGTCATTACTGACCAGTACCTCTTTATTTTTATCAAGCTTGAGGAGGATAACATATGCTTGTTCTATAAACCCATCGCTATGTTTTAACGAGCCTAGTGATAGTGAAACTCGTTCTTGTCTATAGACAAGTTTGTCGCTATTAAAATTTTAATGAGTTTAACGACAAAGATAACTCGATCCTTTTCAACTTTAGAGAGTCTCAAAAGGAACGTAAAGGAAACTCCAAAATTCCTTTTTCGTCATCTAATCCCTTAAGTCCGAAAAAGTATAAAACAATACAGAAGGGATGAATTTTCGATACTTTTAACGAGCCGAACAAAACAAGCGCTCGATCTTTTTGTGTAATAATCCCTCAGGTCCAAAAAGCTTAAAATTTAGAGGAGGGATAGAACTTCTGGTCCCTTTAATGAGCTGGAGAGGCCAATGGCTCGAAAATCTTTTCATATTTTACGAGTCAGTTGAAAAGAGCTTAAAGGAGACTCGTCTTTTGAGGAACGAGTGATAAAATGGGTAGCAACTGATTCTAGGTAAGGTTTGGAATTTTCCAATCACGACAGTGTTACAAGGATGGCTAGTGAGATCACTCTTCGCAGCTGTTCCTCAAAATGGGTAAACCATCAAATGGAGGTGAATGATTGGCCAATGCAAAAGTGGAGGTGACGGTGCAAACACGACCAAGGCTTTAACGACTGAAGTACTACCTTCACGATGGTTATTTACCAGGGAATAGTTCATTTTTTAATGAGATTAAACGCGGGGGGGAACATTTGCTCATGGCTTATGTTTATTTTTTAACGAGCTTGAACTATGCGCTAAAACTGCTCGATTAAATGGTCTCTTTTTACCATAAATAGCTTTATTTAATTAAATGGAAAGACCTGTGAGCAATTTTGAAACCAACGTTTCGGACTAGCTAGGTGAGTCCATCATCAGGGTAATGAGATCTGCATTTTGAGAAAGAGAGAGTCAAGAACATGAGAACCTATTAATAGAAGGATGGATAGATAACCTAGGTTTGGAGAGGTCGGCTTGAATTTCATCAATTTATTAATAAATGGATTAAATAAATTTTTAATTTCACAAAGGCGTTTATTCGATTCCCTGTTCGTGTGGTAAAGTTTATATAGGGGAAACAGGGAGATCCCTTGGAGTAAGACTAAAAGAGCACATTAGTGATATTAATAGAAATAGGTCTGATAAATCAGGTCTTGCAGAGCATGCTTGTTCCTCCTCTCACTATATATGCATGGAACAAGCTAAATTAATCCACAAGGAAGACCACTATTTAAAAAGAAGAATTAAAGAGGCAATAGAAATTGAAAAGTCTTCTAATAATATGAATAGGGATGATGGTCTTAAACTAAGTAATACCTGGAAACCCTTGTTAAACAAAATAAAGTAACTTTAATTTATACAAATTCTCCCTTAAGACAGCATCCACAGCTCAAAAAAGTAAATAAATTAATATTAACATATATATATATATATATATATATATATATATATATATATATATATATATATAATTGCATAAATTAACATCCAAATTCTATTAATTAATTAATTAAAAGTTAAACTAAATTTAAAATTAATCTAATTAATTAATTAATTTAAATAGATCTTATTTTAAAGATAGTTTAAACTAATTTCATTTTTAATTTAGGCCAAATTAATTTAAGTGAATTAATTTTATTTAAAAATAAAAATAAAAATTATTAATTAAACTAAATTTAAAAATTAATTAATTAATGAATTAATCAATTAATTAATATAGTTTTAAATTTATTATTTAATCCAAATTTAAAATTAATTTAATTAATTAATTAATTAAATTGATTTTATGTTAAATTTAGTTTAAATTAATTTTATCTTTAGTTAGGTCAAATTAATCTATTTAAAATAAAATTTTTACTTTTAATATAGTTTTAAATTTATTAATAAAATTAATCCAATTAAACTAAATTTAAAAATTAATTAATTAATTAATTAGTTAATATAGTTTTAAATTTATTAATTAAACCAAATTTAAAATTAATTTAATTAATTAATTAAATTGATTTTATGTTAAGTTTAGTTTAAAATTAATTTCATTTTTAGTTAGGTCAAATTAATCTATTAAAAAAAAAAAAAAAAAATTACTTTTAATATAGTTTTAAATTTATTAATAAAATTTAAATTTAAAACAAAATTAAATCTTATTGAATCCATTTAGTTTAAACTAATTTTATTTTTAATTTTAGGCCAAATTAATTTAAGCGAATTTATTTTATAAAAAAAAAAAAAAAAAAAAAAAAAAAAAAAAAATAAAAAAAAAAATAAAAAAAAAAAAAAAAAAAAAAATAAAAAAAAAAAAAATTAATTTTATTAATTAAACTAAATTTAAAAATTAATTAATTAATAAAATGAATATAGTTTTAAATTTATTAATTAAACTATATTTAAAATTAATTTAATTAATTAATTTATTAAATTGATTTTATTTAGTTTAAATTAATTTCATTTTTAATATTAGGTCAAATTAATCTAGTTAAAAAAATTTACTTTTAATATAGGTTTAAAAATTATTAATTAAATTAAAATTTAAAATCAAAATTAAAAATTTATTTAATCCATTTATTAATAAATTGATGAAATTCAAGCCGACCTCTCCAAACCTAGGTTATCTATCCATCCTTCTATTAATAGGTTCTCATGTTCTTGACTCTCTCTTTCTCAAAATGCAGATCTCATTACCCTGATGATGGACTCACCTAGCTAGTCCGAAACGTTGGTTTCAAAATTGCTCACAGGTCTTTCCATTTAATTAAATAATCTACCAGCCTGTATGGAATCTCTCTTCAACATAAATAGCTTTGTTCTTTCAAAGATTGTACTGTATTTTCAATTGCTTCATCAAACTAGTCAGAAATGAACAATATATGTTTGAAAAATGAGTTAGAGCACTAATATTTTACTTCGAACTACGTAAAAAGTAATGAAAAAGTGCTTTTACCTCTCATTTTACCATTTCATTTGAACTTTGGTTTGTTGGAGCTTTGGAGGTGCTTTCCCCCTTTGATTTTCATCAGCTGATTTCAGGAGATTCTGTGGATGATTCTCAGCGCCGTCTAGACCAGGTAGGAGCTAGACTTGAGCTCTTTCATTTCATGCTTTCCATTTTGCATTCTGAGCTTGATTCCCGGTTTTTCTGAGCCTCTGGGGTTTGAAAAACTCGTTCTGCCTCCAGCGCACCCTCTGTGTATCGAAAAGTGTGTTGGATGTTGGCCTGTCGACTGGCCATCTGACATGCAACGCACCCAGAGCACTACTGTAGGTGGGATGGGCGCAAAGAAGGAATTTTATGCACAGTTTTTGATGGAAATTTTGCTTGTTTCTTACCAAAATCAGGATATAACTATTCTCTTGTTTGTTTTTCAGATATCTTTGGAGTAATATGACAATTACATGGCGAGAACGTGAGCATGAAGAAGAGGACATGCTTGCCCTTCATGATCCGGTTACAGTAAACGCACTGCGGAACTGTGGCTTGCTGAAGTTTTTCCGCATTTCTAGCATGAGACAACATATCAACTTACTGCAATATTTGCTCGATGCTTGGGATCCTACCAACCAGGTGTTCCAGATCAGGGGAAAATCTATCCCCTTGACTGTAGTAGACATCTATTTCTTAACTGTCTTGTCGAGGCGGGGTACCCCCATCTCTTTATCAGGTTCGGCCCGAGGAGGTGAATTTGTGAGAGATTATGTTCACCGGTATTGCAGAGAGGGATCTCAGCCGAGTAAAGACAGCAAGATCATCATCCATGATGTCACTGACAGGTCCCTCAGCACTATTCTGTTTACTTTTGGTAGGATGGCTGGTGGTGCGGCTCTTCATGTAGCCAACCGATCTTATATGCAGTATGCCTTGGAATGCCTCCAACCGAAGGTGTTCAACTGGTGTGATGCAGTACTTCTTGTGATGAAAGAACAGTTGACCAAGGTAAAGAGTGGGAGGTTGAATAACTTTGGGTATGGTTCTATTTTGACCGCCTTTGCCTTGGAAAAGATACCACTGATGCAGCCGCAGTATATTGCACTCGATTTACCTTCACCTACTGAACCACGTATGCAGAGATGGGTTGACCATATGTCTAGGCATGCTGGTCAGTCTCAGATTTCATTTTCTGACACCTTCTTCGGGTGGTTTGATCGTCAGGAGATGGTTTATTCCGAGTATCCATATGCTGGCATGGACTTTCGAGGTTATCCAGATTTAGTACTGTCGGATGGCAAACAGTGGGGCGCCATTGGTAAATTCTTTGACCATATTCCTGTTTATCATTTTTCATTTATAATGTCCTTGTGCTTTATTTTGTCAAGACTTAATCAAACTCATGTGTTCATGCAGATGTTGGTCCTGTTCGGCCAGTAGCACGCCTGAGAGTGCCAGCTGCCGCCTCAATAGGAGAGGCTGTTGGAAGGGCTATCGTTCGCGACCTCAATGTGGCCAAGACTCTCACAGCATTACAGGAGCAGGTTGAGGGCCTCACTCTTTGTATTCCAAATGTGAGGACTGACGAGCTGCCCTTGAGGTTGCAGCGGCATACTACTGGTGTGCCAAGACGATGGACTCGTCTCTTATGCATGATCGCACAGGCTGTGACTTGCTATCACGAGCATCCTTAGACTAGGGTACCCCCTAGCATTTTGAGTTTTTTGGTCATTTGACCAATTTTATCTTAGTTACAGAACATTATGTGTAAACCATAAATAGTTATATATATTTTTGATTTTCAGAGTTTTATTTTGGTTAAGTTACATGATCCAAATGCAAATATTGATGGTATGCTTCTTTTTATAAATGTTGCAAATGTCTATCTAACACATAATTTGCCAATCAGTTAGTTAATGTGTTTAAGTTTCTAGAAATATGCTGATATTGAATAAAATCAAATTGCCTTTCCAAAATCATAACCCTTAGGAACATGCGATAAATAGCTGGATTTCGGACAGAGTAGATACCAGTGAGTTGTAGTATGACGAGTTGTGAGTCTAGCCTGACAATCAGTCAACGTATACCATGTGTGATGGCATCAGAGAGAAGTTCTATCAACGCGCTATATTCAGCGATGTTATTCGTTGATCAACCAATACATACCCCTCTGAAACTTACTAACTCGCCACTTGGATCAAAAATGGCCTAGGCCGTGGAAGATAGGTTCCGCGAACTACGACTCACTCCGTCGGCATATGCAACACATGACTCCAATAGGTTTGACATCTGCAATAAATGTAAAAAGTGGATTACTTGACCAAAATAAACACTTTAGCGAAAACAAAAACATAACAAAAGCATACAGGTTACCATACTAAATTACGCATAGTAACGCTTGAGGTACAACCCATTATGAGGTTGCGCCAGTGGAATTCCGTCATAATCCATTAACTTGTAGGCTCCTTTTTCTAACACTCGCTTAAAAATATAGGAGCCCATACATAAAGACTTTAATTTACCTGCTCCCAATTTATCGGATTCTTGGTCTTAAAGCAAGACCAAGTCACCTTTTGAGAAGACACGGGGTTTGACATTTTTGTCGAACTGCGCTTTGACTCATTTCTTATGGGATTCGTTAGCCAAAGCGGCATCACGACGGGTTTCATCCAATTGGATTAGTTCCAAGAAAAGAGCTTCTTCTTCTGAAGTTCCGGGGAGGAGATCAATTGCGAGTTTGAGGGACGAGATTTCTCACTGGATTGCTAAGACTGCTTCCAGGCCATATACCAGTTGGAAAGGTGTAAACCCGGTTGCATTCCTTACCGATGTTCGGTAAGCCCACAAAGCTGAGTACAGGATTAGGTGCCATATTCTTTTGTGAACTCCAATCATCCTTTGTAGCATGCGCTTCAGGACCTTGTTGATTGCTTCGACTTGTCCGTTGGCTTGGGGGTAATATGGAGTAGAGCTGTCATGAGACAACCCTAGTTTGGCAGCTAATTCAACCATCATGTGATTGCGAAAATGCGATCCATGATCTGTGACTATAGCTTGTGGTACGCCGAATATGGCGACTACATGATTGAAAAAGAAGAGGGCAGCTGTTTCACTAGCATTATCTAATGTAGGCATCGCCTCGGCCCATTTGGTAAAATAGTCAACTACAACTATAATATACCCATGCCCCCCGGTCAAGGTGGGGTTACATGTCATGAAATCGATGCCCCATTTGGCGAATGGCCTGACAGCAACTATTGGCTGCAGAGGTGCGGGTGGTCTTCTGGTTTTGCTATCGAAAATTTGATAAGCATGGCAACTTCTGACTGCGTTTATGCAATCTTTAGACATTGTTGGCCAGAAGTATCCTGCTCGTAAGATTTTTTGCGTTGTAGCATAACTAGATTGATGGCCCCCACACGTGCCTGAATGGAAATCATTCAGAACTTTTTCGGCCTCCTCATGCGTGAGGCACCTTCTCAGAACTGTATCGATACCGCGACGGTAAAGTGTATCACTGACGATCATGTAGTCTTTTGCTTGGTATCGAATAAGTTTTTGTTCAGAGCGAGAGGTATTCGGCCTATATTTTTGGGTTTGGAGATAAATTATTATATCGCCATACCACTGATTGCTTGAAGATATCAGAAACAAGCTTTCGTCCATGATCGTTTCTTCAGATGTTTCATCGTTGGACGACGATGGGAGATCGCATAATAATTCTGCAAAAACCAGAGCTTTCTTTGACTTGGATTTACAAATTCCAAATCAAACTCTTGTAGGATTGCTATCCATTTTGAATATTTCCCCCCCAGCAACTGTCGCGACAATATATAAGTCATGGGGTTGCAATTTGACAGAATGGTAGTTTTTCGAAAGAGGACATAGTGTGGAAATCTCTGTATCGCTTGAACAGCTGCGAGCGCTAGCTTTTCAACATAAGAATATTTGCTTTCTGTATCATTTAAGTTCTTACTTAAATAATATATACGATGTTCGATTCCGTCGTCTTCTTGAACTAAAACCATTGCGATGGTCATATCCGCTGCAGCCAGATATAGGTTGAAATCTTTTTGATAATCAGGAGCGCACATTAATGATGGTTTCATTAGGGATTCTTTTAAAGCATCAAAGGAAGCTTGCGCAACCTGATCCCAGACAAAGGGTACTTCCTTTTTGAAAAGATGCGTATAACCTTTAGCAAGTTCGGCGTAATTTGGAATGAACCTCCTCAGAAAGTTTGCTTTCCCTTGGAGTTTCTGAATCTGAATCAAATTCGAAGGTGGAGGCAAATTTATGATTGCCTGAACCTTACATGGGTCGAGACAAATCTCGTCCTTTGAGACTACAAAGCCAAGTAAACAACCAGAACTGATGCAAAATAAACATTTGTGTGGATTGAGTTGTATCTTGTAGTGTCAGCAACATAGAAATATCGCTCTTAAATGCTGCAGGTAATCAGTCCGCTTTCGCGAATGAGCCAGAAGGTCATCGAGGTATGGTTGAACAATGTTTTTGATGTCATGGAAAGCATAATTCATTTCCCTCTGAAACATCACCCCTGCGTTCTTTAAACCAAAGGGTAATTTTCGATATGCGAATGTGCCCCATGGACAAATAAATGCAGTCTCTGACTGGTCCTGTGGGCGGATATTTATTTGATTATACCCAAAGAATCCATCCATGAATGAAAAGATTTCGCATCTGGCGCATTCATCAATTATCTAGTCGATGAAGGGTGTAGGGTAGTTGTCTTTTGGACAAGCTTGATTTACATCCCTATAATCGACGCACACTCTAATTTTTCCTTGTTTTTTCATAACAAGGAGAATATTCGATACCCAATCGGTTAGAGGAACCGGGTAAATGAAACTAGCATGGAGAAGTTTCTCAACTTCTGCCTTAATGGCAGCGGCTTTCTTGGGGTGCACTTGCCGTAGCCGTTGTCGTACTGGTTTGACATCTGGATACATCTTAATTTCGTGTTCAACGATACTCGAGTCAATGCCTGGCATTTCACTATATGACCAAGCAAAGACATCTCTGAATTTGCGAAAAAGAGCGTTATATATTTCAAGTTCTGAAGGAGACAACATTTTCCAACATAAATATTCTCTACAACATCTGTTTTGGTCGAGATATTTATGGCGATGTTACACAGCAATTTGTCACCGTTTGTCACCGTCCCTATTACCCCTCACCCGCACACTGGAGGACTCGTTCCGGGACCTGTGAGAAGTGACATGACCTGAAACCACTTGCATCATATTCCTCTAAGTATGAGCTTCATATGCCCTAAAGACATCTCCTGCTAAATACCCATGAAAACAGCTCTTTTTGCATTAGCGCAGGTCCACAGTTCACTGCCTGCGCCAATGAGGGAAATCCTCTAAAAAGGGCGCGCCATTGGCGCTTTTTCCCAGAGTCGCACTCACGCCAACCGAATTGAGTAAAGTTTTTAACCAACAAGCTTTCGAAGGTTCTCTTCAACCCATTCACCAACTGAATCTATGTTGAGCTAGGATGGTTTGGCTTCGAATCTCCATAGAAGGGAAAGTGGTTTGCCACCTTTCATGGAAGTTTCCAAGTGATAAAGCCAATCCCATGAATAATGTGGTTGATCCTATCTCTTTCCTCTCTATCTATAAAAGCTTGCCTCTATGCCTTGAGCAAGCTAGTCACAATAGTTATAGTAGTTCTAGTTCCAGCATAGTGATAGAGAGTTTGAAGCTGCAAGAGCCTTCTTTGCACCCATAAGGCCAAATCTAAGTAAGGAGATTCTTGTCACCCAAAGAGAGAGAGGCTTGTTCCTCATCCCAACAAGCTTTGCAAGACTTGTGTAGCTGACTACCCAGCCAAAGGAGGATTTGACATTAGAACAATGGTTGTATTCTTCTTTGTTATTTATTAATAATAGATGACTATCATTATGGTTCCACTCTCATTGTCTTATGTTTGATGTTGAGTTATATCTTTTCAGACTGATATATAATTGCATCTACTAGATTTTATGCTTGTATTCGTGTTGTTCTTTGCATGTGCAGGTGTCCAATCATGGAGATCGTGGGTATCGTGACCAGCCGAGGCAAAGGAACGAGGGTGACATCTCTTCTACGAACACTAGCGTTGGAATCCAAGTAGGTTCTCACCATCCGCTTTTTATTTGCAATTAGGAACTTGCGTGATAGCATTGTGTGATTGTTGCTAGACCCGGTCTGGGCTAGTAGGGATCGTCTCTGTCCGCAGAGAGGATTTACCTCCACAACAATTTGGCGACTCTGCTGGGGAGTTAGCTTGTTGTTCGATTTGTAAAATTTAGACAGAGCCTAAAGTACAGCCAGATAGCCTTCGAAACGCTATTGCTTTGCATTAGCGAAGTAGATCAACACCACTTCAGTCAATCTCCGGTTTGGTTTACGAACTAAACAACTTGGAGTTTGTCTTGTCTCTTTGGTTTCTCTTGTTTTGATTGCTTAGATAGCTTTCTGGGTTGGATGCTTTGTTGTCTCTTGCTGCCTGGTCTATCTGGATACTGTCGACCAAGCCTTGGACTGCTTGTTTTTATTTTTAAGCTAGCAAACTTGATTGGCGCTCTTTTTTGCATGACAGTCGCGCTAATTGGCACCACTTACCAGTGTATAGCCCACACCAATCCTCAATTGGCACTATTTTTCCGCCTGACAGTCGCGCCAAGCCTGTGAACTTTTCCAGTTTGCTTGTTTGCAGCCTTCCAAGCTTGGGTTTTGTGTCTAGCTACACCGTTTTCAATCACTTGAGTGTGTCAGAGTCTTGTTTGATTGGTTTTGAGTTTTTTGGCAAATTATTAATTTGATTTCCTTTGATCATTACTTGGAGGTTTGTCTCGGTCTTTTCACAATTTTGCATCTTTTTAATCGCCTTGGGGGCTAAATTGTGTATGAGTGTTAATCGCCTTTGAGTGTTTTTAGTTTATGATCTTTGGAACTCACACCCGTTTTTCTTGATTTTCACTTGATTGGTTCTTAGATTACATTAGAATCATCGCGTGTTTGAGAATTCTCTTGCATAGATCACACTTGCATAATTAGAATTCTCATTTTCAGGATATGAATGAAAAGTGTGCATAGATTACATTTGCATACTTTGGGTGTTTTCCATTTTCCACCGATTTCACACTTTAGCCCTAGGTCATCTAGTGGCTTTGTGCATCGAGCCTTCCTTAGGAGTTTTGGTCTTCTGTTGGTCCAGTCAAATTTTTGGTTACTCTCTTGCACTTGTTCAGTGATTGTTAAACTTTTTATTGCGTTATTCGAGTGATTCTCTTCTTTCCGCTTGGATTTCGCTCGGCTTCATTTTGGGCCTAGATCACATGGCTCAATGAAGTCTTTGGTGTTTTTCTTCATTTTGAAGGACTGCCTTGGTATTTCGGGGACTTGATTGTGTTCTCATTGAGTGAAGTTTGTCTCTTTTACTCGGTGTTATTATCTCTCAAAATTTGTTTAGTGCACTTTTCCATTGAAAAGAAAGCGAACAGTCTCTTTTGCGTTGAATTAGTTAATGGAAATTAGAGCTTTTCATTGATTAGTGACTTTAAAGAAAAGTTTCGTTTATTGCCATTAGCTGCATTAGAGTGGTTCTTGATTGTTTACGGTCATTTTGTTTGATTGAAAAGTTCTCAACTCTCTCATAGTTAGTGTTCATCGAACAAAATGATACTTTTTGGCATGTAGCTTGCATTTAGGGAATTGTGAGAGATTACATACGGTAGGACCTGGAAATCCAAACCTAATCAAAGATCAACCATAAAATGAACTGAATGAACTTAAAAACGAATTGGAACATAACGCTCACTGATTAGAGGTCTAGGCTAGAGACGTGCTGCGGCGTCGTTAAACCTAGTCACTGTTGTTTCACATTACGGTTGGGTGATTCCTCCTTTTGTGACTCGATAGTGGTCTAGCATGGACTTGAGCTCCCACGTACCGTCGCGTACATAGGGGAGACCCCACTAGGTTATCATCCTTTATCCATAGGAAGCCATGTCTGTCGCCTTACAAGCCGTAACGCACCGAACACAACATTCGGGAAGATTAATTGTCGTACGGGAAGTCCTTGGTTTTCATATGACTGCCAAGGTGTATATGCAGTTTTACGGATTTGCTTGGTAAACCTTTTTGCCTAGTTCTCCAGAGTAGTCACTTTTGATCCTTTTCGGACTCCTTAAAAGAAAAGGCTCACTTGAGCACTTGTCACTTCAGGCTCACAAAACATTCGAAGGCAACTAGAGTCACCTTTTTGTCCTTTTCTCGACTCTTAAAACATGAAAAGGTCAAGTTGTGTCCTTGCATCTTAAAATTTATTTGGCCGCAATTAATATTACCCGGTTAGATCTTGTTTGTGTTAGTTTGAGCAGGCTTCTTTTCGTTCTCGATGGCGAATTTTCCAGGGTTCACCAACCCAGGGATCCCCTCTGACAGGAACCCTGGTCATTTCGCTCCTTTTGGAAATGTTGGTGCTCCTTATATGGCGACGTTGTCCCTCCCAGGGTTAACTATTGGGTTGCCGGTTTGGTTGTTCTCAACCTCTTTGGTCCCTGTTGTCTCACCGTCTAGTCAATCTGTCCCTCCACCTGAACAACATCATGTTGATTCTAAGGTGGATCTCTCCCCTTCTACGCCCACTTCTACATCCTCATCTTCTACTTCACCTGGTGAAAGTCTAGATTCGAGTAACTAGGTGGCTAAGAAGAAGAAGGCTCCTAAGGGAGAGGTTACAAGTGCAGCTACCCCCTCGAGTACACCTGAAGTCAGGCCCCCTTCCGCTCCCCCGCGGAAGGTCAAGTTTCCTTGTCGATTATGCAAGGAGGACCATCTTCTTCGCGATTGTCCTGGCATTCCCAGGGTACTAGAAGTATGGTCTCGTGATCCAGCCTGCCCCTCATCATCCTCTGAAGCTCACGGCGATGCTACCTTATCAGTCGGGAATGGTAAGGGAAAAGGGAAGATTCGAATTTCCTGTAGACTTTGTGAAGGAAATCATCCCCTTCACCTTTGTCCACTCATGTATAAAGCCTCCGTTGTCTTGGAAAGTCTTACTGCTCCTTCACCCCAACTTCCCTTTGGTTATCAACGTCTCTCTCCAGCTGCAGATCGTCCCCCTACTGACAAAGAGATTGATTCATATTCTTCTCTTGTCCAGCCTCCTCTTCCTGAACCTGGCTATGCCCAGCCTGTTCCAGACCAACCATTGGTCGGAAAGAGTGTCGACTCAAGTCCGCCACTCGCTCACTCTATTTCGGAAGAGAATCATGCTCATGTTCTTCTCATCTCTTTAGATTCTCCTGAGTCCCGAAATGACTCTCCTAACCCAGCTTATCCCGAAGGTTCTAATTTAGTTCCTTTAGCACATGGGGGCAATCATACAATTCCCCCACCAAGTAGTCTGGTCGCTTCCTTTGATTAGAATCGCCTGATCGTTGGTCACCTTCCATCCCATATGCCTTTCCAGATCACAGTACATGCCTGTGCTAAGGCAGTACCTGGCACTGTTTTGGATGAAGGGGCGTCTGTCAGTCTTATGCCGTATACTACTTGGGAAGCTTTAGGTTCCCCGCAGCTTGGGCTAGTCACTCAGAATCTGTTGGCCTTCGACGGAGGAGCCTGTCCATCTCTAGGAGTTCTCCCAAAGTTCCCTATTACTTTGGGAGGCAAAACCATCTATATAGATGTCTTGGTTATCCAAGGTGTTTTAGACTTTAGTCTTCTCCTTGGTCGCGACTATGTTTATGCCATGGGGGCCCTCGTTTCTTCGCTTTTCCATGTGGTTTGCTTTCCGCACAATGGAAGAATTGTGACTATCAATCAAGTGTCATTCGTTAGTCCCTCGATGCCTTCTGCGCCGTTGTCATCCCCTCCTAGTTTTCATCCACCAGTTGCATCTACCCCACCACAGATCAACTACGTGGCCACCTATCCCATGCCTGGATCCAGTGATGCCGCCATCGTGCATAGTGTCCTGGGGGCATTGGGCCCTGACTTCCAAGATGTTTCCCTTCCACTAGGAGTGGCAATCTTGGAAGCCCCAACTTTCTATTCATTATGATGAAGTTCAGGTGGAGCATAGTTCCTTTCCGGTGTCAAGCTCCTTAAAAAATGAAACTAGGTTTGGTTGGAGCATAGTTCCTTTTCGGTGTCAAGCTCCTTAAAAAATGAAACTAGGTTTGGTGGAGCATAGTTCCTTTCCGGTGTCAAGCTCGTTAAAAAATGAAACAAAGAGTCCCGAGCATTGTTCTTGATCTTGTGTCAAGCTCGTTAAAAAAATGAAACAAGGGTTATGAGGATAGTTCTTTTACTGTGTCAACCTCATTAAAAAATGAAACAACTACTCCCTTTCCAAATTGAGTCTCTTAATTAAGATCTCGTAAAATACAAGTCGAGTCTTTCATCGATCTCAAGAGTGAACCTTCATTCCATCCACTTTGTTGAATGCAATGAAGCTTGGGGGGCATGTACCTCAATTTGCGTCATTATGCTGGGGGCATGCGAGCTTATAACAAGCATAGTTTTTCGTTTCAAGCTTGTGTAAACATGAAACCAAATCCAAGCAGAGTTCTCCATAGTTCAAGCTTGTGTAAAAATGAACCCATACTCGATTTACATCTCGTGATTGTCGTTTATCCATTACAATTAGATAAGCCTTGGTTGTTTCTTTCCATCGCCACCATCTTTTTGGCCGATCATATGCTTTCACTTGGTTGTTTATCCTTTCCTGAGGAACCGCAGCGATGAGTGGTTTTGTTAGCCAGCCTCTTGACCATTACATGTTTTGAGCAGTTCCACCATTTCTGGAACCAGTTGCTACCCTTTATACCACTCGTTCCTCTAGGATGAGTCACCTTTAAGCTCTTTTCTGACTCGTAAAATATGAAAAGATTGCCGAGTATTTTCCCTTTTTGACTTGTTAAAGAGAATAAAAATGGAGGTCTACTTTCAGCTTTTTTCTGACCATTTAAAGATGAAAAGAGTGCCAAGTTATTCCTCTTGACTCGTTAAACGTAAATAAGAGGTGGTCATCTTTAAACCCTTTTCCGACTGTGTAAAAAACAAAAAGATTGTCGGGTCTTTGTTGTTTCAGGCTCGTTAATGGTTACGAAATGACGTGATATCGATCGCTTTTTTACTTTTTCAGGTCGATGTCACTACATATGAAAAGTACTCCTCGATCATAATGATCGGGCGGTTCTTTCGAGCATTGTTTTATACCTTTTCAGGCTCGGGAGACACAACTTTACGAAAAAGGACCACCCTGGAGTTCTCTTTTCTGCTGTCTTTTCAGACTCTCTAAACAGGAAAAGATGTCGAGTTCTTCCTTTGTTAGACTCGTTAAAACTTAATGACATCGGGTTCCATCGAAATGACGCTCACAAGCATATGCTATCCCCATCAAGCTTGTTAAAATAACTGGGGTACTCGCCAGAAATGGTGGGGAAAATGGACCCATAATTATTGTCGTGTCGGCAGTATGTCGCTCTTGAACATGGCACTAGCCTGCATTTGTGTCTGGGTGGGGACATCTCATCTTGTTTTACACTTGCCTCCGTGGGTTTGGGTTATCCTATTTCACCTCTCATCTGCTCATTGTCTTGTCACCATGACCTCTGCTCATTTGATGTCAAATACTGCCACGTCCACTGTCGTGCCGTCGATATGTTCAAGAGAATTTGACCTCTGCAGCAGTACAACCTCCTCTGATACCTCACATAATTCTGATTCACCACAACATTCTTCCTTTGTCTCGTGTCACTGATGTGGGAAACACTATGGCCCAACTTTGATCAAGGTCACTTCCTGTCGACTTCAACTCATTATCCAGGAAGTTGATCTAGAGACTCCCTTTCGATGCCTTGGAGCCTGCATGCCTCAATGGCAGGTTCTTCATGTTCGATGAGAGGTTTTCATCATCAGCCTCCGATCGAATGATTCTACGGGTGTTCGATGCCAGCTCACTTATTTACACACCGTAGATTGTACCTATAGTACCCTGAGGGCCATTGTCATTATTGGTGGTACCTCTCGCGTCTGTTAACAGTTTTCATCATTGACTAGTAATCAGACGATGTTCATGCATGTTTGACTTCAACTCTTGTATTCGCATGCTTGGACTTGTACTTTGTTCGGGTCGAGATGGAGCGCAAGACCCTAGATTTTGTCTGTTGGAATCCAGGTTGCGATTTGTAAATTATTATGCTCATTACATGACTCATTCATTGGATGGCTGCGACCATGCCTGAGTCTTTTTATCGATCCTCTCTGGATGGCTGTGCCCATACCTTGGATCTAGATTATTATGTACTCTGCTATGGATGGTTGCGCCCATACCACGTATATCATGTATTTGAGCTATCAGTTGTACTTCTTTACGCAGGTTCTCCGACGGCCGTGTTTTTAGTCACGCATGTTCTTGTAAAGCATTTAACCCCTCTCTCTCTCGGGCCTCATGCTTTAGGGGGCATCTGTTACACAACAATTTGTCACCGTTTGTCACCGTCCCTATTACCCCTTACCCCCACACTGGAGGACTCGTTCCGGGACCTGTGAGAAGTGACATGACCTGAAACCACTTGCATCATATTCCTCTAAGTATGAGCTTCATATGCCCTAAAGACATCTCCTGCTGAATACCCATGAAAACAGCTCTTTTTGCATTAGCGCGGGTCCATAGTTCACTGCCCGCGCCAATGAGGGAAATCCTCTAAAAAGGGCGCGCCATTGGCGCTCTGTCCCAGAGTCGCACTCGCGCCAACCGAATTGAGTAAATTTTTTAACCAACAAGCTTCCAAAGGTTACCCATTCACCAACTGAATCTATGTTGAGCTAGGATGGTTTGGCTTCGAATTTCCATAGAAGGGAAAGTGGTTTGCCACCTTTCATGGAAGTTTCCAAGTCATAAAGCCAATCCCATGAATAATGTGGTTGATCCTATCTCTTTCCTCTCTATCTATAAAAGCTTGCCTCTATGCCTTGAGCAAGCTAGTCACAATAGTTACAGTAGTTCTAGTTCTAGCATAGTGATAGAGAGTTTGAAGCTGCAAGAGCCTTCTTTGCACCCATAAGGCCAAATCTAAGTAAGAAGATTCTTGTCACCCAAAGAGAGAGAGGCTTGGTCCTCATCCCAACAAGCTTTGCAAGACTTGTGTAGCTGACTACCCAGCCAAAGGAGGATTTGACGTCAGAACAATGGTTGTATTCTTCTTTGTTATTTATTAATAATAGATGACTATCATTATGGTTCCACTCTCATTGTCTTATGTTTGATGTTGAGTTATATCTTTTCTGACTAATATATAATTGCATCTACTAGATTTTATGCTTGTATTCGTGTTGTTCTTTGCATGTGTAGGTGTCCAATCATGGAGATCGTGGGGATCGTGACCGGCCGAGGCAAAGGAACGAGGGCGACATCTCTTCTACGAACACTAGTGTTGGAATCCAAGTAGGTTCTCACCATCCGCTTTTTATTTGCAATTAGGAACTTGCGTGATAGGATTGTGTGATTGTTGCTAGACCCAGTCTGGGCTAGTAGCGATCGTCTCTGTCCGCAGAGAGGATTTACCTCCACAACAGGGGATAGTCTCTTCAATGTTGGACAAGTTTCGCTCGGAATCCACCGTGTTTATAGTATTTGATAGAAAATAAAAAACCGAAGGATGATAAAGGTCATCAGGAGTATCTTCTCCACAATCCGGAAGAAGGGAACGATGGTGGTAATCATCCCATGGTGCCCCTTCAATTACCATTGATTGAACAATTCCTTCATCAGTGTCATGCACTCTCAACCAAGGATCTGAAGGGGTGCCATATTCCTTAGACCTATCTATCCAAACACTCGATGAGCGTTGATTTGGGTTTGCCACCCAGGCTAGGAACATTGATTGCTACAATATTTCCGTTGGGCTTGGAGGCAAGACCATCGCATGATCCATGTCGATATCGTTTTCTGAGATCTTTTTAGAAGATATCATATTGCAGGTTCCTACTGTCGCTACTTCCGCCAAATTGATTGGAGGTGGAAGGGCAAAAGTTCCCATTAATACAGGGTCTTTTAGTAGGCCTACTCCGATATTTTGAAGCGAATGGGGGCTTCCATGGATCATAGGAATGCTTCCCGTAACTTGAGAACCATTGGGGAGGAAGTTTTGTTGATCGACGATTGTAATCCCTCCTTGAAAGGGAAATGCAATCTTCCTAAAATAGGTCGACACAACAGTAGCCATGGCATATATCCATGGTATTCCTAGTAGGATGTTGTAATCGAGATTTCCGTCGATTACCTCAACATCTATTTCTACCATTTTTCCTCCTAGTTCAACTTTGAAGTTACTTAGAATACCATATGGGGTATAGGTTCTTCCGTCGAATGCTTTTAATGTCGTCGAAGATCGCGACAAGGTTGGAGATCCTAAGGTTTTCCAGCAACTCACCGACATAATGTATGTAGATGCCCCCTCATCAATAATTGTTTGTGTTACACTAAAATTTGTCACCATGACTATTTGCAGTTAGTATGGCTCCATCAACTATCATACTATCCTCCTCGGCAAGCCTCATACCTCTGCTCTCCATGTCAAACTTCAAGAAAGAGAGAAAGTCATTAAAAATCTATATATCTCTGGGTACGCAGTTTCTCTTAGCCTTACCTGCGCGTACGCACCCCAAGTTCACAATACCTGCGTACTTGTACGCTCTGTCTGTAAAGCAATGGGTGCGTAATCTTGTAAAGGTCAAAAGGCGCAAGTTTCACTCCAAAAAAGTTACTTGTGGTCATTTCTAGAGCATTCTAGAAGCCTGTTTGACGTGTATGGAGCACCTCCAGATGGTTCATGTATCCCTATCGAAGAGGAACTTATCCCATCAAGAGGGGAGCTATCCCATCCAAAGAGGGGCTTGTCCCATTGATGGTGGACCTGAATAACTTCCTCTAGAGCACTAATTCCAGTAGCATCTACCCTTAGGAATGTTCAGCTTTTAACCTCCCCTCCCTTTGTTTTGCTAGAAGTACGCAGCCTCTCTGTTGAGCACAGTGCGTACCTGTACGCACTGTCGCTTTGTGCACAGAGCGTACCCGGCCTAGTCGCATTTGGGACCCGGTGGCAATATACAAAGTGGCTGCACCGTAGAGTCTGGTAACTGTAAAGGCAATTACCATAAGTTCAGGTCGGGATATGTATTTGATTTCTATCCCCTTCTCCTGGTGTTGATTGTTTCACCACTCTAGCCGGAGACTAGCAAGGGATTGGCCACCCGGCCTAGTCCCAAACAGAGACAGTTGCTCGCCCCTATTAGGCAAACCAGTGAGAAAGTATATGTCTGAGGGCTCTATCTCGAGCTGGTGCCCTCCGATGTAAAAGCATTGATCCTGAACGTTCCACCTTTCAACCAGCCACTCTAAGAATCGAACCTGGGCCCTCATGCCAGGTATGGCCCAGTATTTGTAGAGACCGCATGCCTTCAAAGCATCAATGGAAGGTTGATGATCTATTGCGGCCAAATCGACATCTTCATGTTCTCTTTCGCGCCAATCAAGCATGGTGGGCAATCTACACACCAGCAAACATCCATTAGAATTCACTAAATCAAAAATTAATTGTTCAAATTTGAGATTTGGGGGTTTAAAAATGCTTTGCGCGGAGTACGCACCCTGCCTTCAGAAACAGAGCATGGGTATGCAACTGCTCTGAAGGTAGGCTGTGTACACCTGCCATTTTCCCAATGGATAAAATGTCGGGGTATGCAGGTCACCCATGGGGGACCTGCGTACCCCGAAAAGCGGATCTTTAAACCCTAAAGCCCGCAGAAAATCAAACTAGGGCCTAAAATGAAATTCTAAACGGACAAAAACAAAGAGGAGGATGTTGTGAAATACCCGAAAGAGACGGCGCTCGATTCCGACGGTCGGATTCTCCGCAAAATCCACGGGAAGTTTCTTGCCAAAAGCCCTTTTCTCTCCCTCAACAGTAAAATGGTAAAAATGACATGGTAAAAGGTCTTTTTATAGGTTTTTTGGATAAATGAATGCTAAGTTTGTTTATTTTTCACCATGGAAGGATATTTTTCAATGTATTTTTTCTTATCTTAAACAGGTATGAGTAATGTGTCGTTTTTGTGCAGGACAAAAGGATTTTCAGGGAAAATTATCATTTTTCACGAACCAAAACATCAGAGTCATCTTTTAAGCCCTTTTCTGACTCCTAAAACATGAAAATATTGCCGAGCGTTTCTTTTACACTCGTTAAAACGAAATTAAAAGACGGTCCCCTTATAGCCCTTTTCTGACCGTAAAAACAGGAAAAGATTGCCGGGTTTTTGTCGTTTCAAACTCGATACTGGAAATAAAATGATGTGTCCTTGATCGCTTTTTACCTTTTAGGTCAGAGGCACTAATCATGAAAGTACTCCTTGGTCGCAAGATCAAGCGTTTCTCTCAAGTATTATTTTATACTTTTTCGGGCTTGGGAGACACAACTTTACGAAAAAGTTCAACCTGGAGTCTTCTTAAGTTTTTTCAGACTCTCTAAAAATGAAAAACGTCGAGTTTCTCCTATACTGGACTCGTTAAAATTTTACAGTAAAGGACCTGTTCGATTACAAACAGGAACGGACCACTCCTTCTTAGGGTTCGAATCAAAACTAAGTTGGACTCATCCGAAGGATGAGCTTATAATCAAGCATATGTTATCCTCCTCAAGCTTGTAAAAAATAAAGAGGTACTTGCCAGAAATGGTGGGGGAAAAGAGAGAAAAATGAGCCTATTTGTCATCCTTTGTCTCAGAAGAAGCCTTATTACCACTCTTGAACACGACACTTTGCATTCATCTGGGTTGGGAAATCCTTTGCCTCACAGTTGATCAAACCACAGTGAAAGTCGTCAGCCGGGTATTAACTTTGGGTCAAATGTTACCAAGCCATTTGTCGTGTCGTTATGTGTTCAAGAGGTCTCTGCATATAAACCATTCATCTGCAAAATACCCGTCATCCATCTCGACCATCCCTGAGTCAGTCCTTACAGCTACATTTCTTCAACTTGATCTATGATTTCGTGTTGTGGGCTTGCCTGCAACAGGTCGCTTTCTATCGACATCAGCACATTATCTAGAAAGATGACCTAGGAATCATCAGTACCTTGAAGTCTGCATGCATCAATGGCAGGTTTCTCGCCTTTGACGACGGTTTACATCATTGACTTTCGATCGAAGGATTCCGTGAAATTTTCGACATCAACTCATTCATTCACATCTCATGGATTGTACTGGGTACTTTGAGAACCATTGACATCACGGGTGGTCTCTCTCACGCCTGTTAACAGTTTACATCATTAACTGGTAATCAAGTGGTTTCTACCATGTTCGACATCAACTCATTTATTCGCATGGATAGAATCGTACCTGTTCGGGAAGTAGAAATGAAGACCCTGGATCTAGTTTCCACCATCCAGGCTGCGAGGAGTTTTGTATTCATTATATAGTAGACCAACTATAAATAGATGGCTGCATCCATACTGTGTCTACAAAAAGTCTATGATTATGATGTACTGCAAAATCATTCCTGTATCAGAGCAGTAGATAGTCAATTAGTTAAAGTTTTCAATCTGAGTATGGGAATGCCTACCTCAGCAATGATATGATCTTATATATGTATTTTGTGTTGAATACTTGCAGGTTCCGACTGGGCTCTCCACAAGATAATCCTTGAAATGATAAAGTACTTCACCCTTCTTAGATTATATGAAACCCTTATCTACTACAGGCTTTGCACTTTAGGGGGCAATCTGTTACACTAAAATTTTTCACCATGACTATTTGCAGTTAGTATGGCTCCATCAACTGTCATACTATCCTCCTTGGCAAGCCTCATACCTCTGCTCTCCATGTCAAACTTCAAGAAAGAGAGAAAGTCATTAAAAATCTATATATCTCTGGGTACGCAGTTTCTCTTAGCCTTACCTGCGTGTACACACCCAAAGTTCACAATACCTGCGTACTTGTACGCTCTGTCTGTAAAGAAATGGGTGCGTACTCCTGTAAAGGTCAAAAGGCGCAAGTTTCACTCCAAAAAAGTTACTTGTGGTCATTTCTAGAGCATTCTAGAAGCCTGTTTGACGTGTATGGAGCGCCTCCAGATGGTTCATGTATCCCTATCAAAGAGGAACTTATCCCATCAAGAGGGGAGCTATCCCATCCAAAGAGGGGCTTATCCCATTGATGGTGGACCTGAATAACTTCCTCTAGAACACTATAAATACAGGCATTGGGCCAAAGGGAGGGGAGGTTAAAAGCTGAACATTCCTAAGGGTAGATGCTGCTGGAATTAGGACTCCCTTGTAAAGCTTGAGAGGAGAGATTCCCATCCTTTCCTAGCCTTATTTGAGAGTGGGTGAGCTGATCAAAGTAAAGGAAAACTCTTGCTGGACCCTAGGAGGGACCTGCACAACACCAAGGCTCAGGTTGTAATGGTTTCTTTTGTTTCCACTTAATACAAATGAACTCATTTTTCTCAACAGATTGTTATTCATGATTTGTTTCATATACTGCTTGGTCTGTATGATGGATATGTATTGTTTTATGAGTTTATCAGGTGCTATTTAATCTTTTGGCTTGTTAGTGAATGCAGGTTTCGAAGAGAAGGAGGAGCTCATCCGGATCGGCGAGGCTGGACTACTACAAAGCGTTGGACTAAATGTATGTTACATTCACCTGATTACTTGTATTTTCGATGCATGTTTAGAGAAAGTTAGTGTTTATTTGTCTTGTTTGCCACTAGAAAGCCTTTGCTTCTAGGGAGGTCGGTTGTGTCCGCACTATCGACTCTTTCTGCATGACAAAATGGCGACTCCACTGGGGACTCCATTGATGTGAATGTTTTTTCCTTTGTATGAAATTTTGATCTGAGAAAAGTCGTTTGTTTTCTGGTTTTTGGCTGTCTGACTGTGTTTTTGGGTGGGCTAGCTTAGGGTTAAATTAGATTTTAGTTTTTCTTTGTTTTGCTAGAAGTACGTAGCCTCTGCGTTGAGCACAGTGCGTACCTGTACGCACTGTCGCTTTGTGCACAGAGCGTACCCGGGTCGCTTTGTCGGAAACCAATGACGAAAAGCGCAAACCTCGATATCCTTGTCTTATTTGTGAAGAAGATCATTTTACAAGAGATTGCCCCCATCGGGCCGAGGTTGTGAAAATCATCAAAGGTTCCTTAACTCCTGCTATTTTGAAAGATCCATTTCCAAAGCAGGAGAGTAAGATGATAGGTTCTTCCTCGGGTGCCACTGAAGAACCCATATTGATGATGTCTCATGTAAGGATTGCGACTCGATCACAAGATTATGGTAGTAAAAGTCCTGTTGATGGATCGAAAGAAGCAGAATCTTCTCATTCAAATCCATCAACCTCAGCTCCCGGTTCCGATCCACTACAGATTGAGAAACCTAACCCTGACTTAGTAATAAAACCGCCCGCCAAGGGTGTACTTCGAAGGTCTGCTTTCAATCCACATGCGAGAGTGGCCCAGAATTACAACATTGTTGAGGATTTAGCTGTTTCACCCTCAGCAATGTCGGCTTTAGAAGTGCTGCAATCATGTCCAGCACAACGAAAATTACTTTTGTCGGCTATAGGAGCTGTTGACGTTCAGGACCCAAACCTCATAATCTTTGATCTAGAAAATAGTACACCGCGTTTACCTCATCAGATGGCTTTCCAGATCCCAGTGATAGTAAAAAACAGGCCTATTCATCGGACTATAATTGATGAGGGAGCTTCCATGTGTATTATGTCGATACAGTGTTGGAGATCACTTGGTTCTCCTTCACTAAACCAATCCCCGACAATTCTTAAGGCCTTTGATGGCCGTGGGTTCCATCCGTTTCGCATTTTACAGGATTTGCCTATAGGGGTTGAAGGAAAAACTGTTAGTCTAGATGTGGAGGTGGTTGATGCCCCTCTAGAATACAACCTTCTTTTGGGTCGAAGTTGGTCTTACGCTATGACAGCGGTCGTTTCATTGGTCTTCAGAGTAATAAAGTTTCCACACAATGGCAAGATCGTAACCATAGACCAGCTGGCTTATTTTTCATTCGACCCAGCCTCTTCAGAGAGTATCCAGCATGTCGGTAAAACGACTATCCCTTACAAGGATGTTGGCGTAGGATTAGTTAAAGATGTCGGTTTACTGGGAACTTTTCCTTTTCCTCCAATCAACGCCGTGAATTCATTTGCATCTATTCATATGATTACTTCAGACACTATTATTTATGACAATCCTTGGATCGTTCCTTCTGAATCTGAGATAGACTCATTTGGCGATGCAATGCCTTTGAGTCCATATGAAATTTCTTATGAAGCTGTGCATTCTTTTCCCGACCCAAGTTCAACCAAAATCGGCCAAATGAATGTGGTCCGTGAGGAATCTCTTTTCGCGTCAACCTCGGAGTTAACAACGTTTCCCGAAGTTGTGTCATCTGACGAACAGCTTTGTGAAGTCCTGTGTGGAGACAATTTACCATGGGAAGATCTTCATCATAGATCTTCGTTTTTACCTGAGGATGATCGTTTCAAAAACGATTTCTCATCAATCTTTACAGCTGAATATGTCAAAGACGCTCAGAATCCAATGAAACATCCTGATTCAGAGCTGAATTTGGGAAACATTTCTCGCACTATTCCCATTGACATTTCATTAAAGCCCGAAATTGTTGAACACATTCATATAGGTGCCTCGTGTTCAGATGACGAAATTCAAACATACAAGGCCCTATTTCAAGAATTTCGTGACGTGTTTTCCTGGTCTTACGAAGAAATGCTAGGAATTGATCCCGCCATTGTTGTCCATGAAATCAAGACTTACCCGGACGCTAAACCCGTCCGGCAACGTTTGCGTCAGATTCACCCACGGAAAGTGGCTGCGATTAAAGCAAAAGTTGAGAAGTTGTTGAAAGCAGGTTTCATTTATCCGATCCCGTTAACGGATTGGGTATCGAATATTGTTCCGGTTAACAAAAAACAGGGAACAATAAGAATATGTATCGATTATAGCGATATCAATCGTGCTTGTCCCAAGGACAACTATCCAACACCCTATATTGATCAAATAATTGATGATTGTGCCGGAAGTGAAATATTTTCCTTTATGGACGGTTTTTCCAGTTACAACCAAATCAATATTCTACCTGCCGATCAACCAAAAACGGCTTTCATTTGTCCATGGGGGACATTTGCTTATTGCAAATTACCTTTTGGGCTTAAGAATGCCGGAGCCACTTTTCAAAGGGCGATGTCTTATGCATTTCACGAAATCAAGCACATTGTGCAACCGTATCTCGATGATTTGCCCGCTCACTCCTTACATCGAGCTGATCACCTTGTCCATTTACGAGCAATTTTTATGAGGTGTAGGCATTATCGTATACGGTTCAACCCACACAAATGTGTCTTCTGCATAGAAGTGGGATGATTATTGGGGTTTGTAGTTTCAAAAGCCGGCATTCGCGTCGATCCCTCGAAAGTAGAGGCTATCATCAAATTGCCTCCTCCTTCGAGTTTGCGCCAACTCCAAAGTTTGCAAGGGAAAGCAAACTTTTTACGCCGATTCATTCTGAACTACGCCGAGATTACCAAGGGTTTTACCCGGTTGTTGAAACAAAATGCTCAATTCTCTTGGGATGAGATAGCTCATAAATCTTTTGATGCACTAAAGCACGCGTTGACCCATGCACCGTTGCTGCATCCTCCCAACTACAACCAGGATTACTTTTTGTACCTCGCCTCCGCTCATTCCACCATTGGAATGGTCTTAGTCCAGGAAGATGAATTTGGAATGGAACATGTGATCTATTACCTTAGCCGGATGTTAAATCCCACTGAGCTCAAATATTCACATGTGGAGAAATTGGCCTTGGCAGTTGTTCAAGTTGTCCAACGTTTTTGTCACTACATTCTTCTCCGTAAAACTACAGTCATTTCAGATTGCAACCCTATGATTTAAATTTTGACAAAACAATTGCTAGGGGGCAAGTACCCTAAATGGATCGTTATCCTGCAAGAGTTCGACTTGGAATTTGAAAAGTCTAAGTCTAAGAAATCTTTAGTTTTTGCGGAATTGATGTGTGATTTCCCGCGTGCTGACACAGAAACTGTGGCAGTGGAATCCATTGCGGACGAATCTTTGTTTCTCATCAGCACTTTAGATCCGTGGTATGGGGATATAATTGTCTATCTCCAAACCTAATCCTTTCGGCCCGAACTTTCAAAGTCGGAACGTCGAAAAATTCGATTCCAGTCCCAACAGTACAAAATTATTGGAGATACTCTTTATCGTCGTGGGGCGGACTTGGTTTTTCGTTGTTGCTTAACTCACAAAGAGGCAGAAAGGGTTATGAATGACTGTCATTCTGGAGCATGTGGCGGTCATATGTCTGGGTATGCCACAGCCCAGAAGGTGTTGCGTGCTGGCTACTTCTGGCCATCCATGTTTAAAGATTGTATCATTGCGGTCCGAAAATGCCACAACTGCCAAGTGTTTGATCGCAAGATGCACGCACCACTAGCTCCTCTCCACCCTATAATTGTCGTTGCTCCTTTTGCTAAATGGGGTATCGATTTTATTACATGTAACCCTCACTCGGCCGGGGGGCATGCGTATATCATCCTTGCGGTTGATTATTTTACTAAGTGGGCCGAGGCGATGCCTACATTCGAGGCAGACGGCAAGACAACTGCGATTTTCGTATTCAATCATATTATTGCTAGGTTTGGTGTCCCACAAGCGATAATCACTGACCATGGGCGCCATTTTCGAAACATTATGATTACAGAACTTACAGGCCAGCTTGGTTTGCGTCACGATAGCTCAACTCCTTATTATCCACAAGCCAATGGCCTGGTTGAGTCTATCAACAAAGTTTTAGTTATCATGATCCGACGAATCATTGGTATTCATCGGTCAAATTGGCACAACATGTTATTTTCCACACTTTGGGCGTACCGAACCTCAGTGAAAACATCAACAGGGTTCACTCCTTTCCAACTAGTTTATGGTTTGGAAGCAGTGCTGCCCATTGAATGCGAAATCCCGTCACTTCAAATGGAGAGCACTAATTCTAGCAACATCTACCCTTAGGAATGTTTAGCCTTTAACCTCCCCTCCCTTTGGCCCAATGCCTGTATTTATAGTGCTCTAGAGGAAGTTACTCAGGTCCACCATCAATGGGATAAGCCCCTCTTTGGATGGGATAGCTCCCCTCTTGATGGGATAAGTTCCTCTTTGATAGGGATACATGAACCATCTGGAGGCGCTCCATACACGTCAAACAGGCTTCTAGAATGCTCTAGAAATGACCACAAGTAACTTTTTTGGAGTGAAACTTGCGCCTTTTGACCTTTACAGGAGTACGCACCCATTGCTTTACAGACAAAGCGTACAAGTACGCAGGTATTGTGAACTTGGGGTGCGTACACGCAGGTAAGGCTAAGAGAAACTATGTACCCAGAGATATATATATTTTTAATGACTTTCTCTCTTTCTTGAAGTTTTACATGGAGAGCAGAGGTATGAGGCTTGCCAAGGAGGATAGTATGACAGTTGATGGAGCCAAACTAACTGCAAATAGTCATGGTGACAAATTTTAGTGTAACAGTTCGATGAATGGTTTTGTTGAGGGATTTCACTTGAACAAGGAAAGCTAGCTGAGCTGGTAATTGAGGATCACATCCTTTATGATCGAAGGATACAAGATTGGAATCCTTTGGGTCTATCCCACCAATGGCTGATAATAAAGCCTACTTTTGGGATGGGCAATTTTGTAGTACTTCAAGAGTCGACATAGCGGATGGCGATTGGGCCAAATCTTCCACTATATTATAATTTTTTGCTGCTCTAGTGCGGGGATTAAACGTCGACTTGTGTACTACTCCCTTTGGCAGTTTTATTGTCAATTCAGGAATGATGGGAGGCGCAACTTCTGTCGAAGTTGTTGTCGAACTACTAGGCTGATCTTTATCCTTGTTGTTCGACAGCTGTGGATTCCCATAATCTTTGTTCCTCGTCGATATCAAAGCATCATTTTGCTGTTTTGAAACCGACAACATTATCACCTGAGACGGGGAAGCATTTCCACTCTCAACCAGATTTGTTCCTGGATTTGGAAATGGATCAGTTAACACTGCGGAGGTTTTTGAATTCTTGAAGAATTTTTTAAGCTCAACTCTGTGTGGACAATCTGCGGTCCAATGATCCTCATCGCATATAAAGCATGGATCTTTTGGTTTCCTATTTCCAGGATGGTTTGCAGAAGATCTTTCAGGAGATGATTCTTCCTGTTTCTTCTTCTTCCCTTTGCCTTTCTTCTTGCCCCATGGTTGCTTGGTTTCTTTGCCTTTATCTATCGATACGACATTTACTTCTGAGGCAAGAAGTTCATCTTTTGCATTTTGACTTGAAATCTTACGGGCCTTTTTGGATGTAGCCTTTGTTGATTTCGTGTCTGTTGCACCAATCATGCCATCGCCAGCATGAGAGTCATTGTTTGATTTAGGAGGAGGAGGAACTGAGAATTTTGATCTAGGGGCGTCAGGTATTTTATCGTAGAGTGTGCCGGACTGAGTGTAAATCAAGTCCAAATATTGCGCACGAGCGATAACTTGCTCTTCCGTGACGACTCCCCCTTTTGCCACATCTTCCATGATGGAAGGTAGTAATGACTTGATAAACCATTCAACTAAGAGCTGATCGGGAACATACATTTTTACCATTCTACGACGACGTTGCCACTCATGTATATGATCAGATATGTGAGTGGTCGTCGTCTATTTGAAGTTGGTAAGGAGTTCCGTTCCTGTTTCGTACCTTATCGGTAATTGAAAATGGGTTAAAAAGGTTGTGACTAGGGTACTGAAGTTTTCGAATGAAGCTCTAGGCAATTCGATGTACCATTTTGCCAGCGGACCAGTTAACATCCTCTGAAAAAGGCGAAGTCTTATCGAATCATCATTTAGGGTGTTTGATGAACACCACAAATGAAAGGTCATCACATGATTCGACGGAACTTCACCCGGATTTCCATTAAATTTAGGAATATCTGATGGAAGTTTATGCGGAATCGCTGGCCACCAAGGGGCGTAAGTGATTGGATCGTTTTTTAACCAATTTAAATTAGGTAACTCTAAAGTTGCCACGAAGGGTAACTACTGATTCAGGTTGGGTGAAGCATACCAAAGATAAGATGGGATTGCCTGAGAAGTTGGTCTTTCCATACCGGCATAATGCATTTGATGCTGGTAACTTTGGTAAGGTTGGTGGGCATGACCATTGTAAAATGGTTGATTTTGACCGTTTTGAATATATGGCTATCCACTATTTGCAAAGATTTGTTGCTCAGAACCTTGGTATACTTGTTGGAATTGCGGTTGTTGGTATTGTACTAGTCATGGTTGTGAAGCCATGTGCTGTTGCCCGATACTAACAGTTTGACCAAGATGAGGGGTAATTGTACCCGTCTGAACCTGTGTCATTCCACTAGTCGGCGATTGTGGTTGATTTGCAGGGTCAAGGGGCTATTGCATTACAACCTGAGAAACCTGAGGTTGGCATACAACAGGCAGCGCTTGAACTTGCGACACCGTCACAATAGCTGGCGTAGTTGGTATATTTGACATAGGTAAGCATTGTTGCATCGAATATACAACTCTTGGTTGTTGAGGTAGTATTGGTACCCAACCGCTAGAAGTAATTCCAGCATAACTCAAATTTTGTTGTGAACTCCTGTATGGTTGTTCCCCCCGAAGGGGATAACGAAAGGGTATATTTCCCCCCATACGGTGGTAATCCAGAACTCAAGAGAATAGTTTGCCCTTGAGGGCCGGACTACCCAAATTGAACTCCAAATGGATCAATTTGTTGAGACTCAACATAAGAGTTTCCGGATATTAATCCGGATGAACAAACAGGAACAGAGCATACCGTCAAAATGGCCCCTGAGTGGGCTCCTTCTAGCGATTGAGAGCTAGTTGGGACAGATGGTATACCGGCGAACATTGTTGGAGTGATAGCAGGTGGTTTTTTCGTTGCTGTGTCAGACGACATAGTCCTAGATGTTGACAGTTGTTCAAACATTTCTAGTCTATCCAAAAGATTACCTGGCGATTCTACAGGAGCTTCCGCTGGTGGTAGACTAACTTCTAACAAAGAAGGATACAGGGTGATCCAGACTCCAAATTGCGATGGAGTACTAGTTGGAGGATCTTCCACAATCTCTTCTATGGCAATCAAACCAGGTGGAAGGGGTAGACCTTTAGGTCCGTAGAATATTTCTGGTGCCGAAGAAGGTATGGAATCGGTAGCGACAGATGTTTGAGGAGCAAGACTCTCCAAACCGGTTGTAAATGGAACTGGTTCGGTAACACAAGTGTTTACCTTCAGACTAGGATCAGTACTACTATCCTTCTGTGGCTACTGAACTTCTTCTGTAGAGGCAGGGATTCCAGAAATGTTTGGAGTAACCGGAGTCTCTGATGTCGTTGGAACACTTGTTCTAACTTTAACAGGAGATTTGGAACTGGTTAAACGAGTTCGCTTTGTCCGTACTAGCTTCGATTCCGGAGACAAAGACGGTTGACTCGTAAGCCTCCGCGAACGACGGGGTTTCAATTGACTTTCTTCCATGATTGCGGATTACTCGATCAACTAAAAATAAAGGGGAAGTATGTTTCTGAATTAAATGAATTTTAGACGCTTTGACACAACTTGTTTTTTCAATTTTTAAGAGTCGAGAAAAAACAAAAGATGACTCTAGTCTCCTTCGATTTTTAATGAGCCTGAAGTGACAAGTGCTCAGATGGACCTTTTCTGTTAAAGAGTCTAAAAAGGAATGAAAGGGACTGCTCTGGAAATCTAGGTAGAGGGATTACCAAACCAATCGTAAAACTGCAGAATACTTTTTACGGTATGGCAGTCAATCTTACCAAATGTTGTGTTCAGTGCATTGCGATCGATAGGGTGGTAGACATGACTTCCTATGGATAAAGGATTAAGCCTATTGTGGTCTCCCAAAATATACTCGACGGTACGTGGGAGCACAAGTCCGTACTGGCACTTATTGTCTCAAAGTGGAGGAATCACCCAACCATCAGTGAGAACAATAGTTACCAGGCTTTACGACGCCGGAATACGTCTCTAGCCTAGACTTCTAAATGTTGTGCGTTAGGTTCCAAAGCGTTGTTAGATTCATTGAATTTATTTTATGGTTGATCTTTTTTATGAAGTTTACCTTTCAGGTTCACCACGAGATGTAGATGTAATTCCTAAAATGCAATCTAAGATGATAAACAATATTTTTATCTTCTTTGTGCAATGAAAATCGTAGCTACTAAAGAAAGAAAGACAGAATCCTTTCACAAAGAGCAAAGAGCACACTCTAAATGCACTTTCCTAAATCAAACCAATCAGACTGTCTAAATGCAAATGCACATGCATGTATTTGTTTTCGACTTTCTTAGTATATGAATGATAAAAAGAAATTTTTTACACAAATATGAATTTCTTTTCAAGCGACAAATATCAACAAGTTTCTTTTTGAAATAAAAAATGGAGACGATCACAACACCTTACAATTTTGAAATGAATACTTGTTTTGACACTAGAAAAATTACAAATTCAGACCAAAAACAATAGTAACAGGATAATCAACCATCAACAGCAATCAAACTCTTTCCTATGATTGAAATCGACACTTGCGATAGTTTCAAATCAAAGGACGACAGTACGATTATGCTACTTTTGCAAAGGAGAACTGAAAATGACTCAACAAACACACAAAAATGTTTACAGTTCTTTTGTACAAAGGAGGCGGAATAACAGCAAGGAAAAGGGGTTTCAAACAGACATATACTGATCACTGGCAGCAAAATTCAGGAATAGAAATGGAAAGAATGAATCACAGAAACCAAAACTGCACAAAGGTTAGCCTGATGAGCGCACCTGTAACACAGGGAATTTGAAATGCAGCGCACCTCCTACACTCAGAAAGTGCGTTGAATTTGAGATTCTCTGAACAGTACCTGCACTGGGCCAGAAATGAGACTCTGCTTGGGTTTCGGGTCACAGTTTGCAGTTCAGTTCATGGGTTTTGGCCGAGCAAAAGGTAATCAGTAATGCAACAATCAAGGGTAGATCTAAGGAGGATCTAAGAGCTATCACAAGGGCAATCAGAGAGTTTGTGAATCAGTCGTTTAAATCATAAACAAATCCTGTAGATGGAATTAAGTGGCATTTTTCTACTTTGCATTTGTTATGGCAAATGCAGTTCGAATGCTACTTGTAAGTTTATGAAATAGACAACAAGGAAGATAAACAAACAAACTAATTCGTCCCCAGCGGAGTCGCCATTTTGTTACAGGGAAAAGTGTCTACTCAGAACTGCTTATCCCACTAAGGTGTGACAGCTGCCTTAGAAACAAACAAAGTAAAGCTACTTTTGTTTTTCCTTTATGAAGTATAGATAGAGAGGAACAAAGAAGACCAACCTCTGTCTTGCGCTAATCTCCTGGTTCGATTCCTCTCTTCTTTGATAGTCTTCCGCTACTTGTTCCCTTGCACGCCCAGCTTCACATAGTACCTTTAAGATCAAAATAGCATAACACTATACAAAGACATGGATCTATAATCATAAACAATCTAAGATCAGATGTAAATTGACCATACAAATGTAGCAAACATGAATGACACAAAAGTATGGAGGAAAACTTGAATAGCTTTTATTGATAAACAAGAAAAAGCCAAGAGGAGTTACAACCAGTTGTTCTGACCCAGCATCGACCTCTCAGCAAGGAAGCCCCTCTTCACCTCATACAAAGCTTAGATCACCCAACAATCTGATGTTTGTCTCAAGAAACCAATAGCAATTCCTTATAATATGCAAAATTCCAGCCCCTGGATCTCTATAGATATCTGTAATGGAGATGAGTTAGCTTATGATTTGATTAGTGTCTTCCCTCTAATAGTTCTTGCTTCCACTTGGAGATTGATGATCTCTTACTCATCCTTGGTTGAATTCAGAGAGGCAAGTGTCATAGGAGAAGTTTCTGGAAGCTTCCATTGCCTCTCCACCTCACGGAATGACACTTCCATTTGTCATTTCTCACCCATCGCACCCCATAGAAGGGCTTTTTGAAATGCAACGCACCCATACAATGTATTTAGGTGAGATGCAACACACCTGGCCTGTGGAGCAGCTGAAATGATCCTGTTTTGACCAATTCTGAGCAGTTTTTCATGGAGAACTTTTGGGAGAAGCTGTAATCTGTTGACCTTGTTCCTTTAGGGGTTAAAACAACACTTTTAGGGACTTAGGAGCCCTTGGTTTATGTACATTTCATGCTTGGGGTTGTAGTGCCCAAAAATGTCTATAACAGGTGGCTTCGTGCACCTTTTGTTCTATAGGTTTTAAACCCATACAAAAATTACCTGCATACTAATTCTTAAACATAGAAAAGAAACAATGCAAGAGCATAACACATAAAACACATATACACAAAGATTTTCCCCTGGATCCAAAAACTAGGACTACTAGCTTGATTTTCCATTATGTTCCTTTCAATGTTACAATACATATTTATACATGCTGAAGCATCCAATACCATGTAATGAAAACCATTGCGTCCAAAACCATCATGTCCAAAACCATGTGTGAAAAGTCATGCACAAAACCATAGGTAGGTATTTCCAACCTAATATAGGGTCCAAAAACAAAATTTTCTAGGGCATTGCCCCAGACCCCATAGAGTGGGGTTACCTGTACCCATCAAACCCCTTGTGACCCCCCCTCCCCCACTACACAATCGGCACAACAAAGGGGGGGTTCCGCCCCCCTTCTAACCCCATGGTTAGCTACATCGGCTAGTCATGGAAATAATATAACATAACCCAACATTCTCCCACTTGCTGTTTTCTTTCCACAGGGGGCCACAGGAGGGCTTAGTCATTTATCCAGCCCTGCAATGCCCATTGTTTCTCTACACCAAGAGAACTTCTCATAGCTCACAAATTTTTTCAATGCATCTGCAGTATTCTTCAAAGTATCCATCTTTAGTAGAAACACCTTTTTGTCTTCTATCATATCCCTCACAAAGTGATACTAAACATCAATGTGCTTTGTCTTTGAATGATATGCAGGGTTCTTTGCAAAGAAAATTGCATTTTTGCTGTCACAGTCTATCCTTATAGCTCCCTGTACTAACCCCATACTTGAACACAATCTCTGCAACCATGTACTCTGCCTTTGTAGTTGATAATGCCACTACAGATTGTTTCTTACTCATCCAACTGACTGCACCTCCAAATAGGTTAAACACATACCCACTTGTAGATCTTCTCTAATCTAGATCTTTAGCCTAGTTTGCATCAACAAAGCCATGAATATCCAACACTATGTCCAATCTTGGTCTTCCTTGGTAGCACAAACCATAATCACTAGTGCCACAGAAATACCTAAAACCCACTTCACTACTGTCTAGTGCTCCTTCCCTAGTTTTGACATAAACTTGCTCAATACTCCCACTGCATGTGCAATGTTTGGTCTAGTATAGACCATTGCATACATCAGACTACCAACTGCCCTTGCATATGGAACATGAGACAGGTCCTGTTCCTCTTCTTGTGCCTTGGGACACTATTCAGCAGATAACTTTACACCTACAGGAATAGGAACCTTCACTGGTTTACTATCCTGCATATTAAACCTCTACAATATTGTCTTGACATAATTCCTTTGGTTTAACTAGAGCTTCCTCTTTGTCTGATCTCTTTTAATTTCCATGCCCAAAATATAGTTTGCAACAGCAAGATCTTTCATGTCAAATTTGGAGGACAAATGGATCTTCAAATCATGGATAATTTCTAAGTCATTTCCAACTAGAAACATATCATCCACATACAAGACTAGATAAATAAAACAATCACCAATTAATTTAAAATACCCACAATGATCTGCTTTGCTTCTGGTGAAGCCAAGTCCCCATATAAATGTATCAAATTTATAATACCACATCCTTGGTGACTGTTTTAACCCATTTAGAGACTTCTTTAACTTGCATACCAGTTCTTTCTCACCCCTCACCACAAAACCTTCAGGTTGCTTCATGTAGATCTCCTCTTCCAGATCCCCATGAAGAAATGTTCTCTTCACATCCATCTGTTCTACCTCAAAATCAAAAGCAGCAACAACAGATAGAAGTAATCTAATATAAGCTACCGTTGCAATAGGAGAAAAAATATCACCAAAATCAATTCCCGGCACCTAGGAATAACCTTTTGCTACCAACCGAGCTTTGTATTTATCCACCTTTCCTTCTGCATTTGTCTTCTTCTTGAACACCCATTTTTTGCCAATGGGTTTCCTTCTAGCCGACAACTCCACCAGATCCCATGCCTCATTTTTTGTGCAAAGATGCCATTTCATTGACCATGGCCTATTTCTAGAGTTTTCCACCCTCTGAATCTACTGCTTCCTTCATAGTTTTGGGATCATCATCAGTAATAGATAAAACAAAATTTGAACAGAAAGCAGATGTACTATACATTTTTGGCTTCCTTTTTTCTTGAACTGATCTTCTCAGACCCGGAGTTTGTGGCTCTTGATCTTCTGATTCCTCCTCCGTTGTAGAGTCTGAATCTTCCTCCTTAAGCTCAAACTCTATCTTCTCAGGTTCCTTTGGTTGGACTTCATGTTTAATAACATATTTCACCTCTCTAAACACCACATCTCGGTTGTACACAACCTTCCTTGTTACTAGTTTCCAAAGCTTATAACCCTTTAAACCATCCTTATACCCAATAAAGATGCACTTTTCAGATTTACTATCCACCTTTGTTCTTTTCTCTTTTGGAACATGTAAATAGGCATCACATCCAAATACCCTCAGATGTGAAAGAGAGGGTTTCTTACCAGTCCATGCCTCTTGTGAGTCTTATCCTCCAACACTGATGAAGGTGATCTATTGACTAGGTAACATGCAGTCTCCATTGCCTCTACCCAGAATTCTTGTCCTAACCTAGCACCACTCAGAATGCTTCTTGCCCTTTCCATCAACATCTTGTTCATTCTTTCTACAACTCCATTTTGCCGAGGTCTATATTGAGTAGTCTTTTGTCATGCTATACCATACTTCTTACAAAATTCTTCAAATTCCTTACTGCAAAACTCTCCACCATTATCTGTCCTCAACACTTTTATCTTCTTCTCTGTCTGGTTTTCCACCAGAGCCTTAAATTCTTTAAACCTGTCAAAGAATTCAGATTTCTTCTTAAGGAAATATATCCATGTATTCCTTGAGAAGTCATCTATAAATGATACATAGTACACAGACTTACCCAGTGATGGAACGTTCATAGGTCCAAACACATCACTGTGCAAAAGCTCTAATATTTGTTTCACCCTCTTACCACCAGAGGGGAAACTCACCCGATTCTGCTTCCCATATACACAATTTTCACAGAAATCAAAATCCAGAGAACTATTACTCATACCTTCTACCATACCTTTACCATGAAGTATTCAAAGGCCCTTCTCTCCAATATGTTCAAGCCTTTGATGCCAGAGCATGGTCTTCTCTCCAGACACCACTATATTTTTTGCTCCACTTTCAGGAACCATGGAACTGTTGCACCCATCAACAACAGTGCTACCTTGAAGCTTTTACAGAGTTCCAATCCAAACTCCCCGCATTAGTACCAATGCTCCCCGAACCATCTTGTAGGTATCCTTCTCAAACAATTTTTTTACACCTACATCATCTAGCTTTCTTACAGAAATCATATTTCTGGCCAATGCAGGAATATGCAAAACACCCAAAAGTGTTCTAACCCTTCAACCTTGCAACTTCAACTTTACATTTCTGTGACCAATGATTATGGCCTTCCTATCATCCCCTAAGAAGACATCAACACCATCATATTTTTCATACTCACAGAATCACTGTCTATGGCGAGTGAAGTGAAAGGATGCACCTGAGTCAATAAACCATGCCTCATGATCTACATGTGTACTTGAAGAATCCAAGTACACATCCCCACCTTCATCTGAGGTGGTTTTCGCCTCTGCAGAAGGAGCGTCATCATATCCCTTTCCTTTGTCAGGAGCTTTAGATTTAAAGTCCCTTTTTTAGTGCCCTTCCTTTTCGCATTTCCAGCACACCACCTTTATAGGTGTTCCTGGAGATTTAGATCTCCCTCTAGATTTAGATCTCCCACTCGATGAATTACTTTTGTTTCTATTCTAGGACTATCCTCGTACAAACAAGGCATCACCATTTTGGCTCTCCATATTTTTTCATCTCATCTCATCCGTCAGCAAGGATGAGACTATTTTATCAAACTGCAAGGCAGTTGCATTACTACCTATTGCAATAACCAGACTATCCCACGAATCTGGTAGAGCACACAACAAACTGATGCACTTATCTTCATCTGAAATTTTAATATCAACAGACAATAACTGACTTACCATAGTATTAAATGCATCATATTCTCTGTCATCAAGTCTCAATCTTTCATCCTCAAGTTATACAACTTTTTCCGTAGGAATAGTTTATTCACCAGAGACTTAGATTGGTAAAAAGTCCCTAACTTGTCCCATAAATCCTTCATCATAGCTTCCCCTGATACATTAAGAAATACTGAATCTGAGACACACAATTGTATTGTGCTCTTTGCTTAGTAGCTCGATCTACAGTGATCCACTGATTTTTATCCACCAACATATCCTCCATCTTGAGTTTCCACAACTCACAACTTTGATCATTAAATTTCTTAATCTCTATCTTTCCACTACTCGCCATCTTCTTTTACCACTAGAATCAATCTCGCAGATCTCCCACTGAACAGGGTCTACCACAGGCCCGAAAGAAACACCTCAGCAACAAAGGCATCCCATTGAAGCCAAAACAACTCTGATACCAAATGTAGGCTTTAACCCCGTACAGAAATTACCTGCATACGAATTCTAAAACACAAAAAATAAACAATGCGAGAGAATAACACATAAAACACATATACACAGAGATTTTCCCCTGGATCCCAAAACTGGGACTACTAGCTTGATTTTTCATTATGTTCCTTTCAATGTTACAATACATATTTATACATGCTAAAGAATCCAATACCATGGACTGAAAACTATCGCGTCCAAAACCATGTGCGAAAAATCATGCACAAAAACATAGAGTAGGGTTACCTACACCCCTCAAACCCCCCGTGACCCTCCCGCTATGCAATCGGTGAAATGAAGGGGGGCCTCTGCCCCCCTTCTAACCCCCCAGTTAAATACGTCGGTTAGTCATGGAAGAATATAACACAACCCAACACGTTCCTTGCGGATTGATACCCTGCCTTCATGCAGCCCTAACCCGGGCTGTGCCACACTCTGCACTATTACCCGAGATCTTATTTATCTTCTAGTATTAATTAAGCTCCTTCACTTATTTAAATGTCTTAAGCTATACTTAACAATAAAAAAACATTCATATAGGTTCACGTAGTAAATAAACAGTACACTTGCAAATTATATCCAATCATACATTAAACCAGGAAAAGATACACAAAATTATAGCAAAACTTCTCTTTATTGATTCTTCCAATGGTTACGAACTCGACCCTCCTTGCACACTCAGCTGTAGGGATCCACGCATTCAGCTGCGAACTACTAGGCCTCTGCGCACTCAGCTGTAGAACCTTCTCCTACTCTATGACCCACAGACACACTTTACACTTTGACTCAATCACTTGGACTTCTCTTGCCTCTATTAGTTTCTTCCATTTGTTTCGTCTTCTACATTTAGAGTCTCACTCTATTTATACAATCCCATGGTGCGTGGACCATGGGTAGGTCTATCCAGCTGACATTACATTACAAAAACTAGGGTGGACAACCCTGTGACTCTATTATACTTTCGCTCCCCACGCCTACAATTCATGGAGCTTTTACAACAAGATTCAGTCAAAACTTGGGCTTTAAGCCCCAAAACATGCCTTGGGAGGATTCCATGCCCAACATGATTTTATGGCAATGTTGACTTCATCTTCTCCAAACATATGGGAAATTACAATAATAATAGGTTGCAATTCTTTTATAAAAATGGACAATGGGATAGTTTTAGTAATGGGCAAGGCTTGGTGACTAAGGGCTAGAATCATATGCAAGAAGGCATTTTGTTCCCCAGCTGAAAGGGAGCCATAGCTATAGAACAGAGTGGTCTCACTAAATTTTTCTGATGTAAGAGAAGTAGGGTACACTAAATCCTTACGGATAAGTTCAGGGGTCACCTCCAAGATTTTGGCTCCAATGGAAGAAATAAAACAATCCTTCTTCTCGACATAAGATGAAGTCATCCATGAGATAAACTTAGGGAAATGATATAGAGCAGGCATAATTTGATAGTAAAGTCCTATATCAATGAATCTGAAAGGGTTTTCCCCTCTAACATGGTGTCCATATAGGTTGAACTGGATGTCCGACAACTGATAAGGATAGGAGGGGTCGAAACTTTCAGCTTTTGTGTCCATCAGTGGCTCAATGTTGGAGGAGGGTTTAACTTCCTTGGCTTTGGGGGCCTTGGGAGTTGGTTTCTTCATTTTCAACATAGATATAAATATGTTGTAGGCAAGGAGACTAATAGGTTACCTAGTTGACAGGGTAGGAATTAAAGACAGATGTTGATGAGAGCCATGGATCCATCCAGGGGTTGAACGTCAATCCAAACCAGCTCAAACAGAGAGAACGACCGGCAACAAGAAATATAATTTCAATTCAAATAGTCATAGTAGGAAGAATTTTAATAGGCAGAGGGGCAATGATCATCTAATGTTAGATGACGTCATGGGGGGGGACATGTTTTTGGGCATGGAATCCCCCCACAGCATGTTTAGGGGCTCACAACCCAAGTTTTGGTCAAATATGTTGTAAGACTCCACGAATTGCGGGTGCGAGTGTGAAATGTACATTGAGTCATAGGGTTGTTTTCCCTAAGTTTTGTAATGTAATGTAATGTAATGTCAGACTTCCCATTGTCTGTGGACCATGGGATTGTATAAATAGAGTGAGGCTCTAAGTTGTAAAGAAAATTAGAGATGGAAAAATAATGGAGTCTAGAAGATAGAGAGCATAGAGAAGAAGTCTAAGTGTCTTGGGTCGTAGTAGTAGGAAGAGGCTCAATAGCTAAGTGCGTAGAGGCCTAGTAGAGTCTACAGCTGAGTGTGCGGACCCCTACAGCTGAGTGCACAGGGTGGAGTCGAGTCTATAACCCAAGAAGAAGAATAAAAAAGAAAAGTTTGATTCCAAATACTGTGTATCTGCTTTTGTATTACTTTCTATGCATTTATATTGTTTTGTTTATCGTGCGCACTTATATGAATATTGAACACTGTTAAGTATAATTGGGCTCATATAGATAAGTTAAGTAATCGGATAATATTGGGTTATTAGTAAGGAACTTGGGTAATAACATGGATCACGCCTCGAGCAGGGCTGCATGAAGGCAACATCACAGGCTGCGAGGGACCAGTAGATGCGCGTAGCGATGTGCGCACAGGGTCAAACCGCGAACTATCGAAAAACCATTAGACATCTCTAGGGTGTGAAAACCTAGTTCTAGCACCCTCCCATACTACTTTGGGTGAGACCTCATTCTGCGCTCCATGGAGTGTTGCCGAAAGGGCCAATAGTACCAGGATTTGTTTGGCTAAATCATCTCTAAACCTGGTTTAGGCCCATGCAAGCCAACAAATGGTTCCATTGTCGGGACCAGGATCTACATAAGGGATGTCTGATATTGTGTCACTGGAATCCAACAAAGAAAGAAATTGAAGGGTGGTTGGACATGAAGATTCATGAGTTTGTGGTGTAGGAAAACAGGAATCCACGAGTATCTAAGGAACAGTGTTTGGAATGCTACTTATATACGAAAATCCATGAAATTTTCTTTGCATCCTTTCCTTCGGAGCTATATGAGTGGATCGCGAAGTTAGTAGATAGTCAAGGAAGGTGTAGGCTCGACAAAACAATCGTGTGGACTCCGAAATTAATGCGTAGACTAGAAGCGTTAGGAGATAAGATTGCACGAGCTGCGTACCATTGGATCTATCGAATTATAGGAGGATTTATCATTGATTTCGTGGTAGATACGACCGTCATCTACAGTGAGGCGAAGCGATGCTTCCTCAAAGGACTTCATTGTAAGTATATTAGATCTTTGAACACTTGGATTAAGATGCTATTGTGTGAAAAGTGGGTCATGCAAATAAATTAATGTTTGGGACTACGTGAAGTGGGAAGATCTATAGAAGCAGAGGTATTGAAGAATTAGAGACTAGTCCCTTAATTTCAGCCTTGTGGGAAAGTGAGGAAAAGCTCACAAGAGTTTCTCCAGGAAGCACGGTCAGTCTGATAAGGCAGCAAATTCCGCACTTACCACCTCCACCTACACTACCACCCATCTCACTCTCCTCACCTCTATCTCCACACACCCCACCTCCGCCACCACCACAGTTCAGTATGGCAAGTGCGATCAAACTATCGGTATTCAGAGGAGTAGGAAATGAAGATCTGAACTAATTCTGGCTCATGGTAAGAGTGGTGTGGGAAGCACAAGGAGTTGTGGATGACAATATCAAGAAGGCTACACTGGAAAGAGTGTTGCAGGATCGTGCCTTAACATGGTACATTAAGCATTCTAATGACCATCCAAATGTAGGAATCACATAAATCTATATCGAGCTGAATAAGGAATTAACAGGCCAAAGTCAAAGACACAATCAATTATTAGGTTTAAGGAGATCGTGATGCTCTCGGGTGAGCCCCCTGGGATCTGGACCAAAGACTGAGGAGTATGATTCGTGAAGCCAACAT
Source organism: Pinus tabuliformis (assembly GCA_031772625.1). Lineage (NCBI taxonomy): Eukaryota > Viridiplantae > Streptophyta > Pinopsida > Pinales > Pinaceae > Pinus > Pinus tabuliformis. The sequence continues at coordinate 441,523,087 of CM062814.1, read as the reverse complement.
GACTTTGACGGATGGACAACACTGCACATGGTTTGTAGCATCACTAACACCGCATTTAAGGATGGTGTTGTCACAACAAAAGCTTTCCACCCAGGCCGAAGCTTTGGAGATGGCAATGGGATTGCATGAGATCCCTATACAAGACCCTGGTCTAGCAGTCCAACAAATCCATGTGTAACTGTAAAATTTGTGTCTGGAAATACAGAGTTTGAAAGAGGACAGGACACCTTGGCCAGAGGCATGTGAGGAGGTATGGTGCATAAAATGCAAAGGCCAGTGGCATGACAAGGACCACTGTCCAGTGTTCGCGAATTACTCGATGGGAGGAGGGTTGATGCCATTAAGACCTGAGGCACAAGCAGGACCAACCACGACACCTACACTATGGTGCATGATCTGTTAGATAGGAGGAAAACACACTACGGATAATTGTCATCTACTGCAGAAGTATACGCAGACGTCCCAACAATTGTTTTGTAATTTTTGTAGGTTGGTAGGCCATGATGAACGCACTTGCAGAAGCTATGAACTAATGATGGATCGAACTCCTGCCTATAGGGTGTAAACTGAAACGTGAGCCCTCAACCCAAATACAGGAATGGCGCATGCTGGATTTCAGGGGTGTAGACGAGGTCGAGGTGGAATGGGACCATGATGGGGTCGTGGACAACTAATTTGTTACAATTGCAGAGGGTGAGGGCACTATGCTCGCGATTGTAAAAACCCAACAAGGACATCATGTTTGTACTGTACTCAGTTTGATAATGAGGTAGAAGAATACCCTACATTGATAGTGAGGTTGCGCGAACAAGGGGTACTCTAGCCTCCTCTAACTCAGAATTTGCAGATGATGAGGTTTGAGCCGCGCGAAGAAGACCTGAATGTAAACATGATGCTCAAGAGTGGTATGACCACTGGCGATGATAAAGGTAAGCAGTCAAAAGAAAGTGCGTGGGTTCAAAAGGATCCTACAAAGGAACTTGAATTTGATTTAGAATGTGTGAAGGAGACATTCATGGAAGCTAAAAAGAGCTTCATGCAGGCCTCCACTTCAAGTAGTAAGGATCAACTAGAACCAGGGATGGATATTTCAATGCTCACTACCTTTCTGGAGAAATGCATGAAACTGTTACACGACAGCAAAGTAGTAAAAGGAATACAGGAACTTATCACTAGTTGCGCAGGGTCAAGGGAACTATGCATGGTCCAGAAACTTTCAAAGCATGCATTGCACACAGGAAGGGAAATGAGGTTGATTTCATAAATCGGCGAGTATGAAATGGATCAAGTAATCCTTGATCTCAGATTGAACGTGAATGTAATTCCAAAACAAACATGGGAATGCATGGGCAAACCCACGCTATAATGGTTTCCTATTCAGTTGCGAATGGTGAACCAACATAAGATCTTTCCCATGGGATGATTTCAAGGGGTAACAGTGGATATTGAAGGGGTGAGTGCACAGGCGAATTTTGAAGTGATAGAGATTGTCGATGACAGTAATCCCTATCTCGCGCTACTAGGAATAAACTAGGCCACCGAAATGAACGAAGTCATAAATCTGAAGAAGCGCAAAATGATTATTGAGAAAAAGTCATTACGCATAGTAGTACCGCTAGATCAAGCCGAAGGAGCACGATACACTAAACCGGTGCGCGATGATGATAGTTATGATGATCTCGATTGCATCTACAAGATAACTGCATGAGAATAGGATTGGGTGAATCCAACTACAAATGGAAGGATTTCGTGGGAGCGTGAAAGCTCTTGCACTTCAGATTCAGACGAAGAGATAGAGAGATGGCAAAATCAGCTGCACGAAGTAACAATGCTTAATTGCAACATGATGGTTAGATCACTGCACTGTGTGACAACAAAGGCAAGGGATCTACCTATGTATGATAGGTTGATAGCGGTGGATGATTTCCTGAACAAATTTCAAAGCGCGGTACCAAAACAACAGCGGTTCGATGCTATGAAATGGGTACTACGCATGATGCCCGCAAGGTGGTGGGGTACACATTAGGGAAGATTTTAGGACTAGCGCGGATGCAGAAGGATGATGCACCTATGGTTTTCAAAACTGTAGATATGGCTAGTAGAAAAATATGACAGATGGGATGACCTAGGTACACACCTCGCGAAATGGACCAAGGTCTATGGCGAGGAGCCACAACTTGAATGGGTACATTTATTCTATCATACCCTGGATTTCATACCCATGAATTGGTATACTGAGATGGAGCTCTGCCATGGTACAAGAGAATGGGATGTCTTGCGCGAGGGATTTCTGTTAACTTTCACATTGAAGATCATTCGTGGGATACTATCGACGATGTGCTATAGGCAGTAAAAGTAGCTATTTTCACAATACCCCAGGAGCCAATGGAAGTACTTTAGCCTGAATGGGTGACACAGCTGAGCTGCACACTAGAGTGTTACAACATAGATGTTGAGGAGAATGATGAGGACCCATGAAATATTAACATTCCAGAAACAGAAAGCTATCACGAGATTCAAGGACCATCAATTGAGGATCCTGACATCACCATGCCAAAGTACGCAACACTGGGGGACTATTGGTACAATGCCACAGTGGATAAGGTCGCTGAGTTACTCTGCGAATACCACAGCTTGTTCCTGACCAAAATTACGGACTTAAAAGGGATCGTTGGCAACTTCGGGATGATGAAGATCGCCGTGAAACCTGACGTGAAGCCAGTTAAGTAGCAGCCTTATCGCTTGAATCCGAAATATAAAGAAAAAGCCCATGAAGAATTAGACAAAATTCTCACAGCTGGAATTATTGGGCCAGTGGAAGAATCCTACTGGGTGAGTCCTATGGTAATACAGGAGATAAAGCAGAAGGGCGAAGTAAGAATATGTGTGGACCTTAGGAAGCTGAACAAAACATGTGTACATGATCCATTCCCGACACCATTCACAGATGAAGTACTGGAGAATGTTGGTGGTCAGGAAGCATACTCATTCATAAATGGACTCTCAGGGTACCATCAGATCAAGATTGCGCTGGAAGAGAGGAGAAAAATGACCTTCACAATAGAATGCGGCTATTTTGAATACACCATTATGCCATTTCGACTGAAGAATGCACCAACCATATTTTTGCACACTGTTGTGGCTTCATTCAAAGAAAATATCCACAAGTTTTTGGAGGTCTATCTAGATGATTGGGCTATCTTTCGATTAGTTAAGCACCATGTAGCAAGCCTATGCTTGATGCTAGATACTTGCCGCTAACATCAGATTGCGTTGAACCTTAAGAAGTGCGCATTCCTCGTTCCCTTTGGAAACATGCTGGGACATGTGGTCTGCAAATAAGGACTGGTGGTGGACCTTGCGAAGATTGTCATTATTCTAAATTTGGAAGCACCATGAAGTGTTAAACAACTGCGCGCTACTTTGGGACACACCGGGTACTATAGGAAGTTCATCAGAAGTTATGCCCAAATAACAGCACCGATGGAAAAGCTATTGAAAAAGGATGTTACATACTGCTGGAATGATGATTGCATGAAGAGTTTGGATGTCCTAAAGGGGAAACTGGCCTTCGCTCTAATCCTGGTCTTCCCAAAATGGGATGTGGAATTTCATGTACATGTTGATGCATCATGTATTGTGCTAGGAACAATACTCACACAGGAGGGCGTGGAGGGTGTGGATCACCTGATCGCATTTGCAAGTAGGAGATTGTCCAAAGTGGAAAATAACTATTCCACCACCGAATGCGAGGGGTTAGCGATGGTGTACGCGCTCCAAAAATACTGACACTATTTACTCGGAGGACATTTCAAGATGTATACTGACCATTCCACTTTGAAATACCTAGTGAATAAGCCTGTGTCAGTTATGGTGGCCAACCCTACACCAAGATTTGAAAGCACACTATAAGGCCTGTGATATAGGTCAAAGGATTGGAAAACCATCACAGAGGGACGAGATGCCATTAAGTCCACAAATGACACTGCAACCATTTGAAAAATGGGAAATCGACTTTGTGGGACCGATCAAACCTCAGGGAAAAATAGGTGCACATTACATCTTCACCACAATGGAGTACCTGACACGATGGGCAGAAGCGTAGCCAGTCAAAGACTGCACGTCCACTATGGCTATGAAGTTTTTGTTAGAAAACGTGTTGACCCGATTTGGCTATCTAGAAATCTTAATGAGTGATCGTGGAACACATTTCCTGAATGAAACCATCAGCGTGCTCACAGAAGAGTTCCAGGTGTATGATCAGAAAAGTACACCATACCACCCACAAGCTAATGGGACAATAGAGGCATTAAGTAAAACACTAGAGACTGCGCTGAACAAAGTGTGAAATGCATAGCAAAATGACTGGGACATGCGTGTACCTAACATACTATGGGCTTACAGGACAACATGCAAGAAATTAACGAGACAAATGCCTTTTCTATTAGTCTATGGCCCGGAAGTTGTCATGCCGATGGAATACATCGTACCTAGTCTGTGAATAGCAGTGCTCACAGGCATGATGGATTGAGAAGCTCTGAAAGAAAGGCTCACGTAATTAGAAGAAATTAAGAAAGAACAGTTTCTAGCTAGATTTCATAAGCAGGTACAAAAGCACCGTGAAAAGGCTTGGCATGACAACCATATCAAGTTGCGTACTTTCAAGGTAAACGATTTAGTGCTGTTGTATGACAGTAAGTTTGAAAAAATTCTGGAAAAATTTAGAACGCACTGGCTAGGACCATACATGGTTAAGGAGGTCACAGACAAAGGCGTGGTCTACCTAGTCAAACTAAATGGAGAACCCTTCCCAGGCAAAGTAAACAGATGTCGCTTGAAGCCCTACACGAGTGGGTTGACTATCTGACTAACTGGACCAAGCACAATCTTCACAACCCGAGGAATCAGACGAGGGCGTGGGACTATAAACATACACAGCAGATGTCAGTACAGAGGTAAGGACCCAATTCAGACACAGAGGGTTCATAAGCAAGAATGTAGCAGGTTCAATAAGCAGTAGCACAGTGCGTTGCAGACATTCAGGCCGTTCGGGACCAGTTGGAGGGACTTCGCGGCAAGATTGCCATGCCAACAGAGTGACTTGAGGGTGAGTCACAATGTTTTTTTTGGGGGACTGTTGGGCATGGAATCCCCCCACAGCATGTTTTGGGGCTCAAAGCCCAAGTTTTGGTCAAATATGTTGTAACACTCTGCGAATTGCGAACGCAGAGTGTGAAATGTACATTGAGTCATAAGGTTGTTCATCCTAAGTTTTGTAATGTAATGTAAGTTCATGTCGGCCTACCCATGTTCCACGGACCATGGGATTATATAAATAGAGTAAGGCTCTAAGTTGTAAAGAAAATTAGAGATGGAAAGGAAATGGAGTCTAGAAGATAGAGAGCATAGAGAAGAAGTCTAAGTGTCTTGGGTCGTAGTAGTAGGAAGAGGCTCTATAGCTGAGTGTGTAGGGTGGAGTCAAGTATGTAACCCAAGAAGAAGAATAATAAAGAGAAGTTTGATTCCAAATACTGTGTACCTAATTTTGTATTACTTTCTATGCATTTATATTGCTTTATTTATCACGTGCACTTATATGAATACTTAACATTGTTAAGTATAATTGGGCTCATACAGATAAGTTAAGTAATTAAATAATATCGGGTTATTAGTAAGTAACTTGGGTACTAACATGGATCGCGCCTCGAGCAGGGTTGCGCGAAGGCAGCATTGTAGGCTGCAAGGGACCGATAGATGCGCGTAGCGATGTGCGTGCAGGGTCAAACCGTAGACCACTGAAAAACCATCAGAAATCTCTAGGGTGTGGAAACCTGGTTCTAACACCCTCCCATACTACTTCAGGTAAGACCTCAATCCGTGCTCTGCAGACTATTGCCAAAAGGGCTAGTAGTACTAGGATTTGTTTGGCTACATCATCTCTAAACCTGGGTCAGGCCCATACAAGCCAACACATGCGGTGGAGGATGATTAGGGAGGTGATAAGTGGATAAAACAGGGGGCATGGGAGGGCAACTTTAACATTTACTGGTGGCACTCGCTTGATGATGATATCGGTGGGTCCATCTCAAGGTAGGTGGTCTCCACTTCTCTCTAATGGGTGAATGATCGAGGAGTGGGATCAAGTTGAGACCCCCCAGAATCAATTTGAGTCATCGATGAGTATATCCTTCCCTACTGACTTTTTGACTCCATGGGGTAGCATCGATTTATTTTTCACGTAAGTTACCCCCTAGAACTATGTCCCGAGGCCGATTGGGCATAGATGAACTGTGATACACCCTCAAAATTGCTCGACCATTAACCCATAATTCATTGCTTTTCTATTTTTTCCTATCAAACTATTGTTCCCCCTTACTGAAGGAGTATATCGCTATGAACTCTAACACTATAGGTTCATGGTGTATCACTAGGACCTAGAAGTGCCTACATAATCCATTGATCAAATTTTTTAGCCAAAGATGCTTAATGCAACCCTCTTCACACACACACACAGACACAAAATTTAGCGTATACAACAACATGAGCTATAATTAGGGATATTGTATTGCACTCAATGCACTGAGAACTTGCAGATTAGTGCCTTAGCCATTGGGTATGGAGTTATTTTATTCAAACATTTATAAAATAGAAACAAAAGTAGGAAGAAAATTATTGATATATACAATGGCTCACCGGTATATACAATGGGTGAAAATGTGCCTCTTTAATGCTCAAAATAGAGCTTGAGAAACTTCCCATTTATAGGTAGTAAAAGCACTTATCTAGATTTTCTAGCAAGAATATATTGTTCCCCTTTGCTTCAGAAAACTTGAATGGCCCAAACCATCAGGGCTCAAACTTTTCATTCTTACCCTTATCTTCTCTCCTAACATCCCACCTTAGCACCAAATATCCTAGTTGTAAGGACATGTCCCTTGCTTTTCTGTCAAAAAGAGATCTCATTCTTTCCTGATAATTAATCAAATTCAGATTTACTTGTTCTCTATTTTCTTAAAGTTCTACCAGCTGATTTATCCTTCTGGTCAGAAAACTTGGCTCCTCATCAACATCTAAAAGAATTTTTTCTACGGCCATTGCCAATTGGATAGAGAAAATTGTACCCTTTCTATACACCAATTCAAAAGGAGAAGCCCTAGTTGACCTCTTTGTAGTAACCCTATTAGCCCATAAATAAAACTTCAGTTGTGAGTCCCAGTTATTTTGATTCTCTAATATAGTCCCTTTCAGAATCCTTACCAAATTTTTGTTGGAGGATTCATCTAATCAATTACCTTGAGGATAGTAGGTGGTAGAGTGGCCTACAATAATGCTATACCTTTGGAAGAAATTGATAAACTTGGTTGACTTGAATACCTAGGAATTATCTATTGGCATTATGAAAAATATGTTGTCCTTGATGGAAACCTACTTAATGAAGATTGTCAACATGATGATAACAGGATGATTTTACAAGCTAGTACATGTGGTAGAGAGTTTGGAAAAAATAATAGCAGTCCAGAGACAAAAGAATGATGAAGGTGGTGTTTTGAGAAATACACACAGGTTCTATAAAGCAAAACCGCATACACATGCGGGTATGGAGAAGAGAAAGTGTGTACAGTTTTTGTACCATGGTATCCTAAATACTAGGGATCTTAACCATGGTATTGGCCCATAGTAATAAGCACGACAATGAATATTTGATCTCGTCCAGGAATAACATCGACATTACTAAGGATTTGACCCATGCTAATGGATAAGGCTAAGTTATATAAGGAAATGAAGATCAGAGTGTTCAGTGTGTAAGTAATAGGTTGTTGATGAATTCTTTGATCTGAAATAAGGTTGCAGAAGGAATGTGATGTGGGATCATATCATCTAGATCTGAAATGACTACATGATTTCCGTATGGGTTGATCTATGACAATAATGTTCTAATGTATGTTTATTACTGGTTTTCCAAGATTTGGGTTTTACTAATTTTTTGTTGTGCAACGAAGTAATGAGTCAATAATTACAGATTTTTACGCAAGATTGTCTCAGAAAAAGTGTGTACATACGTGAGTCTGTCTCTAGGTATTCATGTGTCGATTCTGCAGTAAGGACAAATTTGTGGAAGAATTGCAGTGGGTAAGTCCTATGGTGGTACAAGAAAACACAGGGAAAAATCAGGATTTGTGTTGACTTAAGGAAGTTAAATGATGCATGTCTACATGACCCATTCCCTACTCCTTTCATTGATTAAGTATTGGACAATGTAGGAGGTCAGGAAGCCTATCCATTTACAGATGGACTTTTAGGATACCATCAGATTAGAATTGCACCAGAGGATCGACATAAGACCACCTTCACTATAGAATCGGGTTCATATTAGTATACAGTGATGCCTTTTCGACTAAAGAATCCCCCTACCATATTTTCAAGAGTGGTGGTTGTAGCTTTCAAAGAATATATTTACATTTTTTTAGAAGTATACTTCGATGATTGGACATTTTTTGGGTTATTGAAGAAACATTTTGCGTGATGAAGACTGATGCTTGACACATGTGGCAGTATCATATGTCTTTGAATATCAAGAAGTTCATATTCTGTGCACCTTTTGGTATATTGTTGGGACATATTGTTTGCAAGCAAGGATTGATGGTGGATCCTACAAAGATTGCTATTATTGTGAATTTACCTCCACCAAAGACAGTGAGATAGCTTTGAACCACATTGGGACATACAGGATGTTACAGAAAATGTATCAAAAGATATGCATAGATTACTGCGCCTATGAAAAATTGTTGAAGAACGATGTAACATTCCTATGGAATGAAGAATGTCAAATGAGCCTCGACACACTAAACTAAAAGATGGTAACTACTCATATACTAGTATTCCCAGATTGGAATAATGAATTTCATGTTCATGTGGATGCTTCATGCATAACTTTAGGAGTGGTATTGGCACAACCTGGTGCAGGAGAAATCAATCGACCTATAGATATTGCAAGTAGGAAAATCTCTAAAGCAGAGAATAACTATACGACTATAGAAAGGGGAGGACTAGCTATGGTACATGATTTACAAAAGTTTAGACATTATTTGTTGGAATCACATTTCAAGATGTTCACAGATCACTCTGCACACTAAGTTATTTGGTCAATAGGATTGTTTTAGGAGGAAAAATTAGAGATGGCTATTATTAATTCAAGAGTATGACTTTGAAGTTGTTGTTAAGTTGGGAAGACTAAATGTTGGACTTGATCATTTGTTAAGGTTGGAAATAGGAGAAGAACCAATGAATATATAGGATAATCTTCCCGATGTGCAACTTTTTGCGATCAAAATAGCGGATGATCACATTGTTGATAATATTCAGTTCTTAACCACGGGGATGGCTCCTTCAAAATAAACTACGTAGCAGAATAAAGAATTGGTGGTTAAGGTAGTAGATTTTTCACTAATAACAGGACATTTGTATAAGATGGGACCACATGAAATACTACACAAGTATGTTCTTGAGCACGAAAGACAGATAATTTTAACAGAAGCTCATAGCGACACAACTGGTGGAAATTATGGAGGGAAAGCTACTACGTAGAAAATTTTAAGAGTGGGATTAAGGTGGCCTACATTATACAAAGATGCAAAGGAGTATTGTTGAGCTTGTGATGTCTACCAAAGAACAGGAAACCTTCAAGAAGAGATGAAATTCCACTAGTTCCATAAGTAACATTGCAGGATTTTGATAAATGGGCTATTCATATTGTTGGACCTATCAATCCACCAAGAAAAAGGATTGGTGTGAGGTATATAATCACTGCAACTAATTATTTGACAAGGTGGGCCGAAGCATAGCCAGTGAAGGATTACAACATAGCAACTGTTGTGAATTTTATCTTTGAATACATATTGTCCATATTTGGGTGTCCAAAGATATTGATAAGTGACCAAGGGTCACATAGCTTGAATAAGACCATTGAAGCATTAACTGAGGAATTTCAAGTTTACCACCAAAAGAGAACTTCTTATCATCCTCAGGAAAATAGAAATGTGGAAGCATTCAATAAATTTTTGGAGAATGCACTGACAAAGGTATGTTATGTAAGCAGGGATCACTGGGATCTTAGGATTCCAATAGTATTATGGGCTTATAGGATTACATGCAAAAAGTTGACAAGTCAAACACCCTTTAGGTTTGTTTATGGGAAAGAAGTTGTGATTCCCATGGAATATATTGTCCCTAACCTAAGAATTGCAGCTTTTACAAATATGGCAGACCCTGACATAATGGAAGAAGGATGTCACAGTTACTTGCTCTGGAAGAAGACAGGTTTATAGCACAATTTCATCAACAAGTACAAAAAGTGAGAGAGAAGGCTTGGCATGAAAGACACATTAAGATAATTAAGCTTCAGGTAGGAGACCTTGTTCTCCTCTATGACAGTAAGTTTGTGAAATTTCCAAGGAAATTCAAAACACACTAGTTAGGCCCATATGTTATTAAGTATATTACTAATGGAGGCAAAGTGCAGTTAGCGAAGTTAAATGGAGAATTAATTAAGGGAAAAGTAAATGGAAGTAGGTTGAAGTTGTATAGGGACAAACCTACCCCTATAGCTTCAGCCTAAATAAGAAATAAGGAAATTCTTAGTGTCACATGTAGTTGAAAGTGGGCATTGGACTATAAACTATGCTGCAAAGAGAGCTTTGACGAAGAAAGTACTTCGCTACAGTGGGGAATATGTCGAAGTTCATAGGAAACTGTGATGTGATACAAAGGTGCGCTACAATAGGGAACTTGTTGAAGTTCACTGGGAAAGTAGAAATATGACCGCTAAAAGGGAAAATACATGTGCAAAGTTGAATTTAAGACAACATATTGGAAGAATTTAGGGATACTTATGCATTTAATGACGAAATCTGAAAAACATCCGGACAACATAAAATCTAATGATGAGGTTTGAAGGCTAGAATTGTTATAAATAGCTAACTCTCGCTCAGATTAAGAACTTTTTTGAATCAAGAGCTTGAGTGATTAATAGTGCAAAGAAGTTGCATGAGACTTTGTTATGTATGTTGTCTAAGTGATCTTAGGATGAGTTTGTGCAGAATTTCCATGAGAAGGGATTGTCTAGAGTCATGGAAACTATCAGTATGTCCATGCCAGCAGTTGAAATTCCCATAGTAGCATCACCCACAGTAGTAGCATGCTATCCATAGAAACAATGACAACCACCAAGGAAGAAGCAAACCAAGGAAGAAAAAACCAAGAAAAAGCAAGACAATAAGCTTGCCAAACTTGTGAAACCTTAGAAAAAACCTAAGCAGGTCAATATTAGTGAAGAAGAACTGGAGGAAATACAAGTGGAGGAAGGTGGAGTAGTGTTCATCCCACCTCTGACCTCATATATCCCACCGAGAAAGCCAAGTGCCAAACCAGTAAAGGATTCCAAAGACACGAAGTATGGGAAATTTACACCACTATTGTTGGAAGTTGTGCCATTTTCAAGAGATATTTTAGGGAAAATTTTGCAGCTCAAATTTACAGATTATGATTTTAATGACCAGAAGAAGTACCCTCAGTTCGCACTAGACTAGTACTTGAATCAAGTTCACTACCTAGAGAGCGGAGTGACGATATTGGAACCACAACAGTGGGAGAATGGGTTGGCGTAGTTAGGACTGCTCAATATGTTGAATGTGATGCACTTTGGCAGAAGTTCAAAAAACACAATTCTTGTGTGAAAATTGGTTGTATTAATACATGATGGACACCTGTGGATGGGGAATAAGATCCCCATAGACCAAATGTTGATCTGGAGGATCACAAGATTACCATACCAAGGGCGAAACCCCACAGAGGAGTTCGTGGGAAAGGATCAGGTTCACACTTTGACAGACAATATGAAGAACAAGTACGTGTTGATCAAAGGAAAAAGGGGCTATGACATAAAATCGATTGACAACAAAGAAGTTCGCTTTGCTGCACACATTTTGGCTGTAAACAATTATGAGGAAGTGTCATGCAAATGAATTTCTTGCGTTGGTGGTGTCTTTAGCCGCACAATGCACAAATGGTGTCCAATATAACTGCACTAGATACTTATGCAAGGAATTCCTAGATGAATGGCACGAGGTCCAGGAGAAAGGTACATCTTTCCCCTACATCTAGTTAATCTTGTTGAGAAATGGTAACAAGAAATTATAGTTTAATTTGTCCTTGAATTAAACTATGAATTAAAATCAAATTCTATTCTCATAGTGACTTGTAAATAGTTAGTTAAGTCTATTTGACATAATTATCTTAGGAATTTTGAGTTCAAATTCTTTCTGTAGTCATGTATATGTTCTCGCTAAACTTTAGGAGTCTAGTAGGAGTTTAAATTGAGTGGTAATTAGATTAACTCAGTTTACTGAGTTATGGTTAGTTAATTGTTTGTGGAACTAATAGAGGACTAACATTCAATTGGTGCATTGGTGCATCCACAAGTGTTACTCTAGTTAACTAAAGATTCCCTCATGAGAAACTCATGGATGTCAATTCAGAGAAAGGCCTAGTTTAGACTAGAGTGCAAGGACAGTGTACTATAAGTTGTATGATTTACTGAGTTGTAAATATCATGCATGCAATCAAAGAAGGAACTATGTTTGGATTGCACATTTTTGGAAGCAATAATTCCCTTTAAATACGGTCTATTCATCCTAGGAATTGCACAAGGAAATAGGGGCTTGGGAGGTAGTGGAAATTAGCTAAGTGTTGGCTAAAAGCGAGCTTGTGAGGTAGAGAGTTGAGCATACTTGTGGGAAATTGTTCTAGTGAGAACAAGCTTTCTATATTCACTCATATTTATAATTAATGCAATAAAGATAGGCGGGGTTTTGAGTAATGGCTTTCCCCAGAAACACTTATTGTGTTATGTGCCATTGATTTGTCTTCTACTTGTTCATATTGTTTTAATCTATTTATTGGCTTCCATTGGTTGAAAGTAGAAGTAGATTCTTGTCCTATGCTTTAGTAAATTGCATGTGCTTGTCAATTTACAGGAAAATATACATGGTATGAGAGTTGAATTCAATATACTAGAGGAGATTTCGAAGTTTTGAGTTCTGGGTTACAGGTGAAATTCGAATTTGCAATACATATTTCAGGATCAGTAGATGGCATTCTATGGTTTGTTGCTCAAGTATGCCTTGGAAGGAAGCTTGAATTATATAGCCTAGAGGTACATAATGGAGGTTGTACTAGAGGATTATGGCTTGAAGGAATTTGTTGATCAAGACATTCCTAATCCAGTAGCATCGGATGCATAGAATCTGGTTGAATGGAAGAAGTGTGGCAAAGGCGAGGAAGATAATCCTTGAGAGAGTTCGAGACCACATTGTCTCGAGCCTCCATGAAAAGGAAACTTGGTATGCTATGTGGAAAACATTGACAGACTTGTATTAGAATAGTAGTGATCAAAGGAAATTGGCACTGAAGGACAAACTTCGAAAAATCAAAATGGAGAAAGGCGAGACTATTCCAAAATACTTGACAAAGTTCACTTAATGTCATGATGAACTTGCAAGTGTTGGAATCATGGTTATCAAGGATGATATGGTGAGTCTTGCTCTTTGGGACTCCCAAAGAGTTGGCATAGTTATCAGGACTCTGTCAATGGTTAGGAGAAGCTGCTAGATTGGGAATGACTATGGTTGGATTTGATACAGGAGGAGACAAGGAGGAACACCAAGGATGGTTCTTCATCAAAGACTAATGATGAAGATAATTGTTCCTTAGCGATTAAGGTGAAGAAGGGGAAAGGGAAAGCTTCCCATTCCAACTCAGATTCTTGTCATGGAGCCAAGAAGAAGGACATGATGAAAGTGAAATTATTTCATTGTAATGAGTTGGGCTATTTTGCTACAAATTATCCACTAAAGAAGTCCAAGAAGAAGGCCTTGGGAGGAGTGGTGGGTGAGGATTTTCCCTCTCAATTCGAATTGGAATTTTCCCTCATTGCATTCATGGTGTCATCAATAATGGGAAGTGTATGGTAGTTAGATAATTTAGCTTCATTCCACATGACTGGCAACAAGGAGTTATTCAGTGACCTAGAGGAGGAAGATCTTCATATGCATATCAAGATCGATGATGATGGGAAGTATAATGCTACTAGATTGGGCATGGTTACTTTTTAGACGGAGCACGGGGCTCCGATCACCTTGAAGAATGTTATGTATGTGCCTAGGATTAAAAATAACTTGGTATCCTTTTCCATGCTTGAGGATAGATGCTATGATGTGATCTTCTCGAAATGAAAGGCATTCCTCCAACACATAACCACAAGTCAGGTAAAGAAGATAGGGATTTGGGTGAAGAATCTCTATAGGTTGGAGGTAGAGGATTGTGTTTCTTTGAGCACAAAAACATAGATGGTGCAGAGTCAAAAAGTTAGCGAGTTGTGGCACAGGAAATTGGGCCATTTGCGTCATGGCACTTTGAAGATCATGCAACGAATATCCATAGGTTTTCTGAAAGGTACACTAGAGCAAGTTGATACATCCAAGGGGTATACTTTGGGTAAATACACCAAGTCTTCCTTTCACGACAGAGACATTCGAGCAAAGGCTATTCTAGAGTGAGTCCATTCAAATGTGTGTGGACCTTTCTTGACAACATCCATGGCAAAACATAGGTATTATGTTATATTTCTTGATCACTTTTCTCGAAAATGCTAGATAGTTTTCATGCAGAAAAAGGATAAAACCTTCACAAAGTTTTGTGAGTTTAAATCACTAGTGGAGAAAGAGTTGGGAAATAAGGTTAAAGCTCTATGGAGTGATAACGATGGTGAGTATGTCTCAAACGATTTTAAGAACTTATGTGCAACATAAGGTATTAAATGTGAGTTGACAACACCCCATAACCTCAATAGAATGGGGTGGCTGAGAGGAAGAACAAAAGCATAATAGGGGAAGAAGATGTTGCATGATCAAGGTCTCCCACTACACTTATGGGTTGAGGCATGAACAAAAAGGTTTATGTTCAGAACCGTAGCCCACATCAGATACTTGGGATGAGTACACCAGAGGAGGCTTATTCTAGTAAGAGGCTAGATGTTGGTCACTTTAGGAGTTTAGGGTCATCTATATATTTCCATGTGACCAACGATGCACGGAGGAAGCTTGAGCTGACAACAAAGTTGGGGATATCTATGGGGTACACTGATACACGTCAAAACTATCAGGTGTACTTTCGACCAATAGGATGACAGTGGTTCACAAGGATGTGAGATTTGATGAGGAGAAGGCCATGCGCGTTTCCCTTGAGAGGGAGTTTCAGATACATGCAATTGAGGAGCTTTTAGATCTTAAGATTGAAGAGCCTCAGATTGTTGTGGATCAACCCATGTAGAGGATCTGGGAATGGAGTCATCCACTCAGGAAAATTATTTCAAATATGGGAAAAAGCGCACGAGAGAGTGCATAGATTATTTTTAGATGCTAGAGAAAATTTGGGAGCACCCACATCACAGCACAGATAGAGGAGGTCACCTGATAGGTACACTGGATACATGGATCCTATGAGTGGATTTGTTGTGACAGAGCCATTTTACTTTGAGGAAGCAGTATAGCAGCTGATTTGGGTTGATGCCATGGTGGAGGAGTATGACTCCATAGTTCGTAATGGTTTTTGGGTTGTTGTCCCAAGACTAGAGGATAAGTCTATGGTGAGATCCCGTTTGCTTTACAAGGTAAAGAAAGCTGCAGATGGTAGTGTGGATAATAATAAGTCTAGATTTGTGGCCCATGGCTTTTCACAGGTGGAGGTGATTGACTATGATGAGAGCTTTGCTCCTGTTGCAAGATACTCATCGATCAGATCTATATTGGCACTATCAGCGCAGATGGGGTGGAAGTGCAAATGGGGTGGAAGATACATCAAATGGATGTAAATACAACATTCCTTAATGGAAAAATTGAGGAATAAGTGTACATAGATCAGCTCAAAGGTTTTGAAACCTTCGACCATGAGTCACATGTGTACTGGATCAAGAGAGTGTTTTATGGGCTAAAGTAAGCACCTTTTGTTTGGTACATCATGATAGACAACCACTTCACAAGGTTGTGCTTCATGAAGAGTGAAGCAGATTTAGACCTGCACCCCATAGTGGTGGAAGATAAAATGTTGATCATTGTACTTTATGTTGATGATCTCATACTGGCAAGAGATGATTAGCTGATCAAATATTGCAAGGAGGACCTTGGAAGAGAGTTTGAGATCAAGGAATTGGGGCTCATGCATTAGTTTCTGGGCATGGAAGTATGGCAAGGTGATGGGGAGTTGTTTGGGTATCAAGGAAAGTATGCCAATGAGATACTCAAGAGGTTCCACATGGAGAGCTGCAAGCCTATGAAGACTTCTCTAGTTGGTAACTGGAGGAAGGAGGATGCTACTTCAGGGGAGGTAATTGGAAACTACTATTTACAGGTAGTTTGTGGGTTCACTCATGTACTTGGTGAACACATGACCAGATTTATGCTATGCTGTTAACCAGCTTAGTCAAGCGATCGTTAGGCCTACCAAGCTCTATTGGAAGTTGGCAAAGCATGTATTGAGATACCTCATGGGAACTTCTTAGTATTTATTATGGTACATATGGATAGATAGAGTGAAGCTTCAAGGATTCACCGATGTAGATTGGGTAGGGAGTCCATTTGACATGAAGAGCACATCAGGAGGGATCTTTAGGATTGGGTCAGTGGTAGTTTCTTGGTACAACAGGAAACAGAGATTAGTTGCACTCAGTTTGGTAGAGGCAGAGTACATGGCTGTGAGTCAGGCAACATGTGAGGCCATCTGGATGAGGAAGATCATGGTTGGTCTATTTGGTTAGCAGATGGATCCGACAGTGATTTACAACAATAATCAGAGTTCTATCAAACTCTCTAAAATTTAATTTTTCATGATAGGTCAAAGAACATGGATATTTGATAACATCATCTCAAATATTGTGTATTGAGGCCGATCATGTTATTAGAGTACATTCCAACATAGGAGAAAGATGCTGACATTTTGACAAAGGCTTTTTCAATATGTATATTTGAGATTCATGGAGACAGGATCAGGGTAGCAGATATTCCATTTCTTGTTGAGACAGAGAGTTGAGAAATGGAAACAAGGAATTCTAGTTTAATTTGTCCTTTGTAGGTTTTAACCCCATACAGAAATTACCTGCATACGAATTCTAAAACACATAAAATAAACAATGCGAGAGCATAACACATAAAACTCATATACACAGATTTTTCCCTGGATCACAAAACCAGGACTACCAGCTTGATTTTTCATTATGTTCATTTCAATGTTATAATACATATTTATACATACCAGAACATCCAATACCATGGACTGAAAAACCATGGTGTCCAAAACCATGGACCAAAAACCATCGCGTCCAAAACCATGTGTGAAAAACATGCACAAAACCATAGGTGGGTCCGCCCAACCTAACATAGGGTCCGAAAACAAAATTTTCCGAGGTGCTGCCCCGGACCCCATAAAGTGGGGTTACGGGTACCCCTCAAACCCCCTGCAACCTCCCCCCCCCCCTCTAACCCCCAGTTAACTACGTGTGCTAGTCGTGGATAGAATATAACACAACCCAACATTCTCCCACTTGTTGTTTTCTTTCTACAGGGAGCTAAAAGAGAGCTTAGTCATTTATCCAGCCCTACAACACCCATTGTTTCTCTACACCAAGAGAACTTCTCAGAGCTCACAAATTTTGTCAATGAATCTACAGTATTCTTCAAAGTGTCCACCTTTACTAGCAACACATTTTTGTCTTTATCATATCCCTCACAAAGAGATATTGAACATCAATGTGCTTTGTCTTTGAATGATATGCAGGGTTCTTTGCCAAGAAAATTGCACTTTGGCTGTCATAGTTTATTCTTATAGCTTCCTATACTAAGCCCATACTTGAACACAATCTCTACAACCAAACTACTTCCTTGCTTGCATGAGTGGCTACCATGTATTCTGCCTCTGTAGTTGATAGTGCCACTGCAGTTTGTTTCTTACTCATCCAACTGACTGCACCTCCAAATAGGTTAAACACATACTGACTTGTAGATATTCTTTGATCTATATCTCCAGCCCAATCTTCATCAACAAAGCCATGAATATCCAACACTCTGTCCAATCCTGGTCTTCCTTGATAGCACAAACCATAATCACTAGTGCCACGCAAATACCTGAAAACCCGCTTCACTGTTGTCTAATGCTCCTTCCCTAGTTTTGACATAAACCTACTCAATACTCCCACTGCATGTGCAATGTTTGGTCTAGTACCGACCATTGCATACATCAGGCTACCGACTGCACTTCCATATGGAACACGGGACATGTCCTCTTCCTTTTCTTGTGTCTTGGGACACTATTTAGCAGATAATCTCACACCTACATGAATAGGAACCTTCACGGGTTTATTATCCTGCATATTAAACCTCTGCAGTATTGTTTCGACATACTTCCTTTGGTTTAACTAGAGATTCCTCTTTTTCTGGTCTCCTTTAATTTCCATGCCCAAAATGTAGTTTGAAGAACCAAGATCTTTCATGTCGAATTTGGAGGACAATTGGGTCTTCAAATCCTGGATAATTTCTTTGTCATTTCCAACCAGCAACATATCATCCACATACAAGACAAAATAAATAACACGGTCACCAATTAATTTAAAATACACACAGTGATCTTCTTTGCTTCTGGTGAAGCCAAGTCGTCGTATAAATGTATCAAATTTCTGATACCACATCCTTGGTGACTGTTTTAACCCATACAGATACTTCTTTAACTTGCATACTAGTTCTTTCTTACCCTTCACCACAAAGCCTTCAGGTTTCTTCATGTAGATTTCCTCTTCCACATCGCCATGAAGAAATGTTGTCTTCACATCCATATGTTCTACCTCAAAATTAAAAGCAACAACAATAGATAAAAGTAATCGAATAGAAGTTACCTTGGCAACAGGAGAAAAAAAATCACCAAAATCAATT
Organism: Pinus tabuliformis; assembly: GCA_031772625.1. Classification (NCBI taxonomy): domain Eukaryota; kingdom Viridiplantae; phylum Streptophyta; class Pinopsida; order Pinales; family Pinaceae; genus Pinus; species Pinus tabuliformis. Next base: position 441,504,056 of record CM062814.1, on the reverse strand, counting down.
CCTAGCACCTAGGAACAACCTTTTTCTACCAATCAAACTTTGTAGTTCTACACCTTTCCTTCTGCATTTTTGTCCTTCTTGAACACCCATTTGCTGCCAATGGGTTTCCTTCTAGCTAGTAACTCCACCAGATCCCAAGCCTCATTTTTGTGCAAAGATGCCATTTCATCAACCATGGCCTCTTTCTATAGTTTTCCATTCTCTGAATCCACTGCTTCCTTCACAGTTCTAGGATCACCATCAGTAACAGATAAAGAAAAATTTGAACAAAATGTAGATGGAATATACCTTTTTGGCTACCTTCTTTCTCGAAATAATCTTCTCACACACGGAGTTTGTGGGATTTCATCTTCTGATTCCTCCTTTGTTGTAGAGTTTAATTCTTCCTCCTTTAGCTCAAACTCTATCTTCTGAGGTTCCTTTGGTTGGACTTCATGTTTAATAACATCTTTCACCTCTATGAACACCACATCTCGACTGTACACAACCTTCCTTGTTACTGGGTTCCAAAGCTTATAACGCTTTAAACCATCCTTATACCTAATAAAGATGCACTTTTCAGATTTACTATCCAACTTGGTTCTTTTCTCCTTTGGAACATGTACATATGCATCACATCCAAATACCATTAGATGTGAAAGAGAGGGTTTCTTACCAGTACATACCTCTTGTGGAGTCTTATCCTCCAACAGTGATGAAGGTGATTTGTTGACCATGTAACATGCTGTCTCAATTACCTCTGCCCAGAATTCTTGTCCTAACCCGACACCACTGAGCATGCTTCCTGCCCTTTCCATCAATTTCTTGTTCATTCTTTCTACAACTGCATTTTACTGAGGCATATATGGAGTAGTCTTTTTCCGTACTATACCACCCTTCTTACAGTATTCTTCAAATTCCTTACTGCAAAACTCCCCACCATTATGTTATAGACATTTTTGGGCACTACAACCCCAATCATATATGTCCATAAACCAAGGGCTCCTAAGTCCCTAAAAGTGTTTTTCCAACCCCTAAAAGAAAAAGGTCAACTGATTACATCATCTCACAGAAGTTCTCCATGAAAAACTACTCAGAACTGGTCAAAACTGAACCATCTCACCTGCTCCATGGTCAAAGTGCGTTACATCCCACCTAAATGCACACGGGAGGTGCGATGCATATTGAAAAGCCCTTCTATGGGGTGCGATGGGTGAGAGTGGACAAATGGCAGAGTCAATTTGTGAGGTGGAGGATCATGGAATCTTCTAGAAACTTCTCCTGTGACACTTGCCTCTCTGCATTCGCCCAGGGATGAGTAAGAGATCATAAATCTCCAAGTGGAATCAAGAAATATCAGAGAGAGGACACTAATCAGAGCTGACTCACCTCCCTGCAATCATCTATATATGGATCCCTCTTCCCAGAGATCCAGAGGCTTGAATTTTGTATCTTGTTAGGAAGTGATGCTCGTTTCTTGGTGTAACATCATAGTGTTGGGTGATATAAGATTTTCATGAGGTGAAGAAGGGCTTTCTTGCTGAGAGGGTGATGCTCAGTCGGAACAATTGGTTGTAATCCTCTTTGCTATTCTTGATATTAATAAGGTTATTCAAGCTTTCCTCCACATTCTTGTATGATTGATGATATATGCATTTGTGTGGTCAATATATATCTGGTCCTATATTGTTTATGATAGTAGATCTATGTTCTTGGATAGTGTTATGCTGCTTTGATTCCATAGGTGCCCTTTGAAGCTAGGTAGACATGGAAGCGAGTGGCAAAGATCTATCAGAAGGGAGAGGAATCAAGAAAGGAACCAAGCGTAAGATAGATGTTGGTCTCCTTTGTTCCCCTCTCATCTACTTCTCATAAAGGAAAACGAAAGTAGTTTTAGTTTGTTTGTTTCTAAGATAGCTACCAGTCTTAGTGGGACTAATAGCTCTTCATAGACACTCGATTTCCTGATAACAAAATGGCGACTCCGCTAGGGAGCGAATAGATTGTTTGTTTGTCTATATTTGTTTGCTTTATAAACTTACAGATGGAACCTGAAGTCAAGCCAGCTAGCCTTCGAACTGCATTTGCTATGCAAGTGCGAAGTAGATCAATGCTTCTTCAGTCTATCTCTGAGTTTTGTTTATGAACTGAAAAATCGATTTACAAGCTCTCTAATTGCCCTTGTGGTGGCTCTAGTAACCTCCTTAGATATACCCCTATGATTTATTTATTGATTATCACTTGCTCGGCCTAAATCCCTGAACTGTGCTGCAAAATGTGATCAAGAACTGGATCAAAAGTCTCGCACTGTACCATCACATCCTCTCTTCAAGGATATCAATATGCATCACACTTCCCGTATGCTGTAGGTGGGATGCATACTGGAATCCCTGTGCAACAGGTGCGGTGATCAGAGAAGGCTAATTTTGCCTTCAGACTTTGGTTTTTCTTCACTCTTTTCATCTCTATTCAGGAGTTTTGCTGTCTGTAGTCAGTATACCTCTGTTGGAAACCCCCTTCCTTGCCATTATTCCGCCTCCATTGTGCAAATAACTGTAAATGTTTTTATGTATTGTGAGCCATTTTTAGTTCTCTTTTACGAAGAAGTAGCGTAATTGAACTGTCGTTTCTTGATTTGGAAGTGTCGCAAGTGTCGTTTTCAGTCATAGAAGAGAATTCGATTGTTCTTGATAGTCGATTACACTGTTACTCTTGTATTTGATTTGAATTAGTAGTTTTTCAAGTGTCGAAAGCAAGTTTTCAATTCCGAATCGCAAAGTGTCACCATTGTCTTCATTTTGTCTTGAAAAGAAGCTTGTTAGTAATGTCGCTTTGAAAAATAATTCAGATTTGTGCTTAGCTTTCTTTTTATCATTAACACATTAAGAAGGCTGAAAGAAAATACATGCATGTGCATTTTCATTTAGACTATTTGTTGGTTTGATTTAGGACAGTGCATATAGAGTGTGCTCTCTGCTCTATGTTGAAAGAATATCATCTCTCTTTCTTTAGAAGCTAGGATTTTCATTGCAAAAAGAAGATTAAACGATTGTTTATCATCTTAGATTGCATTTTAGGAATTGTATATCTACATCATGGGGTGAACCTGAAAGGAGAATTTCTTAAACAAGATCAACTGTAAAATAAATTTAATGAATCTAAAAATGCTTTGGAACCTAACGCACAACATTTAGAAGTCTAGGCTAGAGACGTATTCTGGTGTCGTAAAGCCTGGTAACTGTTGTTTTCATTGTTGGTTGGGTGATTCCTCCACTTTGAGACAACAAGTGCCAGTACGGACTTGTGCTCCCACGTACCTTCGAGTATATATCGAGAGACCACAATAGGCTATATCCTTTATCCATAGGAAGTCGTGTCTGCCGCCCTATCGATCGCAATGCACTGAACACAACATTCAGGAAGATTGACTGTCGTACCGTAAAAATTATTCTGCAGCTTTGCGATTGGTTTGGTAATCCCTCTATCTAGATTTCTAGAGTAGTCTCTTTCATTCCTTTTTAGACTCCTTAAAGGAAAAGGTCCATCTGAGAACTTGTCACTTCAAGCTCATTAAAAATCGAAGGTGACTAGAGTCATCTTTTGTTTTTTCTCGACTCTTAAAAATTGAAAAAACAAGTTGTGTCAAAGCATCTAAAATTTATTTTAATCGGAATAAATATCACCTTTCCTACATTGGTCTTAGGTTAAGAAAAATGGAATCCACCAACCAAGGATTTCCCCTTGGAGGAAATCCTAGTGCTTTCTCCTCTTGGGGAGATGTTGGTGTACCCCATATGGCCACATTGTCGCTTGCGATTGACAATCGACCTACCCGTATGGCTCTTCTCAACCTCTGTCGTTCAGAAGACCGTGATTCCTGAGCAATCAAGTAAGCAACTAGACGATACCAAAGCTACCCCCCAACCTTCTACTTTGTCCAATTCTCCCTCTGCTCCTTCCTCTTCACTTGATGAAGCTGGTAAAGCAAAAATTCAAGTAACTAAGAAGAAGAAGGAGAAGAAGAAGAAAGAGAAGAAGAAGAAGGAGCCAAAGACGACAGGGGGAAACCAGGCATCATCTAGTGAAAATCCACACACTGCACTATCAAAGCCTAAATATTCATGTGTCATTTGCAAAGGAGATCACTATCATCGATATTTTCCCTATATCCCTTGGATCTTAAGGGACTGGTCTCCTCATTTTCACAATCCGATGTCGACAACCTCTGATGATCATGTTGAAAGTACACCATCAACTAGTGAAAGTGAAACGTCGGGGAAGAAAAGGAAAAGTAAATTCCCTTGTAAATTGTGTGAAGGCGATCACGCCGTCCACCGTTGTCCCTTCCTAGACGAAGCTAAAAGAGTTTTGGACAACCATCTGGTTTCACCATTACGGCTCCCTCCTGGATATAAGAAACTCTTGCCAAGTCCATCACTAGTTGAAAATCCAACTGACACACCATTGTGGTCGGTCAAAGCGTCTATCATTGAAGATAAACCATTTGAATTCACACCAGACGAAAGTCAAGAGGTTGAGGCGGCAGTTGACCCGGTCTTGCCTTCAGAAGGTCCATCTTCAGATGATATAGTCACCGGAGAGAACAAGAATGACACCGTTCAAATTCTCTTTGTAAACACAGACTCCGATGAACATGGGGGTAGTCTACCTATTCCTTTACCGCAGGAAGGAAGTTCATCAGAGTCATATCCGGCCATCTATTCAGTCCCACCTCTAAGAAACCTAGTTGTTTCCTTTGATTGGAATCTACTAGGCAGACCCCGTTTATCGGCTAGTGTACCATTTCGGATCATTGCTCAAATATACAGAATGTTCATGGCTGGTACCATGATAGATGAAGGGGCTTCTGTGAGTATCCTTTCCTCAACTGCTTGGAAAGCGCTTGGTTCGCCATCGCTTTTGCCTGAGATGAGAAATCTAACAGGCTTTGACAAAGGAACCAGTTGACCATTAGGGATCCTTCCCAATATGCCGATAACATTGAGAAGGAAAACCATTCACATGAATGTAATGGTAGTCCAAGGTCCCCTAGATTATAATCTACTCCTTGGATGCGACTATATTTATTGCATGGGAGCCATTTTCTCCTCACTCTTTAGAGTAATGTGTTTTCCGCATGAAGGAAGAGTGGTCAGGCTCGTAGACCAGCTTTCATTCCTCGGATCACACATAGAAAATAGTCAAATGCCATCCGTGAATGGTCTTTTCCCGTAAGGAATGTCTCATCAATCCCCAATCCATCCACCTGATGAGCACGAGTGATTCAGAGGACATGAATGAAACCCAGGGGGCATGCACCCTGGTCTGTTTCGGCAGGAAAACCTTGGGTATAGGGTAGGTTTCTGCGGAGGATATATGACTAGTTTATGAGATTAGACCGGAATAAGATACCTCTGTCAGAAGGTAGGCCTTTCCCGATAGAACAAATGTTTTGTCTGCAAATTGAGGGGTAACCTGTAAAAGGTAGGCCTTTCTCGATAAAACAAATGTTTTGTCTGCAAATTGAGGGGTAACCTGGGAAACTCTACTTCTCTATACCTGAGGGCATGCAAACCTTTTGGCATGCAAGTGAAGAGCAACCATTTAATTTTTAAATTTGTAGGTCCTCTAACCCTTTAAACTCATAGAATTGGTCATTTCCTAACTTGCATAAAGAAAGGATGTGGGGCAAAGCTTTGAAAAAATGCCATCTTAGATGAGACATCCTTATTATACGATTGGATCGAGCAGTTTTTATGTGGAGTTCAAGCTCGTTAAAAATTAAACATAAGAAATGAGCAAATGTTTCCCCCAGAGTTTAAGCTCATTCATCAAAAAATGAACCAATTTCTAGTAAATAGCTATCGTGAATGAATTATCATCACCCTTTGAAGCCTTGGTCATGTTCTCATCATCACCTCCACTCTGTATTCGCCAATCATTCACCTCCATTTGATTGTTTACCCTTTTTGAGCAACAGTTGTGAAGAGTGATCTTGTTAGCCATGCTTGTGACACTGGCGTGATTGGAAAATTCCAAACCTTACCTGGAATTAGCTGCTACCTGAATTTATCACTCATTCCTCGAAAAACGAGTCTCCTTTAAGCTCTTTTCATCTGACTCGTAAAATATGAAAAGATTGCCGAGTAATTGACCTCTCCAACTCGTTAAAGTGACCAGAAGTGCTATCCCTCCTTTAGATTTTAATCCTTTTGGACCTGAGGGATTATTACACAAAATGATCGAGTGCTTGTTTTGTTCGGCTCATTAAAATTACCGAAAATTCATCCCTTTTGTATTATTTTATACTTTTTCAGACTTAAGGGATTATATGACGAAAAAGGATTGTTGGAGTTTTCTTTACGTTGCTTTCAGACTCTCTAAAATTGAAAAGGACCGAGTTATCTTTGTCGTTAAACTCGTTAAAATCAAATAGCGACAAACTTGTCCATACCGACAAGAACGAGTTTCACTATCGCTAGGCTCATTAAAACATAGCGATGGGTTTGCCCGAAGGGAAAATTATAGAACAAGCATATGTTATCCTCCTCAAGCTTGACAAAAATAAAGAGGTACTAGTCAGCAATGACTGAGGAAAAATTGGGAAGAAAACTTGAAGAAACTTTATTGGTAGCAAGTTTCTCTTGAACATGACACTTTTGCTCCGCATCCGAGTTGGGTTGGGTTGTTCCGTTCACTGGTCATATCACCATTGGTCCATCACACCATCCACATTTGGGGTTAACGCTGCCAATCCATCATGTCAATGTCGCCAATATGTTCAAGAGAAGTCACTCAGAGAATTCACCTGTGTCTCATCCACTGCAATACATTCACGCTCCATTCTTTAATGACCGCCACCCTGAACCTTATGTCATCAGATTGTTTTCACCTCCATTAAAATCATGTTCTCGGTTCCGTGTCATAGATGTGGGATTCACTAAGGCCCTCCTATGACGGATTGCTTCCTGTCGACATCAGCTCATTATCCAGGAAGTCGATCTAGGAACAACCCTTTCAGTACTTTGAAGCTTGCATGCCTCAATGGCAAGTTTCTCACCTCTGGCGACAGGTTTACATCAATGACCTTCGACTAAAATATTTTGCGTGGTGTTTGATTCCAAGTCCCTTATTCACACCATGTGAATTGTACTGTAGTACCTTGAGGGTCATCATCATTATCGGTGATTCCTCTCGCGCCTGTTAACAGCTTACATCATTGGTTGGTAACTAGGGGATGTCTTTCCGTGTTCGACTCCAGAACATCTCTCACATGGATCGACTTGTACTTTGAGTGAAGATCTAATGAGATTGAAGACCCTGGATCTAGTTTCATCCATCCAGGCTGCAATATATATTCAGGAGAATAAAGACATCAAATGTACATCATTGTTGCACAGATAATCATCCAATCAAAGGGATGATGGCTCTACCAGAATCACCAGTCTGCACTCAGATGATTTTCTGTCTTATGTGCATGTAAATGAATTTATAAAGCTGAGCATGGGAATGGCCGCCTTAGCTAGATCATGAAAATATTATGAAGATAATTTATTGTATTGTATCTTATTACAGGTCACCTTCCAGCTCGAAAAAACTTCGGATCCTCATGATAAAGCATTTTACTCGACAAAAAAAGATTAATGACCTCATGCTTTAGGGGGCAACTGTTATAGACATTTTTGAGCACTACAACCCCAATCATATATGTCCATAAACCAAGGGCTCCTAAGTCCCTAAAAGTGTTGTTCCAACCCCTAAAAGAACAAGGTCAACTGATTACATCATCTCCCAGAAGTTCTCCATGAAAAACTACTCAAAACCGATCAAAATTGAACCATCTCACCTGCTCCATGGTCAAAGTGCGCTGCATCCCACCTAAATGCACATGGGAGGTGTGATGCATACTGAAAATCCATTCTATTGGGTGCGATGGGTGAGAGTGGACAAATGAGAGAGTTAATTTGCGAGGTGTAGGATCATGGAATCTTCTAGAAACTTCTCCTGTGACACTTGCCTCTCTGCATTTGCCCAGGGATGAGTAAGAGATCATAAATCTCCAAGTGGAATCAAGAACTATCAAAGAGAGGACACTAATCAAATCTCAGAAGCTGACTCACCTCCCTGGAATCATCTATATATGGATCCCTCTTCCCAGAGATCCAGAGGCTGGAATTTTGTATCTTGTAACGAAGTGCTGCTGGTTTCTTGGTGTAACATCATAGTGTTTGGTGATCTAAGATTTTCATGAGGTGAAGAAGGGCTTTCTTGCTGAGAGGATGATGCTGGGTGTGGTTTAGGGGAAAGTACCCCTAGGGTCCTTTGGGTTGAGACTCTACCAGACTGAAAATTGCTTATTCAAAGAAACACACACACAGCCATTATCTTTACTGTAAGCAAATTCTAATGTTTAGGGTACGTACCTAAGGTCCTACGTTCGAGAAGGCCTTTAGGGTCCAAACCCTTCTTGGAGTTCCCTTCTTCTCCTTTGACCTGTAAAACAAACAAATCAAAGAACACAGCAGTACATGGACAAATACTTATACACAAACCATCTTCATGCTATAAAGTTAGTTATAAAAATCTTTAAGTAACTACTTGCATAAGAATTCAAGACAAGAATCTCATAAGCACAAAGAAAGATTTTTTTTGGAACCAAGACGTGTTTCTTTATATAAAGGCAAGTAAAGTACATATAACGGAAAGATTTCACCTGAAACACCTTCAGCAGGCTCCAAGCAAAGCTTCCTCCCGGATTCGTTCCAGCCTCAAGCCTCCAACAAGAGCTCCTTCCAAGTCTTAGTCAATGGTGATATAAAGAATGAATGATCACCAATACACATGGAAACAAGGGTTTCCTATGCAAAATGGGGGAAGTGCAGAAGGCACCAAGGACTTCAGACCTGGTCTGAGGGGAAAATCTCAGCATAATAATCTTGCTCTCTTTTTTCTCTCTCTTAGGCCTTCCCTTTGATGTCTTTTTATACCATCTCCAAAGTAGTTTTTTAGTTAGGAGTTGGTTGGGAACAGTTGGGCCACGGGCACTAACAGGTGATCAGTAGGTAAAACCCACGATCTCCGCCCGAAAATAAGGAATTATTTATTTTTTTAAGTGTTTTAATACATACACGCGGGTTGGGCATACACAGACCCGCGTGTACACGCGTTTAACTCAGGGCAATGTCGCGTATAAGGGATAAAACACTGTTTTTTAAATTTTAGGACCGGGTCTGGAAGGAGGGGTTGCCCTAGGCCATGAGTGCAGCATCACAAACCATAAGAGTGAGATTTGGAGCTATAACAGGTTGAAAACAATTGGTTGTAATCCTCTTTGCTATTCTTGATATTAATAAAGCTATTCATGTTTTCCTCCACATTCTTGTATGATTGGTGATATATGCATTTGTGTGGTCAATATATATCTGGTCCTATATTGTTTATGATAATAGATCTCTGTTCTTGGATAGTGTTATGTTTCTTTGATTCCATAGGTGCCCTTTGACGCTGGGTAGACGAGGAAGCGAGTGGCAAAGATCTATCAGAAGGGAGAGGAATCAAGCAAGGAACCAAGCATAAGACAGAGGTTGGTCTCCTTTGTTCCCCTCTTATCTACTTCTCATAAAGGAAAATGAAAGTAGTTTTAGTTTGTTTGTTTCTAAGATAGCTACCAGTCTTAGTGGGACTAGCAGCTCTGCATAGACACTAGATTTCCCGATAACACATTATCTATCCTCAACACCTTTATCTTCTTCTTTGTCTGGTTTTCCACCTTAAATTCTTTAAACCTGTCAAAGACTTCAGATTCCCTCTTAAGGAAATATATCCATGTATTCCTTGAGAATTCATCTATAAATGATACATAGTACACAGGCTTACCCAGTGATGGAACCTTCATAGGTCCAAACACATCACTGTGCACAAGCTCTAGTATGTGTTTCATCCTCTTACCACCATAGGGGAAACTCACCCGATTCTAATTCCCGTATACACAATTTTCACAGAAATCAAAATCCAGAGAGCTATTGCTCATACCTTCTACCATACATTTACCATGAAGTATTCGAAGGCCCTTCGCTCCAATATGTCCAAGCCTTTGATGCCACAACATGGTCTTCTCTCCAGACACCACTAGATTTTCTGCTCCACTTTCAGGAACCACAGAACTATTGTACCCATCAACAATAGTGATACCTTGCAGCTTGTATAAAGTTCCAATCCGAACTCCCCTCATCAATACCAGTGCTCCCCAAACCATCTTGCAGGTTTCCTTCTCGAACACTGTTTTTACACCTGCATCATCCAACTTGCTATCCTTCTCGAACAATGTTTTTACACCTGCATCATCCAACTTGCTAACATAAATAAGATTTCTGGCTAGTGCAGGAATATGTAGAACACCTGGAAGTGTTCTAACCCTTCCAAGTTTCAGCTTCAACTTTACTTTTCCACGACCAATGATTCTAGCCTTCCTTTCATCCCCCAAGAAGACATCACCACCATCATATTTCTCATACTCGCAGAAGGACTCTCTGTGGGGAGTGAAGTGAAAGTATGCACCTAAGTCAATCAACCATGCCTCATGATCGACATGTGTACTTGAAGAAGCCAAGTACACATCCCCACCTTCATTTGAGGTGGTTTTCGCCTTTACAGAAGGAGCATCATCAGATCCCTTTCCTTTATCAGGAGCCTTAGATTTATAGTCCCTTTTGTAGTGCCTTTCCTTTCCTCATTTCCAACACACCACCTTTATAGGTTTTTCTGGAGATTTAGATCTCCCTTTAGATTTAGATCTCCCACTCGATGACTTATTTTTGTTTCTATTCTACAACCGTCCTTGTACAGACAAGGCATCACCATTCTGGCTCTCCCTATTTTTCCATCTCATCTCCCCCGTCAGCAAGGATGAGACTATTTCATCAAAATTCAAGGCAATTGCATTACTACCTATTGCAATAACCAGACTATCCCACAAATCCGGTAGAGAACACAACAAACTGATTCACTTATCTTCATCTAAAATTTTAATATCAACAGATGCTAACTGACTTACCATAGTATTAAATGCATTCAAATGCTCTGTCACCAAGTCTCCATCTTTCATCCTCAAGTTATACAGCTTTTTCCGCAGGAACAGTTTATTCACCAGAGACTTAGATTGATACAATGTCCCTAACTTGTCCCACAAAGCCTTTGTTGTAGCTTCCCCTAATACATTCAGCAATATTGAATCTGAGACACACAATTGTATTGTGCTCTTTGCCTTTCGATCCAACTTCTTCCATTCTTCATCGGACACTCCCGTTGGTTTTGTACCCGAATCTACCACAATCCACTAATATTTATCCACTAATAGATCCTCCATCTTGAGTTTCCACAACTCAAAACTTTTACCATTAAATTTCTTGATCTCTATCTTTCCACTGCTCGCCATCTTCTTTCACCACCAGAATCGATCTTGCAGATCTCCCACTGAACAGGGTCTACCACAGGCCCGATCAAAACCACTCAGCAACAAAGGCATCCCCTTGAAGCCAAAACTGCTCTGATACCAAATGTAGGTTTTAACCCCATACAGAAATTACCTGCATATGAATTCTAAAACACATAAAATAAACAATGAGAGAGCATAACACATAAGACACATATACACAGAGATTTTCCCCTAGATCCCAAAACCGGGACTACCAGCTTGATTTTTCATTATGTTCATTTCAATGTTATAATACATATTTATACATTCTGAAGCATCCAATACCATGGAATAAAAAACCATCTCGTCCAAGACCATGGACCGAAAACCATCGCGTCCAAAACCATGTGCGAAAATCATGCACAAAACCATAGGTGGGTCCGCCCAACCTAACATAGGGTCCAAAACCAAAAATTCCTAGGGTGCTGCCCCGGACCCCATAAAGTGGGGTTATGGGTACCCCTCAAACCCCCTGTGACACCCCCCCTCCTCTAACCCCCAGTTAACTACATGGGCTAGTCGTGGAAAGAATATAACACAACCCAACATCCTTGAATTAAATTGTGAATTAAAATAGAATGTTATTCTCATACCAACTTATAAATAGTTAATTAAGTTTGATTAACTTAATTAGCTTAGGAATTTTGAGTTGGACGTCTTTCTGTAGTCATGTATATGTTCTCCATAAACTTTAGGAGTCTAGTATGACTTTAAATTGAGTGGTAATTAGATTAACTCGGTTTACTTGGTTATGGTCAGTTAAATTAGTTCTAATTGTTTGTGGAACTAATAGAGGACTAACAATAAGTTGGTGCACTAGTGCATCCACAAGTGTTACTCCAATTAATTGAAAATTCTTTCACGAGAAACTCATACATGTCAGTTCAAAGAAAGACCCAGTTGAGACTAGAGTGAAGGGACAATATACTATCAGTTGTAAAATTTACTGAGTTGTAAATATCATGCATGCAATCAGAGAAGGACCTATGTTTGGATTACGCAGTTTCGGAAGCATGAATTTCCTTCAAATATGGGCTATTTATCCTAGGAATTACACAAGGAAATAGGGGCTTGGAAAGCAGTAGAAATTGGCTAAGTGTTGTAAAAGAGTGGGCTTGTGAGGTAGAGAGTTGGGCATACTTGTGCGGAATTATTCTGGTGAGAACAAGCTTTGTATCTTCACTCATATTTCCAATTAATGCAATACGCATAGGTGGGGTTTCGAGCAATGGATTTCCTTAGAAAAACTTATTGTCTTATGTTCCATTGATTTGTCTTATTCTTGTTCATATTGTTTTCATCGATCTATTAGCTTCCGCTGGTTGAAAGTAGAAGTAGATTTTTGTCCTGTGCTTTAGTAAATTGCATGAGCTTGTGAATTTATAGGAAAATCTACAAATCTTGATCATTCACTACAAGAAAAAAGGTCATTGGTGAGGGTCATGACTATGACGGACCTTTAAGGTCCATCACCAATGTGACATATGGTGATGGTCCTTAAAAAAGTGTTGTTGTGAGTGTATATAGTGATGGTCCTTTAAGGTTTCTCACCAAAGCCATTTTGGTGAGGGTCGTTAAAGGCTCGTCACTAATTCTCTCTTTGGTGGCACTTTTGGTGAGGGTCGTTAAATGCCCATCACTAATTCTCTCTTTGGTGACACTTCTAGTGACGATATTTTATTGACCGTCACCAATGATATTTTTGGTTACTTTTGGTGACGGTCAATAAATGTTTGTCATTATTGATCATTTCAATGAGTTTTTTATGAGGCTTCATGCCTATGACAAACCTTTAAGGTCTATCACCAATGTCGCATATGGTGACGGTCTTTAAAAAATCATTGTTGTAAGTGTATATAGTGATGGTCCTTTAAGGTTTGTCACCAAATCCATTTTCAATGACACTTTTGGTGAGGGTCGTTAAAGGCCCATCACTAATTTTCTCTTTGGTGACACTTTTGGTGAGGGTTGTTAAAGGCCCATCACTAATTCTCTTTTTGGTGACACTTCTAGTGACGATATTTTATTGACCCTCACCAATGCTCTTTTTGGTTACTTTTGGTGACGGTCAAAAAATGTTCATCATCATTGATCATTCCAATGAGTTTTTGATGAAGCTATGTACTTGTTACTATACTTTTTGTCAAAAGATAATGTTTTAAGACCATTGTTGTGGAGTCTTTTTTATTATGTGTCCAAGGTCATAGTGGTTATAATAGTCAATCAATTTATTAAGAATTAATTAGTGTGTATCATTTCCCTCAAGTCATAAGAATATCGTTTTCCTATGAGTCAACACATGATTCATCTTTATTAGGTTTATTATCTAGAAAATTTCCTTTAAATAAAGTTCCACTAGTGTGTGTAGGACTATATTATTCTAATACATAATCAAGCTCTATCAATTTTATTACTGAGAGAGACCTAGCACTCCTCAACACTCATGGCACACCTTAACATTCTTTGGAATAGTACACTAACATTCCTTGGCACCTCACATGTCTTGGAACATCTTTGTACCTAGAACATATTGTGATGAGTAGGATGCCCAAGCACATGTTGACATGCCCTAGCATAGCATAGCACTCCCCTATCATGTTTTGGCATGCCCTAGAACACCTTGGAAAAATATTGCATTGAAAAACATTAGAATTTGGCACACATTGGCACTTGGCATGTATTGGAACATATTATAAGTGTGCCTAGCATGCCCCTTTTGAAAAAGATAATGTCCTGATTTATTAACCCTATTATGTGTTCATTTCCTTGCATTTTAGCTTTTTTAGTCCTTTTGTTGACTTGAAACTCCTTGACGCATATTGGCATACTATGGCACCATGCACATCTTAGCATGTCTTAGCACCTTGAATGCCTTGGCACTATTTGGCACATGCTAGCACACCCAAAAAATACCTAGCACACTCTAGCACTTCTTGACATTCCCTAATATTACCTGGCATGCCTTACCCATGCTTAGCATACCTTGTAACTCCCTCCTTGGCATGATAGCCAACACTCATTAACACTCCTAGACACACCCTTATATTCATTCACTTCCATGCATTTTGACCTAGTGCTCCCTTGTGTTTTCCTAGTACTCCCTAACACTCCTCAGCATGCATTGGCACTCTCTAGCACACCTTAACACTCTTCAATATGCTCTTCCACTTCATAGCATGCATCACACTCCCTGATGCACATTGGCACTTTGCACGTATTGGAACTTGGAAAGTATTAGCATGTTTGGCATGCATTGAGATGACTTGGTATGATTTGGCATGGTTTAATATTAAAGTTATTTGAGATCAATTATTGGAAACTATATGAGAAGAAACATATGAATATTTGGCACTTAGAATGCATTATCACTTGGCACTTGGCACCTATTAGCACCTAGTGTTGGTTTTCCTAGCATGACCCTCATGGAAAAAGTAAATTGATGGCTTATTAACCCTATTATGTGCTTATTTACTTGTATTTTAACTTTTTCCTCCCTTTTGTTCCCTTGACAGTCCCTGGCATGTATTGTCACACCCCTATACATCTTGGCATGCCTTCACACTTGGCACGTCTTATCTTGTTTGACATGTCTTTGTACAATCTGGCACATGTTAGCATGCCCTAACATTCCCTAAAACACCTTTGCAGTCATGACCTTACAACTAGCATTATATTTTTCCATGACTTGGGAACATTACATTCACTAGAACACCTTGGCACTCCCTAGTTTTCATGCCCTCTTTTATCCTCCATAATGTCCTAGGCTAATGAGGAGATTGACGGAGGTAATCAAAGACCAAGCTTTTAGTTTGGTAGCTAGCCCTACCAAACCATAGAGGGATTCTCTATGAAATCACAACAAAGAGATTACTGGAATGTAAAGGATTTTAGGCTAGATAGCTAGGTTCAAGTGGGTTTTGGAAAATTTAGGGTGTTGTTGCTAGATAAGGGAGAAAAACCAGGTAGCTAGGTCAGAGGATCAAAGGGTTACAACAAAAGATACAAAAAGGAGAAAGGTATCATTACTTTTGTGATGGATCTTAGGGTTTTTCAGTGTATTTTAGTTTTTAGAAGAAGTGAAAGGTATTAATGAGCATGAAACATGAATTCATTAAGCAAGAAATAAAGCAACACATAATGATTTTTCCATCAAAACAGAGATTTATGCAAATAATTTTGTTTATAAAATGTAAGGAAAATCATTGAATAATTTATTAATGGAAAGAGAAGATTAGTATCTTTCATATAAATCTATAACAAAGAAAAAATAACATCACAAACTTACTGCACAAGAATTCCTAGATAATAGTTGCAAATTGTGTCCTTTGATTTCCAGAAAATGTCCAAGTACAAGCTACAATAGTTCGCTCCTCTGAAATCAAACCTGTTCTATCACTGAGAAACTAATACATAAAGACCAAAACAACATCTCCCCACTCGTAGGGGTTGAATCAATGACTCTAGGAACTATTCCATGAGGTGTTCTAACCAAACCCTAATGTTTAAGGAAGTTAAAAACGACTTATACAATTAACTTTGACTCCAACCTCTCTCATAAATGAGGTCAAATTTACATCAAAACAAGTTATAAATACTAAACACCCATTATTTACATTTACGTTTACCCCTAACATTCATCTACTTCACCCTTTTGACTTTTACCAAAGTCAAACTAGGAATTACAAAAAATTACAAAGTGGAAATTTTACAAAATCTCAGAAATTTCTAGGTGTATAGCGAGCTATTGGAGGCCATTTTTGAGTGCCTTTATGAAGTAAAAATCCAGATCGGAAGCCTTTCCTAGAAATTTGGGAGAGTGTAGATGTCTTTAGGGTATTGCTTCACTCAAAATGACCAATTTTTCACTGACATATGGCCATTCTCCCAAGGTGTCTCCAGGTGCGCAACGAAATGGAAAGAGAGGGGCAGAAAGGTGATTTTGGCCTCTTTTTTGCAAATTTCTCAAAACCTGAACCCTAGACCAGGAAAGTTGGAAAATGGGGTTTGAGATCAGGACATAAGATTTCCAAAAATTCTGATTTTACATCATTTGGAGCCCTGAGGAAGAAGCAAAGTGTGAGCTTGCTGTGCTGCTAGACAAAAAATTGCAAGTCTGTAGCAAAACACAAAATTTTCTCCAAACCCTCCCAAAATTTGTGCAGAGATGCCTCCTTATCACACCTAGAACTTGTTAACACTCCCTATCATACACTATTATTCATTCATTTCCATGCAATTGAAACTAGTCCTTCCTTGTGTTTCCCTGACACTACCTAACATACCTTGTCAATGCCTCCTTAGCACACCCAAAAATTGCTAACACTCCCTATCACACACTCTTACTCATTCATTTACATGTAATTGAAACTAGTCCTCCCTTATGTTTCTTGGCACTCCCTAGCATGTGTTACAGCCACACCCTAACACCTGACACCTCTTGGCATGCCTTAGCACTTGGCATGTCTTGGAATCACTAACATGCCTTGGAACTTTCTAGCATGTGTTATCACTTCCTAGCATTCCTTTCCAAACCATGTCATTTGCTAGTTGTCATGCCCTCATAGATAGCCTTACCTTTTCTGTGACTTTGGAACCAAACCAAGTCATTGAAAAAATAGTGTTGTCCCTAGACAAAAGTCTCCCTTTGTCTAAAATTTCTTTTTCCATCCCCTTATCATAATTGTAGGCTTACCTATTGCAAGTACTATTATGAAATTATCCTAATACACTTCATCCTTAGGACACCTGGAAGACACTCTTTTTCGTTTGTTTCCATGCACTTTGACCTAGTTCTCCCTTGTGATGCCCTCACACTCCCCAAAACTCCTGGACATGCATTGACATTGTCTAGAATGTGTTATCATGCATTTTCATTACTTGGCATGCCCTAGCACTCCTTAGCTATCATGCCCTCATAACTACCCTTATTGGTTTTAAGACTTGGGAACCAACCAAGTCCTACCTCGACTACAACATCTTGACCAAGTTACAGTTACTACAACTATACTATCCCTTGTTCACATAAGAATGGCCTATAACTCATCTTAGGGTACTCATGCCCAATCTTAGCTCATCTCACTTAATGAGTTAACAAGTCAAGGCTCACGTCTAACCATAGCCATAAAACAACTAAGCAACATAGTTTACATCTTGACATGGCATAGCACCTGGCATGTCTAACAATCCCTTGGCACTATGTGGCACATGTTGGCATTCCCTGCATGCCATGGCATGTTTTGGCCCTCCCTATCATACCGTACCACTCCTTCACATGTCATGGCACTCTTGCGTGCCTTGGAACTATCTAGCATATAACTTTGTCACTCCCTCTTGATCACACTTGGAATTCACTGACACTCTCTATCATACACTCTTATTCATTCATTTCCATGCATTTTGAACTAGTTTTCCTTTTTATTTATGTCGCACTCCCTAACACTCCCTGACATGCATTGGCACACCCTGACACGCATTGCCATACCCTGTCATGTTGCCCTAACACTCTAGAATTTGTTGGCACCACCTAACATACCTTGTCATCCCCTCCTTAGAACACCTAGAACTCACTGACACTCCTTGTCACACACTCTTAGTCATTCATTTCCATGCATTTGAAACTAGTGCTCCCTTATGTTTCCCTGGCACTCCATAACACTTCGTGGCATGAATTAGCACACCCTAGCACTTGACACATCTTGGCATGTTTCACTGGCTTCTAATATGCCTCAACACTGCCTAGAATACCTTATCACTCCCTCCTTAACACACCTAGTGTTATAGACATTTTTGTGCCTTACAACATTGAGCATGAAATGACCATAATCTAAGGGATCCAAAGTCCCTAAACATGTTGTTCCTACCCCTAGAGGGACAAGGCTAACAAACCACAGCAATTCACAGAATTTCTCCACCAGAAACTGCTCAAAAACAAGTCAATTCAGGATCATTTCAGTGGCTACACTAGCTGTTTGCACTGAATGTCAAAGCCAACACTGGCTACCTGCGTTGAATGTCAAATGGAACACTGGCTACCTGGGCTGAACGAGAGTGGACATGTGGCAGGCTCATTTCTCAAGGTGTCAAAACCCAGGAAGCTTCCAAAATGACACTTGCCTCAGGGAATTCGACTGGTGATGAGTAAGAGGTTCCAAATCTCCAAGTGGAAGCAAGAACCTCCAAGTGGACTCAAGAACTGATAGAGGGAGAGGACACTAGTCAGATCTCAAGCTGACTCATCCTCTCTCCAAACATCTATATATGGATCTCTCCTCCATGAGATCTTGAGGCTGGAATTTTGTTATTGCAAAGAATTTCTGTTGGTTTGAGACTGGAATCATTGGGTGCTTAATGCTTTGAAGGGGGTGAAGATAGGAATTCCATTTGCTGGGAAGGAGATGCTGGATTGGAGCCCTCTGGGTTGTATCTCTTCCTGAACCTTGTTATTCATCAATAAATCTATCTTGGTTTCTCCTATATGCTGATGTATTTTTGATGTATGAATGCATTAGTATGTTTAGTTTATTTCTAATCCTAAACTAATTATGAATGTGAATATCTGTCTTTGTGTAGTGTTCTTCTCTTGTCGCAAGTAGCTATTCTCTTGTGATCTTACAGGAACCCGTTGAAGCTAGGTGAGTGAGAAGGCAAGTAGCTGTGAACTCCCAAAGAGAGGAGAGACCGGATCGAGGGACAAACGGAAGACACCGGTAAGTCTATTGATCTCTCTTCTTTCACATTTCATAAAGGAAGAAACCAGAATAGCTGTCTCTGTTTGTTGCTAAGGCACTGTCACACCTTAGGTGGATAGGATCGTCCTGCATAGGCATTTTTCCCCACAACAAATTGGCGACTCCACTGGGGAGATTTGTTTAGTCATTTTATTTGTGTTTCCATCATTGTTTGTTTCATAGACCCGACAGCAACAATCGAACTGCATCTGCTATTCCCAGATGCAAAGTAGACAGTTGCTGCTTTGATCCAATCACTGGACTTGTCTATGATCTGAACAATGGACTCACAAATGATTTGATGATCCTTTGTGATAGATCTTAGTACTCCCTCAAAGCATCCCTTTGATTGCACCTTGCTTGTTGCTTTTATTTGGCCTAAAACAATAGATTAATCAGCAATCTGTGACCCAGAACCCAGTGAGAAACTCTCATTTCTCCTTCAGTGCGACCCTGTGAAGATGTTCTGCATTTCAACGCAGGTCCCGTGAAGGCTACCTGCGCTGAATGTCAAAACCTCTGTGTTGAGGGTGCGTTGATCCAGTTAGGCCTTGTGCAGCTGGGGTTCTCTGCTCTATTTTGCCCTGTTTTGATCTCTGATTTTTGCAGCCTGTAACCAGCATAGGTACCTGTCTGATAACTCCTTTTCTCTGCTTAAATTCTGCCTCCTTTTGTACAAAAAGACTGTGAGTGTTTTTATGTGTTTTTGGCGTCATTTATAGTTTTCCATTGCAAGAGTGAAATAGTCATCCTGTAGCCCTTGATTCAGATCTGTTGATTGTGATCTTAGGAGAGAGTTCATTGGCTGTTTACAGTTGGTTATACATTCATTTTTGCTTTTGGTTTGAGTTTGTCTCTTTTGAGTGTCAAAACAAGTATTCATTTCGAAAATCGTTAAGTGTTGTAATCTCTTCTACCCTTTCTGATTTCGAAAAAGTAAACTTGTTTGTATTTGTCATTTAAAAGCAAATTCAAAGTTGTGCAAAAATCTTTCTTTTTAGGCATCAATATTAAGAAAGCGGAAAACAAACACTTGCATTGTGCATTTGCATCTTGATAGTTTGCATGCTTGATTTAGGAAAAGTGCATTTAGAGTGTGCTGATTGCTCTTTGAGAAAAGATGGTGTCTTTCTTTTCCCTTTGTAGCTAGGATTTTCATGATTGAAAAGATAGAAAAGCTTGCTTATCATCTTTAGACTGCATTTAGGAATTGTATCATACATCTCGTGGTGAACCTCAAAAGGCAAAATTCTAAAAAGATCAACCTAAAATAAATTGAATGAACTTAACAACGCTTTGAAACTTAACGCACAACATAGAGGTCTAGGCTAGAGACGTGTTCCGGCGTCGTAAAGCCTGGTGACTGTCGATCTCGCTGATGGTGGGTGATTCCTCCTGAGGGACGATAGCGCCAGTACGGATTGTGCTCCCACGTATCGTCGAGTATATATTGGGAGACCCCTATAGGCATAAAACCTTTATCCTTAGGAAGCCGTGTCGACCGCCCTACTGATCGCAATGCACTAAACACAGCATTCAGGAAGATCGACCGCCCGTACCTTAAAAAGTATTCTGCGGTTTTGCGAAAAGTTTGGCACACCCTCTACCTAGAACTCTAGAGCAGTTCCTTTTGGCCTTTTTCAGACTCTATAACGGAAAAAGTCCATCCGAGCATTTTTCACTTCGGGCTCGTTAAAACATCGAAGGAGACTAGAGTCATCTTTAGCTTTTTCTCGACTCTTTAAAATTGAAAAAGCAAGTTGTGTCCAAGCGTCGTTAAAATTTATTTTAAATGGAATAATCATCACCATTCCCTCGTTGATCTTCGAAGTTAGTCTCTTTTCATCGTAAGTTCTTGTAGAATCGCTAGAAAATCTTTTGGATAGACTAAATATGTCTGAACAACCGTCGACATCCAGGACTGTGTCATCCGATGCAGCAGCGGCAGAGCCTCCTGCTGCTACCCCAACGATGTTCGATGGTATACCATCTGTCCCGGCAAGTTATCGACAACAAGCCGGAGTCCCATCAGGGACTGCTTCGACGACATGGTTAGTTCCTATTTCTTCATCCGGATTATCATCTGGTATTTCTTATGTTGAAACTCAACAAATTGATCCAATGTGTCTTCAAAGGCCAATCTGCCCTTTAAGTACTAGATTTCCACCATATGGAGGGCAGTATGCCTTTTCATTGTTCCCTCCCGGAGAACAACCATATGGGAGTTTACAACAAAGTTCAGGTCAAACTGGAATTACATCCAGCGGTTGGGTACCAATACTGCCTCAGCAACCAAGGGTTGCATATTCAATGCAACCAGTCCACCCTGTGTCGAATATTCCCACTATACCTAGTATGGTGATTGCGTCGCAAGTACAAGCGCTACCTATTGTATGTCAACCCCAAGTTTCTTAGGTTGCGATACAACAGCCTCTTGTCTCAACGACTCAATCACAACCTCAGGTTAGTGCCTCCTTATCTGGAGCGACTCAGGATCAAACAAGTACTGTGACTCCTCATCTTGGTCAAACATCCAGTATTGGTCAACAGCAAATGGTCCAACAACCAGGGCTGGTTCAATCTCAACAACCGCCATTCCAGCAATCATATCAAGGACCTGAGCAACAAGTCTTTGTAAGTAATGGGCAACCATATTATAGTGGTTATGCCCATCAACCTTGTCAAAGTTGCCAGCATTATGCTGGTATGCAAAGACCCACTGCTCAGGCGATTCCATCTTATCCTGGGTATGCTTCGCCTAACTTGAATCAACAGTTGCCCTTTGTAGCAACTCTAGAATTACCAGATCTAAACCGGATGACGAATGATCCAATTGCTTATGCCCCTTGGTGGCCAGCGATTCCGCATAAACTTCCGTCAGATATTCCTAAATTTAATGGAAATCCGGGTGAAGATCCGTCGAATCATGTGATGACATTTCATCTGTGGTGTTCATCAAACACCCTAAACGATGATTTGATTAGGCTTCGCCTTTTTCATAGGACGTTAACTGGTCCAGCAGAAAAATGGTATATTGAATTGCCTAGAGCTTCGTTCAACAACTTCAGTACCTTAGCCACGACTTTCTTAACCCATTTTCAGTTACCGATAAGGTATGAAACGAGAACGGAACTCCTAACCAACTTCAAACAGACAACGGCCACTCACATATCTGATCATATACGAGTGGCGACGTCGTCGTAGGATGGTAAAAATGTACATTCTCGATCAGCTATTAGCTGAATGGTTTATCAAATCCTTACTTCCTACAGTCACAGAAGATGTGGCAAAGGGGGGAGTCGTAACGGAAGAGCAAGTCATCGCTCGTGCACAATATCTGGACTTGGTCTATACTCAGTCTGGCACGCTCTACGACAAAATACCTGACACCCCTAGACCGGAATTCTCAATTCCTCCTCCTCCTAAATCAAACAATGACTCTCATGCCATCGATGGCGTGATTGGCACGACAGACACGAAATCGACAAAGGCTACATCTAAAAGGGCCCGTAAGATTTCCAGTCAAAATGCAAATGAGGAACTTCTTGCCTCGGAAGTAAATGCCGCGTCGACCGACAAGGGCAAACAACTGAAGCAACCAGGGGGCAAGAAGAAAAAGAAAGGGAGAAAAAGGAAACCCCCTACGGGGTGTCATATATGCGATGAGGATCATTGGACGAGAGATTGTCCACATATAGCTGAAGTTAAGAAACTCTTTAAGAGTTCAAAAACCTCAGCAGTATTGACTGATCCGTTTCCAAGCCCGGGTACCAAAATGGTTGCTAATCAAAATGCTTCCCGATCCCAAGTGCTTATGTTGTCTATCTCAAAGCAGCAAAATGATGCTTTGGCAAGGAATAAAGATTACGGGAATCCACAGGTGTCGAATAACAAGGCTAATGAACAACCTAGTAGTTCGACAACAACTTTGACCAAAGTTGTGCCACCCACCATTCCTGAACAAATGATAAAGTTGCCAAAGGGAGTAGTGTACAAGTCGACATTTAATCCTCATGCAAAAATAGCAAAAAATTATAATATAATAGAGGACTTGGCCCAATCGCCGTCCGCTATGTCGACGCTTGAGGTACCGCAAAATTGCCTCTCCCAAGAGCAAACTTTATTATCAGCAATAGGTGAAATTGACCCAATGGACTCCAATCTTGTGGCCTTTGATCATAAAGGATATGACCCTCAGTTACCAGATCAACTAGCTTTCCTTATTCAAGTGAAAGCCCTCAACAAAACTGTTCATCGAACAATTATTGATGAGGGGGCATCTACGTGTATTATGCCGATGAGTTGCTGGAAGAATTTAGGCTCACCACCCTTGTTGAGATCGTCAACGACGTTAAAAGCATTTGATGGACGATCATACACTCCATACGGGATTTTAAGTAACTTGCAAGTTGAATTAGGGGGCAAAACAGTAGGAATTGATGTTGAAGTAATTGATGGAAACCTCGATTACAACATCCTACTGGGAAGGCCCTGGATATATGCCATGGCCGCAATTGTGTCGACCTACTTCAGGAAGATTGCATTTCCCTTTCAAGGAGGAATTACAGTCGTCGACCAACAAACTTTCCTCCCCAACAGTTCACAAGTTACGGGAAGCATTCCAATGATCCATGGAAGCAATCATTCGCTTCAAAATATTGGAGTAGGTCTCCTAAAAGACCCTGCCTTAATGGGTACTTTTTCCCTACTGCCTGCAGGTAATCTGGCGGAAGTGGCCACAGTGGAAACCTACAATATGAAATCTTCTATATCCAATGGATTCGGAAGATTCCTAAACATTTTGTCAGCGTGGATCATCGCCCTAATAGAAATACTGTAAATACAGTGGGCTCCGAGGATGGTTCTAATCTCATGTCAACCTCGTTAAAAAATGAAACAAGGAGTCATGAGGATAGTTCTTTTACTATGTCAACCTCATTAAAAAATGAAACAATACCCTTTCCAAATCTCAAAGGTAAACCTTCATTCCAACCACCAAGTTGAATGCAATGAAGCTTGGGGGGCATGCACCTTGATTTGTGTTATTATGCTGGGGGCATGCAAATTATTCACGAGCAGTGTTACTGTAGGGTTCAAGCTCGTTAAAAAATAAACCCGCCATGAGCAGTGTTTCCGCAGGGTTCAAGCTCGTTAAAAAATAAACCCGCATCGAGCAGTTTTAGCACATAGTTCATGCTCGTTAAAAAATAAACATAAGTTCGAGCAGTTTTAGCACAAAGTTCATGCTCGTTAAAAAATAAACGCAAGATCCAAGCAGTTTTAGAACGTAGTTCATGCTCGTTAAAAAATAAACGTAAAATCGAGAAAATGTTTCCACCCGCATTTAAGCTCGTTAAAAAATGAACTATCCCGGTAAATAACCACTGTGAATGTAATATCATCAGCCATTAAAGCCTTGGTCGTGTTTGCACCGTCACCTCCACTTTTCCATTGGCCGATCGTTCACCTCCATATGATTGTTTACCCATTTTGAGGAACAGCTGCGAAGAGTGATTACACCTAGCCATCCTTGTGACACTGCCGTGATTGGAAAATTCCAACATGTACCTAGAATCAGCTGCTAACCCTGTTTATCACTCGTTCCTCAAAAGATGAGTCTTCTTTAAGCTCTTTTCAGCTGACTCGTAAAATATGAAAAGATTGCCGAGTCCTTGGCCTTCCAGCTCGTTAAAGGGATAGGAAGAGCTATCCCTCCTCTAGATTTTAATCTTTTTGGACCTGAGGGATTATTGCACAAAAAGATCGAGCGCTTGTTTTATTCGGCTCGTTAAAACTATCGAAAACTCATCCCTTCTGTATTGTTTTATACTTTTTCAGACTTAAGGGATTAGATGATGAAAAAGGAATTTTGGAGTTAACTTTATGTACCTTTTCAGACTCTCTAAAAATGAAAAGGACCGAGTTATCCTTGTCGTTAGACTCGTTAAAATCATTAAATAGCGACAAACTTGTCTTTAGACGAGAACGAGTTTCACTATCGCTAGGCTCGTTAAAACATAGCGATGGGCTTGCCCGAAGGGCAGGTTATAGAACAAGCATATGTTATCCTCCTCAAGCTTGACAAAAATAAAGAGGTACTGGTCAGCAATGACTGGGGAAAAATTGGGAGAAACTAAAGAAAACTTTGATGGTAGCAAGTCGCTCTTGAACATGACACTTTTCCTCCATACCACAATCGGGTTGGGTTGTTTCATTCACCGGTCACATCCATGGTCTCGCCATACCATCCATAGTTGGGGTAATGCTACCGATCCATCGTATCAGTGTCACCATATGTTCAAGAGAAGTCGTTCAAAAAAAGTCAACCGTGTCCCATCCACTGCCATACATTATCCTTCATCCTTTCATGACCGCCACCCTGAATCATATGTCACAGATCGTTTTCACCTCCATTAAAATCATTAGCTCCGTTCCGTGTCACTGATGTGGGATTCATCAAGGCCCTCCTTTGATGGATCGCTTCTTGTCGACGTCAGCTCATTATCCAAGAAGTTGATCTAGGAACAACCCCTTCAGTACTTTGAAGCTTGCATGCCTCAATGGCAAGTTTCTCACTTCCGGCGACAGGTATACATCAATGACCTTCGACCGAAAGATTTTGCGTGGTGTTCGACGCCAAGTACTTTATTCACACCACGTGAATTGTACTGCAGTACCTTGAGGATCATTATCATTATCGATGATTCCTCTCGCGCTTGTTAACGGTTTACATCATTAACCGGTAATCAAGCGATGTCTTTCCATGTTCGACTTCAGAACATTTCTCACATGGATCGACTTGTACTTAGAGTGAAGATCGAACGAGTTTGAAGACCCCGGATCTAGTTTCATCCATCCGGGCTGCGATATATATTCAGGAAAGATAAAGACATCGACATGTACATCATTGCAGCAGATAATCATCCTACTCAAAGGATGATAATTTCATCAAAATTATCAGTCTACCATCAGACGATTGTCTGTTCCATGTACAGAAAAATGAATTTATAAAGCTGAGTATGGGAATGCCCGCCTCAGCTAGATCATGAAAGCAGTATGAAAAATAATGTATTGTATTGTATCTTATTACAGGTCTCCTCCCAGCATTGGATGAACTTCGGATCCCCCTGATAAAGAATTTCGCCCCATAAACAGCCTCATACTTTAGGGGGCAACTGTTATAGACATTTTTTTGCCTTACAGCATTGAGCATGAAATGTCCATAATCTAAGGGATCCAAAGTCCCTAAACATGTTGTTCCTACCCCTAGAGTAACAAGGCTAACAAACCACAACAATTCACAGAAGTTCTCCACCAGAAACTGCTCAAAAACAAGTCAATTCAGGATCATTTCAGTGGCTACACTGGCTGTTTGCGCTGAATGTCAAATGGAACACTGGCTACCTGCGCTGAACGAGAGTGGACATGTGGCAGGCTCATTTCTCAAGGTGTCGAAACCCGGGAAGCTTCCAAAATGACACTTGCCTCAGGGAATTCGACTGGTGATGAGTAAGAGGTTCCAAATCTCCAAGTGGAAGCAAGAACCTCCAAGTGGACTCAAGAACTGATAGAGGGAGAGGACACTAGTCAGATCTCAAGCTGACTCATCCTCTCTCCAAACATCTATATATGGATCTCTCCTCCATGAGATCTTGAGGCTGGAATTTTGTTATTGCAAAGAATTGTTGTTGGTTTGAGACTAGAATCATTGGGTGCTTAATGCTTTGAAGGGGGTGAAGATAGGAATTCCATTTGCTGGGAAGGAGATGCTGGATTGGAGCCCTCTGGGTTGTATCTCTTCCTGAACCTTGTTATTCATCAATAAAGCTATCTTGGTTTCTCCTATATGCTGATGTATTTTTGATGTATGAATGCATTAGTATGTTTAGTTTATTTCTAATCCTAAACTAATTATGAATGTGAATATCTGTCTTTCTGTAGTGTTCTTCTCTTGTCGCAAGTAGCTGTTCTCTTGTGATCTTACAAGAACCCGTTGAAGCTGGGTGAGTGAGAAGGCAAGTAGCTGTGAACTCCCAAAGAGAGGAGAGACCGGATCGAGGGACAAACGGAAGACACCGGTAAGTCTATTGATCTCTCTTCTTTCACATTTCATAAAGGAAGAAACCTGAGTAGCTGTCTCTGTTTGTTGCTAAGGCACTGTCACACCTTAGGTGGATAGGATCGTCCTGCATAGGCATTTTTCCCCACAACACCTAGAACTCACTAACACTTCCTATCACAAAATCTTAATCGTTCATTTGCATGCATTATTTTCATCTATTGCTCCCTTGTGTTCCCCTAGCACATGATTTTGATGGACAAAACACTATATATAGGGCATCTCATCCTCCATTTGTGAACAAGAAAATTTGGTTAAGTAATTCTGTAATAAGAAGTACGAAGCCAACCAAGAGAAGGAAGCAAAGAGAGAAGATTTTGGTGTTGTTTATGGGTATGTTTTAGGGCTAATAGATCCACATAGGTGAAGGAAGGAAGAACTATCTACTACAGAAAAGGTCAAAGATCTTGTTGTTGTCCAAGAAGTCGAACCAAGAAAGAAGATAAGCAAGGTTAAATGACAAATTATAACAAGATTTCATACCATCCAAGTGAATAAGATCAAGGTTCAAAAGGTTGGTCAACCACACGTTCTAGGGTTTATGCAAGAGGGCCAAGAACTACAGATCTAATCCATGGAACTGGAATTTGAAGGATAGTCGAGTTATTGAAAGAAGAAGCCTGATCATTGTTGACTCAAGGAAAAATAAAGAAGTTGAATCAAGGAGGCTTGTGACTTGGTCTTGAGAGGTCATTGAGTCAAGGATCTAGGCCATGGTCTTGGTATTTGTCAATTGAAGTCTATATAAGAAGAAGATCTTGTTTGGGTTTTCCTCTCATGTTGGAGAGGTTTTGGCCCTGGTTGATCGCATATTCTATGTGTCTCTTGTCTCCTCATTGTTTATGCATTGGTAGATGTTTGATGAAGAATATTGTTTTGAGCATTGTTTGTTATTGTGAATTAGTCTTGAATGTGTTTGTGTATGAAAAATTGGACGGGTTTGTAAACCATGAGTAGAGAAGTGTTTGATTCATGCATGCTTCCTACAATAAAATGTGTCTCTTACATAAATAATTAATTTAGTGGAAACATGGGTATTTGGACAATTATTTTGGAATTTATGCACCTTACAAGTACATGAACTCATATAATGCATAAATATAATGGAAAGTTGTAACGTGTTGCATCATAGAAAGGATGTTGATAAAATATGATAGCTTAAATTTACATGATAGTTTGGAAAGGTGGGGAATAAATCTTATTTAGTCATAGGTGGCCTAATCAATTCCTTTTTTAATATTTAAATGTCCATGATGATTTTGAAAGTAGGTGGGTAGCAATTCTTACTCATGTCATAGATAGCCTAACGAGTACTTTTATCTATCTAGAATGATACTAGATACAAAACTTTTTTGTATTGTGTGCTTCTTCAATTTTTTTATAATATATCATGTTATAAAAACTTTAAAATAAGCTTCTCACTTTGGTTCTTTCATTTGTGGTAAAATTTGAACCCAACTTCTGAAAGTAGTGTTATTTTGGAGGATACCAACAATAGTTTTCACTCCATAAAGGTTTTAACCTATCTTTAGTCTTTGATGAGTTTTTTTGGATGTTTGTACTTTAAAAATAAAGATGCATCTGTAGTTTTCTCACTTGCTAATTTAGAATCAATGAAAAGAAT
This sequence comes from Pinus tabuliformis, assembly GCA_031772625.1. Taxonomy (NCBI): domain Eukaryota; kingdom Viridiplantae; phylum Streptophyta; class Pinopsida; order Pinales; family Pinaceae; genus Pinus; species Pinus tabuliformis. The sequence goes on along the minus strand of CM062814.1, from coordinate 441,475,134 downwards.
CAAAATAATTACTTACATTTATTTGTAGAGTTTACCTGAAATTGATGCAACATGGTGATTACATCAAATGAGTGTGAAATTGAATTTGGAAATTTTAGTAATGTCCTCAATGCTTGGAAAATGTAATGGGATCAGATGATAAGTTAACATGTAAGGTATTTAGTGAGACATTTCTTCTCTTCTAAGAAAAGTATATCTAAACCAAGTGCAATACCAGGGAGACAGGATTCTATAGTGTGCAAAGCTTAGTTGTATGGGTTTGGGCCTAAGGCATAATTGCTCCATTTAACTGAAGTAAAATGAGAGGAAATGAGGCAATGCATACTTTGTAAATCTTAGCTATGAGGATTTTGGGTTCAAGGCTTATTCACTTCACAACTGAAATAAAATGAGATCAAATGGTACAAGGACTTGCAAATTATTAGTTATATGTAATGACATTAAAGTGAGTAAACACAAAGTATCAAAATTCGAAGTAGAATCAACCGTTGTGTATGAAAATTCAGTCAAGCATTTTTTTATGGCTAAATTCCCCCTCAAATATACATTTGATTAATGCAAAATCTTAGAAAACCACATCTATGTAATCGAGGTATCCCTCTTAGATGCAAAAACCTTTCCCCTTGGCTTCCCATTGACTTTGAGGTTGTGTTCCCCTACACTCCTATATGCTTACTAGGGATACTACACTCCAACATGACAAACTCTAAGATATATTGTGATAGGGGGGTGAGGGTTTCGGAAATTCTTGTTGCCACTTGAAAGTCTTGCCATGTTTAGTTCAACAATACAGAAGAAAAATGCCCATGTAGAAGGATTTATGGTGCTTTTTCAATTGTGGGAAATAGAAATGCCATACCAATGTGTGGGTGGGACCAGGCTCATGAGATTCATTTTTTACTACCATCACAATGAACTACAACCAAATTGGCTCATGAGATTCATTTTTTATTGCCATAATAATGAATTACATCCAAATTGGTTATAAAAGATTGCATTGCTAAAAGTTAATTTTTAGCTTTAAAGTTTGACATAATAATTATAAAACCAAATCTCATTTGTTTAAATAACATGGAAACCCATAATATTAGTATTAGATAATTAAACATTAATAAAAAATATTTACAACTTTCTTGTTTAATTATATAAAATCCAAATCTAAATTTGTTTAAAATTACAACTTACAACATGGTTAATTATTTTGTAATTTTGAAAAATAAAAAATATAATTTTTTGAAATGAGTATACAATAAGATAAGAAAACAACATTCCATAAATTTTAATATATTCATAAAATATAACTTTTTTAAAATTTATTAAAAAATAAATAATTATAATTAAAAAATTTAACAATCATTAAAATTAAAAATTTAATTTCTATAGTGTTTTCTTTCCCACCTTAGTGTATTCGAATGAATGTTGAGTAGTTGAAAAATAAGGAAAGACCATTTTGCCATGTTTTCTTCCCCACCTTAGTGTATTCGAATGAATGTTGAGTAGTTGAAAAAAGAGGAAAGACCATTATGACATGTTTTCTTCCTTGCCTTAGTGTATTCGAATGAATATTGAGTAGTTGGAAAAAAAAGGAAAGACCAGAACAAGTTTTCTTCCTCGCCTTAGTGTATTCAAATGAATGTTGAGAAGTTGAAAAAGAAACAAAAGACCATTGGCACAGTACAATATGATTTGTGGCTATATGGAAACAGGTACAGGTTGTTGGATTAATCTTTAGGGTTTCTAAATCGATGGCCATTCTTAGAATTGATTTGCAAATTTGTTTTATATTTTCACATGAAATGTATGTTGAGTAGTTGAAAAAAAATGAAAGACCATGGGCACAGTACAATTTTATCTGTCGCTATATGGAAATAGGTACAGGTGGTTGGATCAATTTTTAGGGTTTCTAAATCGATGGCCATTCTTAGAATTGATTTGAAAATTTATTTTATATTTTCACATGAAATGTTACAGTAATTAGCTAGCAGTTATTGTTTCATGGTTGAATTTGGATGCATTGAGAAATAAGATTGAGGAGGATCTCTTCAATGGCTTGCTCACAAAACATGGATCTATTTTAGCTGGGCAAATTTGGACCATGATGGAAGGATCAGAAGCCTTGGTCTTCTTTCAAGAGTCCAAGAAAATACTTCCACAACTACCCTTTCTCTCCTTTAATTCCTTCCTGGATTTCAATTGCTTCAAACAATCTACCAACTTTTTCACCTGAAATTACGTTATTTTGGTTTTGTTTTTTAAGAATTTAGCTTCAAATGAACTAGACCCACAATTACCATATTGGCAATGAAATTTATATTAAATATACGCTAAACTTTTATATTAGTTTGGTAGTATACCACACTAGAAATTACAGAAATAGTAGTTTGGTAGTATACCACACCAGGAAAATAGAAAAAAAAACAACAATGTAGACTTCTCAAGGTAACTCTGTGCCCTCCCTCATTTCAATGCAACACGAAAATATTTTCTTTCTCTCTTTCCATTTCACGGCAGTAATCTCGATTTCAAACTCTGTTACCAGAAACAGAATGGAAGTCTTTGTTTCTAAAAAAAACCGTATAAAAAACGGAACGGTATGGAAAATGGTGTTTTATACGGTAGTTTCCATTTTTTAATGCAAGACACCAAGGTTTCCAAAAACGGTTCATTTCTTGAAACTATTTTATGGAAAACGTTAATCTGGTTCATTTGCAATATGGATCTCTTCCCGATTGGACGTCAACATGAACCATAAAAGGCATTGGCTTTGTGGATAGTTTTTGAAGGCATTTTCATAGTCTATGGTTAGAAGTCAACCATATATAGCTTAGGTGCTAACGGAACAGGTTTGTTGCAAATAGGTTGGGTGTTCTCCCTAGTGACAACACCTTGCAATAGTGCTTAATATATCTTTAAAAACATTGACTATTTAGGGATTTTATTAGTTAAAGTTATGTTATTTTTTTAGTTGTAGCCATTGATGTGTAGCAGTGTATAGTTAAGTTTTTACAACAACAAAAAAAATTGTTATTTTTGTGTTGCTTTTATTTAAAAGTGGATTTAGTGATTGTATCTAATATTTAAAATGTGTATTTTTTTTAAAATTATAAATGTAAATGTATAAGATTTTTTATATATATTTTTATAAATTAGTAATGTATATAGATATTTTATATATATTTTTATAAATTAGTAGTTAAATAATTTAGTTAATTTTTGTAGTTAATTAATTATTTTATATAAATATTGGGACACAATATTTATTTTTTGCCATTGGTCTCATTTATAACCTCTCAAATGATTGGAAAAGGATTTTGATAAAACATCCTATAGAAACTTTTATCAACTATTAGATTATCTATAATATTAAATATCATCAACCAAAGGAATTAATTTAATATATAAAAAATATTAATTATCTATTATCCATCCCATTAATAGTTTTATCCCATAAATACTTTTTTCATGGGTGATAAGAGAGATTATGTTAGGTAATTTGCAATAATAAAGCTTAAGAGAAACAAACTATTGATTAATATGTCTATAATACAAACATAATTTCAACTATGATAAATATGGAAAGTTTCATAATTACATAAAAATAGTGATAGAAATAATTGTAAATTTACAAAAATAAACAAGTCTCAAAAATCAAAATACAAAATAGAAATCCATCATTTAAAAAAATTTAAATACAAAACAAATAGGATTACGACTACAAGAAAATACTCCTCTTCATTTATAAATAACCAGCGTAGATCTATCTCTCTCGAGCATCAAGAGAGATCAGATCTCTCTCTCTCTCTCTCTCTCTTGCTACAAACCTCTTTAAGTGAAGAGATTTAACCTCTCAATGCTTGATCCACAATTAAAATGGATCTAGGTTGCTTTAGTTATTATCCTTTGAATAGCCTACATTGCAGAAAAATACCATGGACAAAAACCATGGGTTAGGAGTACCATGGGAAAAAACCATGGGCATGAAAAACTATGCACTGGAGAATTTTATGTTTTTTATTTTTTTTATTTGATTTGATTTTGTTTTATTTTGACCAACTTAAAATGCCAAATACTATAACATATTCCCCAGGTGGAAATGGTCTCTTGGCACAAAAATCTAGCAACCAGAAATATATTAAGAGGGGCCTAGAACAAAATACCTAGATTATGACATTTCTTTTCAAGACTTCAAGGTCTCTCTGGCTTGTTTTAATTTATGAAAGGAAATTGATGAGAAAAAACTAATAAATTAAATAAATATTAAATACAGAACCATGGAATCTAACAAAATCGTGTGCAAAAACTAGCAAATTAAATGAATATAAAGTACAAAACCATAGAATATAACAAAAATATTGGCCATAACATTTTTTCAAAAGTTATTTTAACATAAACAAATCTAGGGACTAAAAAAGAATGGTTTGCTAAGTTCTAACCATGGGTGATAACAATTTTTTTTAAGTTGTTTTAACATAATCATATTTAACAACTAAAAATGAATGGTTTGGTATCTTATAACCACAAGCGATATTTATATATAATATTTAATTAAGTAGAAATTAAAAAAAATCACAATTTAATAATTTATTTCACTTATTTATATTGATCAACCACACTTGTTAATTTGAAACATTGACTCACATAAAAAAATTTAATAGATCCAACAAAATAAAATGAAAATTAATAAAAAATAACTAATATCAAGAAAGGATATCTAAATTTAACTATTAAAATTTAACATAAAAATAAATTTACTATAAAAAACCATATATATGATGCATTAAAATAATTAATATAAAAATTGACTACATATAATAATCATTTAATCAATGCAAATACAAATATGAGATAGCCATTATACACTTTAACAATAATTATGGTAAATAATATATACTAGCCTAGATCCATCTTAATTTCGGATAAACCAATGCCCTAAAGGGATCAAATCTCTTTTATAAATTAGTAATGTGTAGAGATATTTTATATATATTTTTATAAATTAGTAGTTAAATAATTTAATTATTTTTTTTTTCTCACAAACTAGCAATTTAATATCTAGTTCAACTATACTTTTAAAATATATTATTTTTATTCTTATAAAGATTAGTTTTCTATTATAATGGATTAAAGATAAATTTTTGAAAGTTTTCTCTTTAGATTTTGTCTTCAAACACATGTCGTAGTATTTATGGTTCTGCAAGTGGCAATAGTTTGAGACAACCCTCTATTTTTGGCTCTATATCCAATGGAAATCAACTCAATCTCCACCATCTTGTTACCCAACTATGAAAACAATAACCCAATAACTGTGTGGAAAATGATACAATAGATCCCAAATTTGAGGTCCACTCATGTGACATCCAAGAATATATACAATGTATGTGGGATCATGTACTCATCCGGAAAATGCAAAGGCTAAATCAAACTTGAATTCGGTGCAAGTGTTTCTTCACTATTGTATTCGCCACCCTAGAGGATCAAACATGGGTATTCAAGAATGGCTTGTGTGAGAAATGGGATCTTTTTTTATCACTATAAGTATTAAGGAATGGCCAATGTGAGAAGCTAAAGCCTATGAGCAACTACCTATGAACCATAGTATTCGAGAATGTTAATGATGAATGCTTGGTTTTATGTTTCATATGTTGTTTTTTCTCTCTCCTCGTTTCTTGAATGTGAAACAAATGCTTGGTTGTATGTTTCATATTTTTCTTGTTTTTCTCTCTCCTCATTTCAAGAGTGTGAAATCTCCAAACTCCGTTTCTCGTCTCATTGTCATTTCTCGTTTCGTTTCCCCTTTTTGGTTTCTAGTAACATAGATTTCAAGCCCTTCCTTCTAGCTTTGGCTGAATTTATGCATTGCTCTCAACTCCAAAAGCAGGTGATAGAAGGGATAGGTAGAAAGCTTGGTACTCAAGATAGAGTTAAAGAGGAAGAAACATTGAGTCAGACACTGCACAATTCCTCTCATGGGGTAAAAGGATTACAACAAGGCCACAGTAAGCCCCTGAGAGAGAACGAAGATGCTACCGCATGCAGTGGTAACAATAAAAGTATGGTGCAGCGCCATATATTAAGGTCCACCAATGACATCATATTAGCAAAAATCTAAGCATGAAAATAGATTGAAACAAAAACAAAAGGGAAACCCTCACTAACTCGTCAGGCCCTTGCTCAATAATCGGGCAACATTTGGGTATGAAAAATCAGGGATCCCTTCTTCAAAGTCCCTGTTTGCTTTTATAGATCTCTTCATATTGATGGATGGCTTCGACCCTCCTCGAATGGCCATTGGATGAGTGCTGGGAAGTTGCATTCATTAAACTTCCTAGCAACTGTTTGAATTTTTTTTAAATTAAAAATTTTATACAGAACTTTGACTTTCGCATTTTGTAATTTGGTGCATATGTTTTCTGTTGATGGCACATTTTTTTAAATAAACTACATATTTATTTTCTTTTGATTACATTTCTCAACTATGGTCATGGATTTATCCTGGACAAGTAATGAAAAAAAGATATGTTCCAGGGAATTGAACATATGTTTTTTCATCACTTGTATCGATATACTTTGACAACATGGGCACGGAAACCTGAACCCATCACTTCATCGCACAATGACCGATAGAGACTTTCCTAGATATTGAGCACAACACATAGCCCATATCATTCAAAGGTATATTGGTGTTATTCTTTCACCTTGAGATGGATATATATTTGTTTTATTGCAGCATGGAAACAACCGCTACATTACGATACATCAACTATACTCAAAGGAAAGAACTATTTTTCCTGTACAACCACGTTGAGAGTAATAAGTATCTTCCCATGTGTCATCATAGCAATAGATTCCATTTTGCTAATTCATTGTGTTTCTCATTCTAGTGGCTGCCATTATTGTGCAAGTTTCTCCTGTCACTTTTTCCCTCCATGAAAGTTGATAAGAAAATGCCAATACAATGCTAAATGTCAAATTTTAGTAGACATTCTGAAAAAAAAGTTGATCCATTTCCTAACATGGTCCACAATCTACTTTGATAGTACTATGATGTGTCTTTTCCAAAACTTGATTATCTTTCATAGTTGGACAACTAATTTGATAAATGATCTCTTTAAATATGTCTTGGACTCAAACGTTATTGGATGTTCTTGAAAATGGGTCAAGTGTTCACCCAAAAACGTCCAGACATATCAATAACAACACATAGTGTAACATAAATGTTCATCCTCATCCAATTATTAAATGCGGAAATATTCCTCTAAAAGCCTAGATTTCCCATACACTGGGGATATTACTTATATAACCCCTAGTTGTAGTTTCTCTTGCATGTTTGGTGATTTAGCTGGAATATGTCAAAATATAGAGTTCCTTGATGTCTTCACTCCAACTTCTTGGATGCTATCTCAAAGAAATGTTCGAAGGATATTCCAAATATTATCTTTAGAGGTGTCCATTTCGACCCGAAAGGCTGAGTATCCATGCCATCAGTCACACTCTTCTATGCATGTGTACATTACCAAGAAATTTATCTTCAATAAACATTGTTGCAAGACAATAATTGTTCAAATAAATTTCTGAGATGTTCTGGATATCTAAAGAGATTTCCTTATAAATCTCAAGTTTAGCAAATCATCCAACATATGGATCATGAAACAGTGGATCCTCACACTAATATATTCATCATGGGACTGAGACAAAGATATACAAATTGTAAACTCCCTCATGTAGATGAGAAAGTAGTGTTGGAAACTCTCCACGTTAGAATTGACATTCTTACCATATTCAATTGGTGTCCTTCCTCAATGTAAACAATTATTCAATAATATGGCCACTCTCCCACATGTGTCACTTCTCCCAATCCTCACGCTTAATTGGCACACTCCACCTACGCATTTCATTCGACAATTTGTATGTCTTGGGACTTTGTATCCACTGTAGTGGGGCTTCATCCCTCTTTTATTACAAAGCAGACTTCTCAGGGTAGGAGAAATCACAACTCCTTGCCCTCCCTCATTTCAATGCAACACGGAAATATTTTCTTGCTCTCTTTCCATTTCATGGTATTTCTTCAATCAAAAATCTCAATTTCAAGCCCTTTCTTCCAGCTTTGGTTGAATATTTTCATTTCTATCAACTCCAAAAGTAGGTGATAGAAAGGATGCGTAAAAGGATTGGTACGCAAGCTAGAGTTAAAGAGGAAGAAACATTGAGTCAGACACTGGGAGATTCCTCTCGTGGGGTAAAAGGATCACAACAAGGCCACAGTAAGCCTGCTAGAGAGAAACAAGATGTTATTGCATGCAGTGGTAACAATCAGAGTACGGTGCAACACTGTATATTAAGGTACCATTATCATCACCTTAAGACTTCGATTGCTGAGGAGAGAGAAAATATTTTAAAAGTAGAATCTGGCAAATTTGAGGCTATAATTAGCAAAGTGGAAAGCTTGTACAATTTTGTTTAGAGACCTCATGAGCAAGCTACAAATGTTGATACACTCTTTGATCTCACATCCACACTCGTCGCTACTGTTAACATATCACAAAACAATGATGGTGATACTCTAGTTGATTTTATTAGTAGTGATATTCTAAGAAACTATAGTGACCAAGTATATGGAAGCAGGTCTTTGGAGGTAAATGATGATCAAACCCAAATATCATGAAGAAATATTGGGCTTTTAGCTGCTTCTATTTTCCAGCATGTGGCAGGAATTTGCACTATGCTTGGACCAATGGATAATGAACCCAAGCAAAGGAAAGCTATAGTACAGAGAAAACAGACTAAGCTGACAGAAAGCACTCAACCTGAAGCAGTGAAAGAGTCCCCGAAAGATGAAAAATCAGAAACAGACAAGAATATGGCAAGCATATTTAACATTTTGCGAAAACAGAAGCAAGCCAAATTAGAGAATTTGGTTCTAAATATAATATCATTTCCCAGACAGTAGAAAACATCTTTGCATTATCATTTCTAGTAAAGGATGGTAGAGTTGAAATAAATGTTGATGAAAATGGAAAACATTTTGTTGTCCCCAAAAATGCTCCCATAGCTACATAAATGGCATCTGGAGAAGCTTCTTACAGACAATTTGTTTTTCGGTTTGATTTTAAAGACTGAAAGTTGATGATGGAATTTGTTGAAAGTGGTGAGGAGTTGATGCATCATAGAACCAATCCACTTATTATTCCTTGTTCTGAGAAGGCTGCAAAGACTCCTATTAGAGAGGTTTCAAGAAACAGGGGCAGAGTGGTACCTACAACTCTTAAGGTGCAGGAGGATGAATGTGGAAGTGATGATGGTGGTGGAGGTCTTCAAAGACTAGCACCGAAGAAGCGAAATAAGTGTCTCGTATTATTTTTGCTACTTTTTTGGGTGCTTTTTGTTTGAATCTATCCCTGTTTCTATCAGTTCACTGTAATTCATACAGGAAACTAATCTTTAATTTAAGCAATCTAGTATATAAACAATGTTATCTTGTTCTCATAATTAGTTATAATTAAGTTTACTATCAGTGAAAACCCTCGGTCATGTAGTACACACGTTTAGGCATGGTTCCAAGGCCTGGGCAGAAGACTGACATCATGTAAAAGGAAACTGTTAATGTAAGATGTCAAGTTTGATATGTTAAACCATGATTAGTCTCCTTGTGATAATGTGTTGTAATTTTGTGTTTTAAAAGTATTTTGAGATACCATACAAGAATAAAGTTTCTGATTGTGTAGTTGGTTTAATTTGAGAATACATAGAGATGAGAGTAGGGTAAGGCCAGGCGAAAATATATGTAAATACAAAGGTTCAAAAAACTAGCTAGCAGCCCTTACCATACCCAAACCCTTTTACTAGCACTACAGGGATAGAGAGATCCACCCAGAGGCGTGTGGAGAATAAGTAGGGATATGCATGCTCTGGATTGACTAATTGCTTGAGCCTAGCTCAAGTAGGTGCAACTAGTAGATGGCAAGATATTGGGAATATATATCTATTAAGTATGTGTATATGAAATTCATTATGTCCCCTTTTGATTTTCAAGGTGGGAGGAATGCAATGGAGAAAGGGAGAGCATATTTTTCCTCTATATACCACCTATCCGGACACTAGGATAAGTCCCAATAATAAGAGTTGGGTTCGCTCATAAGTATATGAGTAAAAGGCCATCATGAACTTTATTAAGCTAAGTCATCCTTTAGTTGAGTTTCATCATTTAGTTGAAGCTTCAAGCAAGATACTCAGCCTCTTTTAAACCCTTCAGTCTTCCTGGAATAGATACAGAACAACCCTATTTAACCCACGTTGAATGCCTCTTCTTGCTGTGATCTTAAACTTCAAATATCGGCCCTTCTCCCTACAAGAGAACCCAATAACAACACTCAAAACAACCTCTCTTTCACACATTGTACCTATAGCAAAATATAAGACTTCCACGTTGCTTCTAGGGCTTCTTTCTTGCTATCTTATGGATCCTTCTTGTAGTGGCTACGGCCTCCCTTTGACTGCGTCTAGGGCCTCTCTAAGTATTGCTTTACACCTTTCTTGATTGTGGCTATATGCTTCTTCTTGATGGTTGATAAGGGCCTCCATCTTGCTATGGATTAAGGCCTCCTTTGCTGTGGATAAGAGCCTTCCTTTTGCTGCGTATCTGGCCTCTCTTGACTGCATCTTAGGCCTCTCTCTAGACTGCATCTTAGGCCTCTCTCTTGTTATGGCTAAGCCTCCTCTTGACTACGGTTAGGGATTCCTTTTACTGTACCTAGGGCTCCCTTCATAGAGCTCCTTCAAGACTGTGTCTAGGTTTCCCTTTATGATTACAGCTAGGGCTCCTTTGTGACCACAACTAGGTCTCACACTATTGTAGCCTACTAGCCTTGCACTACATGGGGACTCCTACATTGTAGCAATCTCTGTTGCTTCATCAACATTCGTCTTTACCCACATCCACCAATCCTGCTACTCTCTCTTCGGGGGTCCCATAGGAAGGTATAATCCAAGAGGTTGGGTACCTCAAGTATCTGCCCCTCATCACTTGTAGTCCTCCTGACTACAACTTGATGTCTCCCCACCTCTTCTCTAGATGTACATGAGCACTCCCTATAGTCCCTAACATGCCCTAGGACACTACGACATGAGCACTAGTGCATTAACTATGCTAAAAGGTCACTTTCTTGTTAATTTGACCATGAATATCTCTTCTACAAAGCAATATTTCTTAGATTTGTTTACGTTAGTGGTTTGATAAGAACATTTCTACAATCTCTTCACTAAATTTCTTAAAGTTTTTACATTTATGATTTTTGAGAAAAAAGGGCTAACACTTTACCCTAGCTAAGTAAGGATTCTTTAAATAACCTTCTAGCCTGGTTCCTTTTTGTTCCATCTAAGCTTGGAAAAGTGTCATGAATTTACATTGAAAAATGTAAGAATCTAGTCTTCTCCATAAACAATCAAGCCAACTCTTTCACTTTGCAAATTACCTACCAGTTCTGGACATATTTTTTGAAATTTCTATGATGAAGGTGTTGGTTTTAGGTAATTGATATAGAATACACACCTACAGTTCTATTGTTCACCTATTAGACCAGTGAAAATTATAGGTAAAATTGGAAGGATTGGACATGAATGTTCCAACCATACTCTTATTGGTCTGCAATACATATATTCATAACACATACCTACAATACTATTGTTCACCTATTCTGCTAGTGCATATTGTAGGAAAACTGTTAATGTTGGACTTCGTTGTCTCAAGTTCACACACCAGCGCTAAAGATGCAACATATTGTATGCATCCTTAGATATGTTTGACATTGCAAGCTAATCATTTCAATAAATGCATGTATAATACATCTATATTGGCAAAATACCCATCAATATTTTTTTCTAGCATTTTGGGCTGAATTCACAATAGTATGCTAAAAAGTGTCATTTCAATGTTTGGAAATTAGGATATATAAATGTGAGATATATACTCTACATCTTTGGGTTATCTCCTTTTCAAATATGAGTTTTTTTAGGCTACATGTTAATTGTTTGAACTTTGAACTTTGAATAAATTCTTGAATGGACTTCATAAATACTCGAATGAATGGACTTCATAAGGTAGTGGTACCATAAATTGTGTTATTTCAAATATTTGACTTCCATATTTTCACAAAATACAATGTCCTCAATAAATACTTATATGTATAGATAGTTATGTTTAGGATTATATATGTGGTGGAGCAGTTCCTTTATGTTTTAGTATAATCCTGATGTTGATAAGCTTTAGCTGACTTTTTTCATCAATTGTTCATAGAATATGCAAAATCTTTCATTGTCAAAATGTGGCAAAAATTGCATTTCTCCTGATTCACTTTTTTATTGTTCATGACAAGATAATCATGTTGCAATAATGAGGTATCCTACAGTCTATTTCAATTTGTGGATATTTTTTTTCCTCCTATTTTTTTACAAGGATGTAGATTTGATTTTCATGTTGATGTTTTTTGCATGTATCTTATCTAGCCCCAAATGCTGGTAATGGAGCGGATCATGAGAAGTAGTCGTGGAAACAGACTATCAGAGGTTAATGTTACAATACCACTTCCACCTGGTATCAAAAAAAGTTTGATGGTAAGTGACATAAATAAGAGTTATTTAACAACAGGGTTGAAAGGGCAACCTCATGTCTTAGTTCTAAGTCATTTGTTTTTGAGCTTTACCAGATCAATTATTTCACTAATCCAATATGCATGGATTGTATTTCTCACCCGATGTTAGTTACTTGACATGGTTGATATAACATTCAATTCTAGGCCACTTTTATTTTAAGTCAGAGATTTTATTGATTAAAAGGATGTTCATATTTTGATTGGTTTACTTGGAGCTTGATTTAATTTTTTTTCCTAAATTCCACATTGATGTTATTTTTTCAGGGTGAGCTCTTTGCACCAGTAAGGTCAGATGAGTCCTAGAACATAGGTATACAACAAGAACATCTTTGGCCTTTGTTATGTATATGTTATTCTTTATATCATTGATGGATGGTTATTGATTATGTAAAACAGAGGATGGGAAGGTCCTGCCAATTATCTTGACAAAAAAAATAAAATGGAGTGGTAGAATTGTGTTTTAAAGGGTGAGCTAGAAATCAGTACTTGAAAGGTAGAACTTGAGAATGACAAGCTACCTGATCTAGATCTAGAGACATAACAGACCGTGGAAAAAAATGATGGTATTGACGAGTCTTCCCAGAAAATAAGCTCTAATTGTTAGACCACTACCCAAACTTCAGTTATCTGCAATGGAAATAGTGACTATAGCTTTATTTGTATGAATAATGACTTTGGCCATTGTCCTATTCATTTCCTATGAATGATTTTGATTTTCAAACTCGAACTAGTTTGTTGTTAAATTAAGTAAAGCTTTGATGACAAACCTAGAGTTTTCAAATATCTTTTCAAAATTTATTTTCTTGAGAAAATTTGTCTTTTTACTTTAGGTATTGTAGATTGCTACTGTGTGACATATGTTATGATATAATTGGCTAGATAAATAGACAGAAGCGTTGTAAAACATAGTATTTTTCAAATCTAAAGAAACAATATTTCCAAATACAAAGTTTATTAATTAAGAACATCTTTTAGACTTCTTTTCTAAGTTATGATTATATTTCGGTAGGGGATTTTGTGTATGCTGATATTGTGTTGTCTCTTTGGTTTTTGTTAGGTAACAACGGTTAATAAGGAATGTGTTCTTGAGCAGCAGGCACACATCTTATTCTACTATCAACATGAAACTCCATGGTTTTCAAGCATGCCAACAAAAACATAGATGTTAGTGGGATATCCAAAGTCCGTGTTGGATGAATTTAATACTAGTGATGATTTTGGTTCCTTGTCAGATAAAGAATGTCATGAGTCAGATTCAAATAAACAGAAGCAGATTAAGAATGAAGGTGAAACTATTACTTTCTGTCCAAGTCAATTTATTTCATTTGTTGGTTGGTTTCATGTTTTGAGTGTGGACATGTGAAATTCCAAATTGCATGTTGGTTTATATAAAGGGTATATATATATATATATATATATATATATATATATATATATATATATATATATATATATATATATATATATATATATATATATATATATATATATATAGATAGATAGATAGATATATAGATATATAATTTTTTTTTATCATATTTCGTTCATGGTTTTTGGAGATCTGTGTTACATTTGCACAGAAGTTTAGATATCATTCAGATAACTAAACACCAAACAACAACAACATTGAGATTTTTCTTTCACTCAACCTATAACGTATTGCATTTGTCTTCATCAATGTTCTTCTTCCAAATGTTATCAACTTATGACATTTCCTTTACAATATTTGGTGCATTTTCTAGTTATAGGTCATTTATAGATTATAAATGTCTTCAGACTTTCACTTCTAATTGAGTATTCAACTGAACATATTGATTCTCTTATACATAATTATTTTTCCCTCCACCCACTTTTCATAACTTCCATAACCATTAGGTATGGACCTGCAACTTCGATGTTGCTTGGCTTGTTTAGTAAGATATTGTCAAGACTTTAATTTATTGAAAGTTGTAGAATTTAAAATTTATGAAGTTTCAAGGTCTAATTTTAAAAGTCTAATTCTTTAAAGGGTGCTAGCTCAATGGAAGAGAACCTTCTTTACAAGTAGGAGGTTGGTGGTTTGATTCCATTGTGCCCTAACATGATCCATATGGAATGAGATTTTTACCATTACCAATGATCTTTGGTGACATTTTTCAACCGTCACCAAAATATGAAATGGTGACGGTCAACGCACGCCACCATATATATGCATCAATAGTGACAAACCTCAAAGGTCTATAACCATAAATCATTGTCATTATAGTCATTATTCGTGATGGACCTTGAATGTAACCATAACACCTATACTTATGGCAATGCGGCTTTTGGTGAGGGTCAACGAACGTCACCATCTATATGCACAAATAGTGACGGCCATGAAAGATCCATCACAATAAATTGTTGTTGTTCATATGAAATTGTGACGGTCATTATCCGTCATTATAATCAATATTCATGATGGACCTTTAATGTCACCATTACACCTATACTTTTGGTGACGTTCAGTTTTTTGTGATGGAGGCTATGGTCCGTCACCATTTCTCATATGAAATGGTGACGGTCACTATCTATCATTATAAATAATTATTGGTGATGGACTTTGAATGTCACTACAACACCTATACTTTTGGTGACGCCACCTTTGGTGACGTTCAATTTTTGGTGACGGAGGCTATGGTTCATCACCATTGCTCATATGGAATGGTGATGGTCACAATCTGTCATTATAAATCATTATTGGTGACGAACTTTGAATGTCACTACAACACCTATAATTTTGGTGGCGTTCAGTTTTTGGTGACAAAGGCTCTTTTGACCATCACCAATGAGCTTATGGTGACATTTTTTGCCCCTCACAAATGTCCTTTTTTCTTGTAGTGATTGTTATGTTAGTGTGGAAAGAGCCGAGGACACATAGTTTCCTTCAGTGCCTTCAGATGCATGTGATGTCACAAGGTATGATTCATTGTGGCATACCACTCAAGCATCACGAACACAGGAGAATATAATATTTTTCATATTATATCAAATGGATCTATGCATGTTAGTAAACCAGCATCCATGCCTTTCACCATGTTTTCACAAATAGTACAACACTATGTCAAGGTTCAAGGCATATTTTCATAAATTGTGCATACAGGTGCGTAAAGACATGCAGAATAAATGGCATGCATTCCCATATATGTTCAAAGAGGATGATCTCGTAGAATTAGTACAAACATGGCCCACTAAATGGATGAATTTTTTGGAGGAAGCAGGAGACAATGCAACAGAAGAAGAAGAGATGGACACTTCGCATCATGGCGAAGCCAATGGAAAAGAGGAGAAGGAATAAGAGGAAAAGGAAGAGGAAGAAGAACACCATGACGAAGAACAAAATGAGTAGGACTCTTAAGGAGGTGAGGATACGACTAAGGAGATAAATAAGGTAGAAATAGAGAAAAATAGCATGGAGAAAAGAAAGATCCAAGGTGAAGCTACCATTAAGAGCAGAAAGAAGCACAAAGCAGATAATCCCAAGGGCACACTACCAATGGTCCTCACTGATAGGGATCTAGATGAAATTGTGGAGAAATTTCAAGAAGTTACAGTAGAGTCATGGAGCAAGATAGATGATCGGTATGGCGCACTCCTGATAGGTGTTGTGTAGAGTATTGTCGAGCTGAAAATATTGGCGCAAACATCTAGACAACCAATGCAAATAGGCCAAGGAATCTATCAAGAAATATTGGTAGAAGCAACATTTGGGATGAGGATAATGTAGATACCTGCCAGATCTCTATATTTCAACTCTTCCAAAGTCAACCAGTAAGCAAAAGGTTGGGACCATGTCAATATAAAGATGGAAACACTGCCCACTACAATCCTACATGACTTGCACCAAGGTATCAAAAATGATCTCAAGGAATGTGAATAGTGCACCTCACACTTAAACATTCAAATAGAATAATAGTGCACTGCACTGAAGAAATAGCTCGACCAGGCCATCAAGAACAAGGAACAGGCAGAGCTACAGGAGTAGAAATTAAAATAGGTTGTTGAAGCCACTTGCAGGGAAGTTCCAGACATGGATGTCTATGATGAGGAATCAACAAAAGATAATGTCGCAAAGCTCGGCCTTGTAGTCAAGGAATCAAAGAAGAAAATTGTGGATGTATAGTTTGAATATGAAGTAAATATCAGTGAGCTACAATTAAAGTTGCAGCTAGCCACACCACTAGAGTGCGTAAATGGAGGGAGATTGAGTTAAAGACTGGGATGGCCAACATCTCCACAACATTGGAAGACTATGGAAACTTGCTCGAGAAGAGCATGCAAATTTGGACTTCACTACATGAAGATCCAAATGTTCATAAACTACAGGAGGAAATGTAGTAAAAGCAACATCAATTAGAGGAGAGTCAGGAAATTACAAAGACTTTGCCAATCTCGGAGAGGCTTGCAAAAATTAACAAGTCAAAGGAGATACAAAATAAAATCGAAGAGTTGAAGAAGAAGGAGAAAAGTTTGACAGAAAGGACTCAGCCTTGGTAGGATGAGGCCCTCCAGTTATCAAATATAGTGGATGAGAAGCTTCAAGAGCTTCGACAAAGGGAGGTATAATTGATAAAGAAGGCTACAAAACATGTCACAGAAGAATTATTAGAAGAAGTGTGCAACAAGGAAAATAAACTGGCAGAGATTCTGCAACAATTCAACAAGACATACAATACCATTGCAGACAAGATCAGAGGATAAGTAGCTGAGTGACTTGGCATGAGTCACATGTGAGTGTTAGGGGCCTGTTGGGAATAGCCTAACTTGGCAAAATTTTGGGCAAGGAATCCGAATTTTGTGGGTAGAGCGCACAGTAGAAAGGATTTCACAGAGTGCAAAGTGGACTGCATAGCAGAGAAGTGGAGCACAACGCGGACTGCACAGGAATCACATTGCGTAGTATAGGGGCTTCATGGTGAAGCCTCTCCCTTTTTATAAAAGCATATAATATTGTAAAAGTTGACTGGTTTTGGACCATAGTCCCTTATATTTTGGAAACCATGGTATTGGGTCCATGGTAATGTAGCAATGTAATCCCTCAACGTAATAGTATATATAGGGATGAATAATAAATATGGAAGACATGAACCAATTAGATCCAGATGTATTTTAATCTTTGTATTTTTTTTATATGTACTTTGGAGAAAGGGGCAAGGCTCCACAACTGAGTGCATGGAGGCCTTAGTCTGCAGCTTAGTGCACAAACCATCTGCAGCTTAGTGCACAGACCATCTGTAGCTTAGTGTGCAAAGAACTTGCAGTTATGTGCGTAGGTGAAGAAATTTTTTTGTACCAAAATATCTATTATAAGCAAGAATTCCTGTGGACGTAGTCCCACATTGGGATGAACCACAGTAATATCTATGTCTTCATGTGTTGATTTTCTTTTTATCTTCACTTTATTTCAATGCTATGAAGTTTATGGATGTTTATGATATAGTTAAGTAATGAATGTAATTCTATGTAGTAATATATAAGTGAGAAGTAGTTCATGAATGAAAAGTAGTTTACAAGTGTTAAAGCATAGGGAAATACCACATTACCACATTGCAGTATCCCTCAAGGTTGTAGAAACTTGGTACTGCAAACTCCCATAGTCACTTCGGGTGAGAGTGCGACCTGCTTGCAGGTTGTTGTTGTTAAGCATTGGAAAAGGTATGTATTTACCACTTATTTCTTCATCTTTTCCTTTGAATCATAACTTCTTTACATTCTAAGATGCTAATATGTTAAATAATTATGATAGAATTAAGGAGATTTGTGATTGATGCAAAATGACTAATTATTTTCTTTTTCTATATAGAAAGTGAAGAAAATGGAAAATCACTATTCAAGAGGAAAAGACAAAGTAGAAGCAACTGCTTTCCCTTTGACAGGAAGTCGTATCCAGACGAGGAGATCAAGATTGGAGCGCATGATCTAGGAAAAGGAAGAGGAAATGTGGCAAGAAGACAAAATGATAACTGGAGATCAAAGATATAGCGAATCCCTTAGGATCCTTTGATCCTAAGGGATCACTGCTTTAAGGCTTATCCATATTCTTGATACTTCTGCTTGGCCATTATAAAAATGGACAGTGCTGGTAGCCCAGGGGGCGAATATATTTGTCAATTTGTAGAACTTATTGTTGTAATCTTAACTTTGATCATCGACTCTCTTTGAAGAGTGATAGTTGTAACTCTGCCATTTATGATTAATATATAACTTAGTTGCTATTCCCTTATCTGATTCTGGAGTAAATGCAACAGTGCTTCCCTGGTGGCTAAGGGCCCGGTCCTAGTGGATCCACTTGCTTCTTGTATCACTATTTTACGATTACAGTCATGCGTGGTTTGATTTCCTTTACATTTATTTAATTTTCTTTATTCAGTAATCTTCTATTCCTGAAGATTTCATTGAATTGCTCTGTTTATCGAAATCATAATTGGATAGCGAGATTATTATTCACAACTTTAAATGTCATGTTGTTCATTCTGAAACAATATTGCATTGTCTAATTTAGATTCTGTTGTTCATTTACAGATTAATATTGTTGTTCATTTATAGTTGTGATTGTTGTTCATTTAACTACAGTTCACTTATAGTTGTGATTGTTGTTCATTTAACTGCCATTCAATTACAGTTGCAATTGCCATTCTTTTATATCTATGGTCAATTTCGATTATGCTAGAATAAGATTACTGACTCAATTACTCTATATTCGTTGTGTGGTTACACTTAATTCGGTTTGTTGTTCCTTTCTTAGATTTCTGTTCAATTCCTTTATTAGTTGAAGGTTGTTGTTCAATACATTTCAGTTAAGATTGCTGCTCAATTCAGTCCTGTAGATTAAGCTTTGTTGTTCGACCTTTTCAATAGATTTAGTTGTTGTTCCTTTTCTGTTAATTGAATTGTTATTTCCATAATTTGCTTTGGTGTGGATAGAAAGATCTACAACTATAACGAACATTGACTACTACTGTCTAAGTTCTCATATTGAAGATCTTGTCTGTGATTGATTTTCATTTACATCAGTTTACAGGGGAAAGAGTTATCATTACTGCATCCTAGACTGATGAGTGTTGTAGTTTCTTGAGTGAATGATTTAGTTACAAAGCATTTAAGTTCTCGCCATTACAATCAGATTTTGTTTCCAACATTCATTTACTTTTTCAAGCACTATACTGCAAACATTACTCTTGAAGAAATGACCGCCTCAGACTGAGTATGCTCTTGAGATAAAAAATCGTACCTGGATTGATAATTAATGTAGGGTAAATAGGGGTTAAAAGACACCTTTTTATCACTCAACATTTTTGTACCGTTGCCAGAGAGAGTTTAGCCATTTTTTTCTTTTGAAAAGAGAGTAGTGTAAGTACCTGCTAGGAGAGAGTTGGGTTCTAAAAACAAAACTTAAGAACCTGCGTACGGAGCATGTAACAGCGCTGCTCCCCTACCCACTTTCCTGCAGATTTGTTGATTATTTTGGGTAGAAATAAGTCTTTGATCTGTGTGCACAACTAACCAGAAAAATCCTGAAAAGAATCCAAAACTGCTACCCAAACCTGGTAAAGCTAAGAGACTAGTGACCCTTGGCTGATCAACCTTTATAGATGATATCCTTAAAAAAGCAGAATCTCAGCCATTAGTATTTTCTAGAAAAGTTGCTTCTAGACAACCTACTAGTTCCCTTCGGGCCACAGAATCACCATCTATAGCCTTTGCTGAGGTGCACAACCAAACAAAGGAGCAAGATTTTCAAGAAATTAAGAGTTCTAGCTCGAAATCATTACAAGAAGGGAACCTTAGTAATCTCTATGAAGGAGGAGGTGAAATAGGGGAAACCGAAGAACCAAGATCTCCTCTTGGAATAGTTCAGCCACTAAGTAGCCTAGATAAGGGAAGTGCTATCAAAATCATCCAGAACAAAGCTGAAGAGCCTGAAGAGCTAAGATCCCCACAGACATTAGTTCAGCAAGGAACTCTCATCATCCCAGACAAAGGAAGTGTTGTCAAGGCCATTCTTGCTCATTTTAACCAACCTAGGAATACACCCCTACAAATCCTAGAAGGATATTGGCACATATTTGACCAAATGGCCCAGAACCAGCAGACACCTCAAACCTCCACATTGCAATATCCCATTGTAGATACTGCAATTAAAGCAACTATGAAGGCCATTCCTCTCTAGCATATTCCTACATTCCATGGCCTAACATTGGAAGATCTAGACACATTTTTGTTTGAATTCAATGTACTATGCCGGGGGTATGACTATACCACCGATCCCCAAAAGCTAAAATTATTTCCCTCCACATTAAAAGGAGCAGCTTTACAATGGTTTATGGGGTTAGGTGGAGGTGTTATAAACGATTGGGATCAAATGAAAGGTGCTTTTCTAAAGAAATATCAAGATTATTGTAGGTCTAGAGAATTAAAGGATGAAGTATTTCAGATGGTAGCCACACCTAATGAGACACTAAAAGAATATGTTGAACGTTTTCAGTATAATCTTCAGAGATCTCCTTATGCATCATTACGCTTACTCGACAATGTATTAAAAACGACATTAATTAAAGGGATGAAGGAACAAAGGGTTGAAACACTAAATATTATGGGAAAAGGTGACATCTATCAATAAAATTTTTCTAATATTATTGATTTGTGCATCAGGAGTTCACGAGGCAGTACAAGGCTAAAACCAGTGGAACGTGACATACTCACAAGGGATAGCAAGATCACCGGTGGAGGAGTAACCCGTGCAGAAATCGGGAATTTACTAGAGAATTTAAAAACTGATATATTGGGGACTCTGACAATGCAGCTTGATATTATGCAAGCTAAACAGAAACAAGAAGAAGTAAAGCAAAACCTGGCAATATTCTGCCCTAGATGCAGAAAGAAACACAACCATAAAGAGTGCCCACTAGATGCAGTTCAATTCTGTGTTATTTGTAAAAAAGATAACTCCACAGAGAACTTCCCCTCACTTCCAGGTTTGAAAGTAGTATACAAAGAAGTGGAAGAAGAATTAGAACCAGTGTACCTACTCAATCAACACTGTCAATGGCAGCCACGACAACCAAGTATGCCCTCTGATCCATCTTCTTCTTTCCAACCTTCACAATATCATGCTCAACAATATAATACAATGTGGAAAAATCAACCTCCCTTTTCAAACTGGTCACAACAACCATTTCCTTCATCACCATGGCCAAATCAAACAAGCCAAACTAATTGGCCAAATTTTCCCTACTCTCCACCATATTGGAAAAACAATGCATATCCAACACAATGGTCCCCTCCCACTTCACAGAGTCAAGCTTGGCAGTCAAACTGGCAAAGACCAATGAATCAGCCAGCTGGAACCATCCCACTCCCTCAACCCACACTGCCATCACCATATACAATACAACAATACCCCCAATCCAACTTAAGACCACAACTCCCAACCCAACCCAACCTAAACCCTAATAATATACCAGTTCAATCTGTTCAAATAATTGAAACACTAGAACTAGAAACCAATGTAGGGGAGTGAAATGACCTTCAATTAAGGCCTAGGTGCATAATAGAAACTGAGGGAGATAAAAATGCTCAAATTGAAAATCAGTTACCCATAGAACAACCACTACAAGAAGAGGATGTGGTCAGACAACAAACTCACGACCAAGCAACCATGTCTTCTCCCCCATTCCCAAAATGATTAATCATACCACGCCCTACAGAACATCCTGACTTTGATCTTCTGGGAGAACTAAGAAATTTGTGTATAAAAATCCCACTCCTCCGAGCTATCCAAGATATCCCAATATATGCAAAAACCATCAAAAAATTATGTATAAAGAAGCCAAAGAGGAGAATAACAATTAACCCAACCGTCTGAGTAGTTGGCACCCTATTTGATCTATTATCAGGAAGAGAAGCACCTGTCAAATATGAAGACCCAAGGAATCCTATAGTGATGGTACAAATCAATCGACAAACCTTTTCAAATGCACTGGTTGATTTAGGGGCTGCACTTAATATTTTAACAACCACCACTTATCAAAAACTTGACATTATGTCAGTGGAACCAACCTCCACCTTATTGGAACAAGCTGACCGATTGGTAGTTAGGCTAGAAGGTACATTACACAATGTAATGGTATCTATAGATTCTTGGGAATACCCTGCCAACTTTCTGATAATCAACCCCAAAAACCGACTCGATGGACACCCCTTAATCTTAGGTAGACCTTGGCTTGTGAGTGTTGATGCTTACATCGGCTGCCAAGAAGGCAGTATGACCATAACTAGAGGGAGTAATATCAAGAATCTAGCTCTATACGAGCTAGCCCACAATAATGAAAACTAACAAACAACCTGTATCATACCTCACAGAAAAAATTAGGTCCCCATTAACCATAGAAGATGCCCTCGATTTTAAAGATCAAACAGAGGATGATGTTATTAACAACTTCATTAACCAATCCGAATCTAGATCCCATGTACCATGTCACATGATAGAGGCAGCATTTGACAATTAACTAGAAGAAGATCCCCTCAAAGACACTCATGATCAATCAATACCCACTACCTCTGTTTCAAATAGCAAAACTATAGAGATTGAGCCAGGAAAAACCTTGAACATCAACAAAAGCCTGACTCCTGAACAAGAAGAAAAGCTGGTCCAACTATTGAGAAAATATAAGGAAGCTTTTGCATGGGATTATCTGGACACGAAGGAGATTGATCCCCAACTGTGTACGCACCACATTTATACAGAAAAGGATATTAGGCCCATTTTCCAACCCCAATGGAGACTCAACCCTCACCTGAAAGATATTGTGAAAAGTTGAATTACAAAAACTTTTGGATGTAAACTTTACTTATCCAATCTCTGATAGCAAGTGGGTCTCTCCACTAGTAGTGGTGCTAAAGAAGAATGGAAAGTGGAGGATTTGTGTAGATTACAGAGAATTAAACAAAGCAACCCAGAAAGACCACTTTCTCCTTCCATTCATTGATCAGGTATTAGACACATTAGCAGGAAATAAATTATTTTCTTTCTTGGATGGCCTCAATGGATACAATCAAATTCAGATTGCCCCTGAAGACCAGGATAAAACTACTTTTATGTGTCCTTGGGGAACATTTGCCTACAGAATCCTACCCTCTGGCCTATGCAATGCCCCTGCCACATTTCAGAGGGCCATCCTCATCATCTTTTCAGATTTAATAAATGAAAGGATCGAAGTATATATGGATGATTTCATACCATATGGAGATGATTTTGAGCCAGTGCTGGACACATTGGAAAAGGTGCTGCAATGATGTATTGCCACCAAGCTTTGCTTGAGTCATGAAAAGTGTTATATGATGATGGCTGAAGGGCTCATCCTAGGTCATTATATCTCAACAGCTGGAATATAGGTAGATCTGGCCAAAATTGAAATAATTTTGTTAATACCTACTCCTACCACACAGACAGAGGTACGCAATTTTCTAGGATTTTCTGGTTATTATACGAGATTCATAGAACATTTTTCTCAAATAGTTGCACCTCTATATGCACTGACAGGGAATGTTGATTTTGTTTGGACAAATAAATGCGACCATGGTTTTGAAGATCTGAAAAAGCTTGTGTCAACAGTCCTAGTGCTCAGAGGTCCAAATTGGGACCTGCCATTTCAAATTTCATCAAATGCTTCAGACACAGCTATTCGAGGAGTCCTTTGGTAAGAAGAAGACAAAAAACCATATTCAATCTATTATATTAGCAAAAATTTGTCTCCTGCTAAGCTAAATTATACCGTAACTGAAAAACAGTTTTTAGTGTAATACATGCTGTAAATAAATTTAGGCATTATATCACTGGATATCCTGTTGTTTTATATACAGATCACTCTGCCATAAAATATTTCGCAAATAAACCTATTACAAATGGTAGTGTAACAAGATGGTTGATTTTATTGCAGGAATTTGACATCACAATAAAAGATCGACCTGGGAAAGAGAATCCTGTAGCTGATTTTCTCTCATGAATGCCGAAGCTGGCGGATGCAGCAATAGTCGAAGATCAATTCCCAAATGAACATTTGTTTTGTTGTCATTGTCAGGACACCTTGGTATGCTGATGTTGCAAATTATATAGAAGTAGGAAAATTACCAAAGCATCTAACCCCTAATGAACGAAAATAGATTGTGCAACGTAGTACCCGATTTTCTTGGATTAGGGGCTACCTATTTCATACAAGGGTAGATATGCACATCAAAAGATGTGTCCATGAAGTTGAAATATTTGACATTATAAAATCTTGTCATGACGAACTGTGTGGCAGACATTTCGCAGATCGCAAGACTGGTCACAAGGTTTTGCAAATAGGTTATTACTGGCCCACAATCTTTAAATACGCTAAGAAATTTGTTCAAGCCTGTGATAGTTGCCAAAGAGCAGGACACCCTGGAAAGTCTGATGAAATGCCTTTAAACCCACAATTAGTAATCGAACCATTTGAGCACTTGGTGCTCGATTTTCTTGGTCCAATCAACCCATCATCAAATCAGAAAACATAAATTCTAGTGGCAACAGAGTATGTTACCAAATGGGTTGAAGCAGAGGCACTTCCAAGAGCTACAGAGGACTCTGTGATTCATTTCTTGTTCCAAATATTTCTACGATATGGCCTCCAGAGGGACATAATCATGGACGGAGGACTGCAGTTTGTAGGTAATAAAATCACTGCAACATTAAAAAATTATCACATTCAACACAAAATTACCACTCTGTATTACCCACAGGCAAATGGCCAAGTAGAGAGCACAAATAAGGTGATAGAGGCAATATTGAAAAAAACCGTTGCATCACACAGGCGTGATTGGGCTTCAATATTTCCCGAAGCCTTGTGGGCATACCGAACAACATGGATAAAGACCACCAATTATTCACCATATCAGCTAGTATTTGGAAAAGAACCCATCTTTCCAATAGAGTTCGAAATACAAACATTAAGAACAGCATAGCAGATCGACCTGAATTTAAATGAGGCCCAGACTAACAGATTACAACAAATTAATGAGCTCGATGAAATTAGACTCTCAGCTCTTCAACATACTGCATTAATTCAACAAAAAAGAGCAAAATGGCATGACGCCCTAATCTAAAAGAAAATCTTCCATGAAGGAGATTGGGCACTCCTATCTAGGTTTCAGGATTTTCTGGCAAAATTTCAGACTCTATGGCTTGGACTGTATGAAATATAGAAAGTGCATGACAATGGCACCATTACTTTAACTACTATTGATGGATCTGGACATACCTTTAAAGCAAATGGCCACCAAGTGCGACTGTACCATAAACCGCTTACTCAGGAATCCTTTTACCAGCAGCTCTGGGAAAATTCTGGTATGTAGATTCTTACTGAGGAATATAATCCTTCCTCGGAATTGGTTCACTAAATAATTTATTTATTCTTAAATTTTGTACATAAGTTTTTATTTTCTACTTGTATAAACTACTTCCTGTACAGATTTTTGCATTTCTGCACCTTTTGCATTTTGTTGTTCCTTTCTGAAGGAACAACATTTCTGCCTTTTTGTTGTTCCTTTATGAAGGAATAACACTTTGGTATTTTGTTTTTCCTTTCCGAAAGAATAGCATTTCCACATTTTTGTTGTTCCTTTCCGAAGGAACAACACTTTTGCATTTTGTTGTTCCTTTCCGAAGGAAGAGCATTTCCGCATTTTTTTTGTTCCTTTCCGAAGGAACAACACTTTTGCATTTTGTTGTTCCTTTCTGAAGGAACAACATTTTCACCTTTTTGCTGTTCCTTTACGAAGGAACAACACTTTCAAATTTTGCTATTCCTTTCCGAAGGAACAACATTTGAAAGGAACACCATTTCCGCATTTTTGTTGTTCCTTTCCGAAGGAACAGTGCTTTCACATTTTACTATTCCTTTCCGAAGGAACAACACTTTAGCATTTTTGTTGTTCCTTTCCGAAGGAACAACACTTTTGCCTTTTGTTGTTCCTTTCCAAAGGAACAACATTTCCACATTTTTGCTATTCCTTTCCAAAGGAACAACACTCTCATTTTTGTTGTTCCTTTCTGAAGGAACAACATTTCCGCATTTTTGTTGTTCCTTTTTAAAGGAAAAGCATTCCCGCATTTTTTTCCGTTCCTTTCCAAAGGAACAACACTTCTGCCAGATTGTTTTGTCGTTCCTTTCTGAAGGAATAGCACTTCCGTCAGATTGTTTTTCCATTCCTTTTAAAGGAAAAACCCTCTTTTGCATTTTTTTCTTTCTTTATGCTATTCTTTCTGAAGGAACAACAGTTTCAATTTCAGATGATCTTAAGCTATTCTACCAAAAAAACGGTATTTTATTTCGCGCTTGCTTTATTTGCTGTTTTGTTTAAGGAACACCTGTTGTTCCTCTTAAGGAACAGTAGTTTCGAGTGTATTTTTTTTCTTTTGTTTGCTATTTCGTTTAAGGGAACCATGGTTTTTGCGTGCAGATGCTTTTTTGTTGTCCCTCTCAAGGGACAACAACTGTTCTATCTAAGGAACAACACTTTTTGAGTGCATTTTTTTGTTTTTTGTTTGTGTGTGTTTCATCATTTAGAGGATTTTTGTGAATGATGGTTCATTTAAGGCACATGTATACATTTATACAGGAACACAAAAACTAGAGGATACTGAAATTAGCAAACCAAAGAAAAATCATTATCTTTAGAGAAATTGCTTTGTATCGATAAGAAAAAAGAGGAAAGGACACAACTATTTATATCACTTTGTTGTCCTTATTTCCACTAAAACCAAATTGATTGATTATTTTTATCATGTTGGTTATTTCTTAAATCTTCATTATTCTCTTTGATCATTATCATTGAATAAGAATAAGGGCATACTTTCCTCTATTGAGATGTTCAGACTTCTTCCACCATCCCTACTCTTAAGGATTGTTGAGCCATCCTCTATATATAAATAGGAAAGTGCTATAAAAAAGAAAAGAAAAAAAAGAGAAATATATATCTACATGATTACTAACATGACTTGTCAGAAGAAGGATAGGGGGCCTCATCAAGAGCCAGCCTACTATGATCATAAGGAAGAAATTGAAGTGGCATTCCCACTATGGCCACCACACCAGGGATATGATCCAAGAGGCATATCAGAAAAATAAAAAAAGTCCTTGGAACATGAGGTCTCATCACGAGCTGACCTACCCACCTTTCACTCCTTCCTGGTGAATGGCATTGTGATTCATCTGGTTACCAAGCCAGCACAATGGTCTCCATTCTGATATCACACAACACTTTCCTAGGCATACATAAAGGATTATGGTTTCATGGGTGAAACAAGCAAATTTGTCAAGGTTATGGACACCTGTGAGCAATAGAGCTTTGATGATGGTACTGAAGTCATACTTTTCAAACACCAATAGTCATTATAAACCCTTTTCTTATATCTTTATTTTGATTTCAAATGAGATTATGCTATATAACCATTTCAAACCTCTTACACATGAAAAATCATATATAAATAAATCATAATGGTCGAAGTGGATAATGACCGCATAAGAATTTTTACTTACGTCAGCTGTCCTCTCCTCTATTTTTCGCTTCATTTTGCATCATTTCCATATCTATTCGTGAGTTCCATCATAAGACTCGATTTTAGTAATTCGTTGCTTTTTGTAATCATGTCATGGATATATACACCGTTCCTTTATTTTACTGTACGACTGTAGTCCAGCATGCTGCTCCTTTATTTGTCGGCCGAGGATGGCCTATCACATTTCAAGGGGGCACGGGTGACCTCCATAATACACTGGCATACATGTCAACTCCTTATTTGGAGGTACTATGACTCCATCAAAACTCAATAATAGAAATTTTAATGGTATTGATATTTCCCAATATGCACAGCTTGATGTTCCATCGTCATTTCTGTGTTTTTACGCTGTAAAAATTAATGGTGTGCTAAAGCTTGAACAACTTGCTATTTTATCATCATTTCTGTGTTTTTTCTCTGTAAAAAAGTAACATTGTGCTAAAGCTTGAACAGCTTGTTGTTCCATTGTCATTTATGTGTTTTTGCTCTATAAAAAAGTAACAATGTGCTAATCTTGAACAAAATGGGAGACAGATCAATACAAAGTGAACCGCAAGTGTTAAAAATCTCTAACGCTGCACATGAAATTTTAGTGAGAGCATGATGGATTTCCTACCTTAACCGAGTACAATAGTCTCATGAAACGGTGGCCATTGAATTTTTGCAAAATTTGCAGGAAGATCATTCTATGGTAAGGGGGAGGCAAATAACAGTGACAGATGTGATAATTGTTGAAGTATCGGGACTGCCAGCTGTTGGACCAGTATGGACCCAGAAACAAGTGAGACTTCAAGACACTATAACCATCTTCCAGGATGAAGGATAGATCCTTACTGTCAAAGGAAAAGGAGTCCTTCCTGCAACCCTGGGAGAACCATGGGCAGAATTAGCTATAATTGTGCAATGTTACATCACATGCGATGGGAGAAAAGACGTGGTAATACCATGCCATCTCAAATTGTTAGCTGTATTAAAACAAAAAAGTGTTGTAAATTTACCCGCATGCTTAAATATTTTATTGCATGATGCTGCTCGAGTATAAGAAAATCTCGTCATGTAGAAATGGTAGTAAGTCATCACGACTTAATTTGGCTAATAGTTAGTTATAGTCTCGCTCAACAACAGATTACTTGGGAAGAATTGGTATTCTCAATAGATGGGGGATTGGCCTTACCAACCCCCCCAAAAAAAAGAACTTCTAGCACATCAATTAGACCACAGAAACGAAGACAATCTTCCATATTGGGGATAAGCAGGGGAATGTTGGGAAGTCCCCAAGAAAACAATAGCCAACCATTAGAGATATATGACTCAGAGGATAAGCAACCCCCACAACTTGAAGGAGGGGAAAATGAAGAAGAAGAATTAGAAGAAAATGTAGAAGGGGAACTGGAAGAGGAAACTGAGCACTTCGGCGAAGAAGAAGGGGAGGAAGCAGAACCACCCAGCGAAAGCCCATTACAAAACCCTCTGCAAGAGGACAAATTGGCCCAAATTTTGGCCAATATGGGGGAGTATATCTAGCCCCACAGCCCACTCAACCTCTATATTAAGGCAGGACCATCACAGGAACACTCTGCTCATAATAAGAGTGCATCTGAGGAAATGAACGATGAGGAAGAAGGAGAAAGGCAATGACAGAAACACTCTGCTCACAGCAAGAGTGCATCTGAAGAAATGAATGATGAGGAAGAAGTAGAAGAAGAAGCCGCTCGGGAAATAGCAGATCAACCCAGGGTTACCTCCCCTGAAAAACCTAATCAGGAGGACGAGAACACTAAAGAAGTATTCCAAGCAGAGAATATAGAAATAAGCCAGGGCAAGGGTATAATCCCTAAAGAACAAAGCCCAGGCCCAAGAAAATAAATAGTTGTTCCTTCGAAGAAAATGAATGAAATCAAAAGGCTGCAAAAGGAACAATAAAGGCTACTAAATGTAGTAAAACAACTCAGACAACAAACAAGGATCCTAAAAATGGGGAGAATCTCAAAAAGAATCCTTGGAACAAAGGATGCAACCACCCAGATGAAACCCCATAAAATAAAGGCCAAGGGGACTCAAACCAAACCCATTATCATTCAGGACTGCAAGGAACAACATGCGGCTGTTACAAATGCAGAGACCCAAATATAAAATACACCAATATGTGACAAGAACATTCAGACAGAGGCATTGTCCTCTAGTTCATGAGAAGGAAACACAGACTATAGGAACTAGATGTCGCAAAAAGGAGATCCAGGTAGATCTCCAGCCCAAAAATGCTTTGATGGAGAATGATCCTAGGATAGTGAGACTTCAAGAGGATCCGGCACAGGCCTAGCAGACAATAGAAAAGCTCACAGAAGAAACTGTTCCTCAAGAGAAATATCAAAAGGAACAGCAGTAAGTAAAGAACATCAATGCATCGAAGAGTGAGGCCTTCGATAGATGTTAGAGGGCAGAGGAAAACATTAAAAAGGTAACCAATAGACTAGACATAGTTATGAGTCAAATGGATAATCTTTGTTCTCTATATACTGATGTTCTAGCATGTAGGGTACCTGCCAAAAATTATGCTTTGTTTTTTATGAAAAGGTACTTACAATTAAAAATTAAGGCTGTCAAGGCAGGGGTGCCTATAGAGTTAAAAACTATTGATGATTTTATAAATTACTGTAAACATTATGGGGTGAAAGTCTAGTGACTTCTATGTGAGTTTTATTTTCATAATTTTGTGTTGGATGGTTAAACGGAGGAGAACACTAGTCCTTTTGTGGGTGATATCCAGCTTCAGGCATTCATCTCTTCTATTGTTAACCAGATAAAGTGTCTTAAAGCCCATAATAACTTTCAAAGACAGGAGAACGGGTTAGATCTGTGGGTAAGGGGTGAACCAAGAAACCAATTACAACTGTGGGATAAGCACAAAAGCTTAATGAGAAAGAAGGGTGTGATCCAGACATTGAGACCCATTCACAAAGCAGTTGTCCAGCAAGGGGTAGAATACTTCCTATTCATCAAAGACCTTGCCATAGCAGCAGCTAAACTCCGATGGAAGACTTCCAATCGGAATGTGCAGGACAGAGAGCCATTCAATTATGAAAATTTTAAGTTAGCTGTTGGTTGCCTGGTTACCTATAGTAACATCATCTTGAGAGAAGGGTCGTATTTTCTAGGTTGTAGGTTTCGAAGTCCAATTATCTGGTATCCTGCAGTAGGATATAAGGCCCTACATGAGTTGCTTGAAGGCCAGACAGGGCATATTTTTGAGGTTTTCGCTAAACATCATGGTTTTAGATCACTGCATGAAAATCCCTCTCCAGCCTATTCCCTAACTTCCTTTCATGTCAATTACAATGTTTTCATGAGGGTATGAAAAAGGGTAAGTAGGGGGGGGGGGGTGTTGAGCATTGGAAAAGGTATGTATTTACCACTTATTTCTTTATCTTTTCCCTTGAATCATAACTTCTTTACATTCTAAGATGGTAATATGTTAAAAAATTATGATAGAATTAAGGAGATTCGTGATTGATGCAAAATGACTAATTATTGTCTTTGTCTATACAGAAATTGAAGAAAATGGAAAATCACTATTCAGGAGGAAAAGACAAAGTAGAAGCAACTGCTATCCCTTTGACAGGAAGCTGTATCCAGACGAGGAGATCAAGATCAGAGTGCATGATCGAGGAAAAGGAAGAGGAAACGTGGCATCAACGCAAGAAGACAAAACGATAACTGGAGATCAAAGATATAGTGAATCCCTCAAGATCCTTTGATCCTGAGGGATTGTTGCTTCAAGGCTTATTCCTATTCTTGATACTTTCGCCTGGCCATTATAAAAAGGGACAGCGCTGGTAGCGTAGGGGACAAATATATTTGTTAATTTGTAGAACTTTGATCATTGACTCTCTTTGAAGAGCAATAGTTTTAACTCTGCCATTTATGATTAATATATAACTCAGTTGTTGTTCCATTATATAATTCTGGAGTAAACACAATAGTGCTTCCCTGGTGGCTAAGGGCCTGGCCCTAGTGGATCCACTTGCTTCTTGTATAACTATTTTACGATTACAGTCGTGTGTGGTTTGCTTTCCTATGCATTTCTTTAATTTGTTTTATTCAGTAATCTTCTATTCCTGAACATTTCATTGAATTGCTCTGTATATCAAAATCATAATTGGATAGCGAGATTATTATTCACAGCTTGAAATGTCACGATGTTCATTCTGAAACAATATAGCACTATCTAATTCAGATTCTAGTATTCATTTACAGATTAATATTGCTGTTCATTTACAATTGTGATTGATGTTCATTTAACTACAGTTCACTTACAATTGTGATTGTTGTTCATTTAACTGCGTTCAATTACAGTTGCAATTGTCGTTCCATTATATCTGTGGTTAATGTCCATTATGCTAGAATAAGATTACTGACTCAATTACTCTATATTCGCTCTGTGGTTACACTTAATTCTATTTGTTATTCCTTTCTTAGATTGCTATTCAATTCCTTTATTAGTTGATGGTTGTTGTTTAGTACATTTTAGTTAATATTGTTGCTCAATTCAGTCCTATAGATTAAGCTTTGTTGTTTGACCTTTTCAATAGATTTAGTTGTTGTTCCTTTTCTATTAATTTAATTGTTATTTCCAGAATTTGCTTTGGTGTGGATAGAAAGATCTACAATTGTAACGAACATTAACTACTGTTGCCTAAGTTCTCAGATTGAAGATCTTGTCTGTGATTGATTTTCATTTACATCAGTTTACAGGGGAAAGAGTTATCATTACAGCATCCTTGACTGATGATTGTTGAAGTTTCTTGAATGAATGATTTAGTCACAAAGCATTTAAGTTCTTTCCATTAAAATTAGATTTTGTTTCTAGCATTCATTTACTTTTGCAAGCACTATACTGCAAACATTACTCTTGAACAAGTGACCGCCTCAGGCTGAGTACACTCTTGAGATAAAAAATCGTACCTAGATTGATAATTAATGTAGGGTAAATAGGGGTTAAAAGACACCTTTTTATCACTCAACAGTTTCCAAAAGGGCCAACAATTGAGCATTTTGTTGGTGCGTAGTAAAGAATCAAACCTAGGTTAGTCCAACCTAATCCAATAGTAGATGACATAATATTTGGTAGCAATGAAAAGTCTATGAGTCAAATATTTGCTTCTATCATGCAGCAAGAATTTGAAATGTTCCTTCTTGGTAAACTAACATATTTTCTTGGTCTACAAGTACAACAACCAAAGAATGGTATCTTCCTCTCACAGATAAAGTACCTCGAGAAAATTTTGAATAAATATGGAATGGAAGATTGCATGTCGGTATGTATACCAATGGTAACATGATATAAATTCATATCACATGATGATTCTCCCCTAGTCAACCAACCAGAATATAGATCTATGATCATAAGCTTACTTTATATTACATGCACAAGACTAGATATCATGCATGCAATTGGAATTGTTGGACGGTTTCAAGAAAATCCAAAATAAACTCATCTTCATGTAGTCAAGAGAATATCTAAGTATCTACAACAAACACAATACATTGGCTTATGGTATCCCAAATATGCATATCTTACTCTTCATGCTTACACAAATGTAGATTGAGTATGAAATATTGATGATCGAAAATAGTGGAGGAGCATTCTACATGGGACCCCTCTTGGTATCGTGGTTTAGCAAAAAAAATCTCCATTACTTTATCTACTGCAAAAGAAGAGTATGTTGTTGTTGCATCTTGTTGCACACAACTTCTCTGGATGATGCAAACATTGTAGCATATTCAAATCAATTGTTCTCCACCTATTCCCATTCTATGTGATAATACCAGTGCCATAAATATTTCTAAAAATCCTATCATGCACTAAAAAACCAAGCATATTCTAATCAAATATCACTTTCTGAGAGAAAAGGTGCTTGAACAAAAGGTAAAACCGGAGTATGTTCCATCAAAAGAACAAGTTGCAGATATATTTACAAAGTCACTTCCAAGTGATTCCTTTGAATATCTCAGACAAAAGATTAGAAGTGGTCTCTGCTTCATCACTTTGTTCATAATTATAGCCAATCCTTCAAGTTCAGGGGGAGCCAAAAGTGAAATTTATTGTAGTTTACTGTCTATACATAAATTTTATGATGAAAAATCATGTATATACATGCATTTTGATCCATACAGTAATGTATGTTTCCCTGTGATGAAGTATTAGTAGAAC
Source organism: Pinus tabuliformis (assembly GCA_031772625.1). Taxonomy (NCBI): domain Eukaryota; kingdom Viridiplantae; phylum Streptophyta; class Pinopsida; order Pinales; family Pinaceae; genus Pinus; species Pinus tabuliformis. The sequence continues at coordinate 441,440,681 of CM062814.1, read as the reverse complement.
TAACTTAGAAAAAAAAAAATGATATTCTTTTGAAAATTTTTCTTGTTGGTTCTGATATTAGTTAGATACAATTTTTTGATGCTCATATACTTATGGTTTATGAGTTGCTCCAATATGGCATTGATGCTTTGATGACCTGACTGATGAATAAGTTGATATAATTAGATTTGACAGTGAACAATTGGCACAGGTTCAGGCAGAGAATTTTTCCTTTCTTATTATTGTACATTGTTGGAATTATGATTCCTTGATTATGCTACATAAGAAACACATGTTGTTGAAGTTGTGGACTTACTTTTTGATGAGGTTCATAATGTTGTTGTCCAATGTTGAAGTACAGATCCTATATGGTATATGGTACTGAAGACTATCCAGGTCTTTCTACCTCACTATTGAGGTGATTGGTCTTGGTTATAAATGTCATATTTTTCATTTGATGTAAAGGTCATGGACCTATGGTGTAATAATTTTAATATTTAGTCATGAATGGACTATTGCGATCAATTCAACTGTGTTTGTCATCCCATGTTTGGGATTTTCTGTCATGTTGAATAAAATAGGTAACCTCACTATGTTGGGAGATTGCTCAATAGGAGTTAATGGTGATAGGAAAGGTCATGTTTGCTTACTTTTGTGAATATCTTCAGCAAATTCAGCATGTGCTTAGGGGGAGCATCGTCTACATTGAGTGATTAGTATTTAGCAGATATATCTACAACACTTCATTTAGCATTGGTCAACACTTTTCCCTTGATGTCAAAAGTGGGGAGTAGCTTGGGCTTTGAAGAAAGCCTACTTGGAGAACAACTTAGTATATCTACAGGTATATATAGTTGGTTGTAAAAAAACACCAAAGTGGTTTCCAACAAGTCCAAAGGGGGAGATTGTTGTAATTATGAAAAATGTGTTTTCCTTGATGGAAACCTACTAGATGAATATTTTCAACATGATGATAACAAGATGATTTTACAAGGTAGTGCACATGTCATAGAGAGTTTGGACAAAGGTATGGTACTCCATAGATATAAGAATGATGAAGGTGATGTTTTGAGAAATACATGTGGGTTTTGTGAAGAAAATCCATGTACACATGTGGGAATGAGGAAGAGAAAACACGTATAGTTTCTGCACCATGGTATCCTAAATACCATGGATATTTACAATGGCATTGGCCCATAGTAATGAGCATGGCAACATATATTTGATCTCGTCCACGAATACCATCGACATTACTAAGTATTTGACTTGTGGTATTGGATAAGGCCTAAGCTATATAAGGAGATGAAGACCAAAGTGTTCAGGGTACAAGTAATAGGTTGTTGATGAATCGTTTGATCTGAAACATGGTTGCACAAGAAATGTGATGCGTGATCAAATATTTTAGATCTGGAAGGAATACATGATTTGCTTATGGGTTGATCTATGGTAATTATATTATAATGTATGTTTTTTACTGGTTTGCTAAGATTTAGATTTGACTAAAGTTTTGTTGTGCAGCAAAGGAATGAATCAATAATTGTCGATCTTTACACAAGATTGTCTCAGAAAAAGTGCATACATACATGGGTCTTCCTCTAGGTAGTCGCATGTCAATTCTACAATAAGGACATATCTATACAGAGGTATGATTCTTGAAAGACACTTACAAACACAAAAGTATTTTGTAATGGTCATGTACATATGATAGGGTCTCTTAAGTATGTGCAATTAATGATGTTTGATCAATCTTGTTGTGATTGTTGTTGTCTGTTGATGAGTTCTTCTTCATAATAGTCTGTATGTGGTAGTTCTATTGAAGTTGAATGGTTTGTTGATGTTGGTATGTAATAATCTTGAAGTAGCTCAGAGATCTGTGATAAAGGATATATGTGTATGTGATTGATTTTAGCTGTAGTGTTTCAATCTAAAGAATCAATGTTTTTTCGATCTGTACGTAGGTTTGATTAAGGAAAAATGTGTATACATGGGTATTATTCATAATAGTAACATATACATTTTTATATATTATTTATCAAGGTTTGTAGAGGTAGCAGATGGTTTCAGTGATAGATAATAGTGTATGGATTGATGATTCACAGTGCATTCACGTGATTTATTCTGGTTTAGTTTGATTGGTAACAATAAGATTCAGTGATTGATTTGTTTTAGTTGATTCAACGATTTGATGATGGTAGTGGTCTAGTATGAAAATTTGATAAAATGTGGCCTATAGGTTGTAATTTTTTGATTAGGTGGATCCAGCTTGAAACATTGTGAAAAGTGACCCACAAGGAATTGAAGATAAGGGAGTTGTAGCTCCTTTCCAGTAGGTGCTGGGGAATGACAGAAGGTTGTATCCTTCTATAGGTGGGTGCCTATGTACTAGTATGAGTCTACACCAGTATAAGATTGTAAAGAATATTTTTTAAGAGAATAATACAAAGACAACAGCGGCGATGGTTTTTTCCCACATTGGGTCTCCACCTAAAATCATGGTGTTCATATGTGTTGACTATGTGTGATGATTTATTTTTTTCTTGCTACACTTTATTATTGTTTATTTAATGCCTAATGAAGGAATAATACATTTTTTCAACTTACAATGATGAATTATTAATTGAAAAGATAGTTAATTGGATATACGATGGTTATCTACATAACAATAGTGTACAAATGTAGGTTTATCTCATTAATGTCGCATACAGAAATATTAATAGAAAATGAGAAGGTTAAGTAAGTTTTAAAATATTGATTCACCCCCCCTTCAGTATTTTTCCTAACATTATCAATGATGACCTTCCTTGAACAACCAAACTTGGTGAGGATGTTCTCTTCCATAAACTTGATGACCACTGCATCAGTTGCATTTATGGCTAGGATATGCTCCACCCATTTTGTAAAATAATGAGTGGTTGTGAGTATCCATTTGTGTTGACCAATGGATGGTAGGAGTATTTCTCCAATGAAGTCCAACCCCCATTTCTTCAAGGGTTCTTCCACAAAGCAGGGATTAAGGGAAGGGGTGACAACCTCTGTTTTTCTACAAGCATCTGACATTTCTCACAAGCTTGAACATATGTATGCACCTCATCAAACAACTTAGGCCAATAAAAGCCTCCTTTGAGAAATTTATGGGTTGTAGCTCTCCATCTATAATGTCCTCAACAGACACAATTGTGAAAATCATCAATCACTTTATGAATTTCTTCTTTGACAAGGCATTAAACAAAAATCCCCACTAGGTATTTCCAATATAGCTAGCCATTTGATATGACAAATTTTTGTCGTTGTAGCCTCAAAGCCCTATATTTAACTTTGTCAAAATTTATTGTACATCTCATAAAAAGTAATAATGGAAAATATGTTTATACTAGTGGGACACAAGGTATTTCATCTAGATTTTATATGTTGAGGCCTCAATTTTTTGTTGTTCTTCTACTTTTCCAATTTCTCCATCCTTCCCTGCCATCAAGTTTATACCCAAGGCTTTCCAATTTGCTTCAGACAAAATTTTAGCTAATCCCTACCCCTTGATCAACTTGATGGGCTTGATATCCATGTCATATTCCAGTATAATTGCAATCCACATGCCTCTTTTACCTTCACTATCACCTTGCACAAGGATATCCTTCACAACAGTTGTAGGAACAAAATTTGTTATATTCGATTGTAGGACATAAATTATGAAATATTTTAAGGCTTTGACTAAGGCAAAGGCATGTTTCTACAAAATATTATATTTTAGCTCAGCATCTCATAACACTTGGCTGGAAAATTAAATTGGTTTCTCATGCCATTCATTATTTTTGCAACAAGACAAGAACCATTGTGTAAGGAGAAGAAAAATAAAAAATGAGAAATGGATTTTGATCATCTGGGCTAACTAAGATAGGGGCCTCTGAAAAATCCTTTTTGATTCTGGAGAATGATTCTTGAGCTTCTATAGTCAACTTTACATCCCCATCCTTATTCAACATCTAAGTGATCTCTTTGACAATGTCAACATAATTGGGTATAAACCTTCTCAAAATGTTGATTCTGCCTAAGAAGACCTGAATTTATTTCCTATTTCTTGGTAATGAAATGTTGTTAATGGCTTCCACCCTTTTGGGATCAATATTTACTCCTTCCTTTGCCACAATGTGGCCTAGTATCTTTCATTCACTTATAAAAAACTGAGATTTCTTGGGGTTTAAGGACAAACCATACTTTTTGCACTTCTCAAAAGTGAGTTGCAAATGTTTAATGTGCTCTTCATCTATTTCTGAGAAGACAGTGATGTCATCGAGGTAAATTAGTACAAATTTGTCCAGTTCGCCAACAAATTCCATATCCATAGCTCTTTGAAAAGTGTCTCCAATGTTTATGGGGCCAAAAGGCATTTTGGCATATATAAACTTTCCCTAGGGTGCAGTGAGAGCATTTTTCTTCTGATTTTTGGGATGTACGACAACTTTGTTGTGTCTATAGAAACCATCCATCATGGAAATTCGAGCAGACCCTACCACCTTTTGCAGAATGTAGTCTATTTTAGATAGAGGGTAATTATCGTTTAGTGAGACATTCTTTAGATTTTTGAAGTCAATACATAACCTTATTTCTCTATTCTTCTTCCTGACAGGGACTAAATTTTCTACCCAATAAGAATACCTCAAAGGCACAATAATTTTTCCTTGCAACAGCTTTCTCACATCCTTCTTAGTTGATGGAAGTAACAGAGGATTAATCTCCCTGAGCTTATGTTTATATGCCTTCACCCCACTTTTCAAAGGAATTTTGTGTTGAATTATAGTAGTATCAAACATTTTCAAGTCATCATATGACCAAGAAAACACATCCATATATTGCTTAAAAAGGTCTAAATACCTTTGTTTGTATTCTTTAGGGACTCACGTAGCTAGCTTGATTATTCTGGGGTATTTTTCTGTGCTAATATTATAGTCCTCTTGTTATATAGTAAAATCACCTCCTTATCAGCTCAGAGGAGAAAGACATGATGACTAAAGGACTGACCAAGTTCACGTGCCTAGTTGTCAAACTAACATTGCTTAAACACTAGCAACTTACTTTATAAAGCATCCTGTCAAGGCTAAGGGTACGTTAGTGCCCAAAGTAAGTCTGTCTGTTGCCTCAGCAAGAGCGTTAGTGAACCCTAATGAGTTTCTATGGGTCAATGGAACGAGTTGACTAAAAAAATATTCCTAGATTCTCTCCTATGTTAGCTCATAAAAGTAGGGAAACATTAGAACTCGATCTGTTTGAGGGAATTACTAATTCCAAATGGAGTCTGCAAACAGGAAAGAGCATAAAGGCATTGAAACATCACCTCTTTTGCCTAATGGAACGCATGAAGGACTTGGCAACCCTAACCTCACATGCTATATATGCAAGGCTAGGGTCATTGTGAAAGAGGTCGAACCATTTAAAAGGATTTCCTATTTGATCGTCGAGTAGAGTCTCGGACTAAGGCATTAGAAGAGGTTAAGAAGGGAGAGAGAGAGAGGATATGGATGGGTAAGGGAAGATTGATGCAACTGATCGTTGTAATCACTCTTTCTACATCGATATAGAACTGCAATTGTGTTGTCCACTCTGAGATGTTGATAGTATGACTTGTTTGTATGTTTATTCAATATCATTAGCATGAGTGGCTTAGATATATTCAACTAGATATATTTATATGTTCATGCATTATTTATCAAGGTTTTATGTTGTGATATTACACTTGTCTTTACTTGTGCAGGTTTTGATCTAGAGCCAACTCAGGGGTCTTCCGCCTAGCTGCATTACACTCTCCAGCAACACCACACTAAGACTCGAGGTAATAATTCCTTCTCGCTTTGATATTCGTTTGTTAAACATAGATATGCATGTATCTTTGTGACAATTGCAGCTAATCTGATTTTTTGCCAAGGATACCGGGAAGATCCTTGAGGCTTTTTACATCAACAAACACCCATGCATTAATACCTATAGAAGAATTGGCGACTCCACTGGGGACTACACTTAGTTCCCAGTTTTTCCCAGAAATTTCCTAGATCTCTCTTTCTTCCAGGCCTTCCTGTACTTCTTCATTCCCTTTCCAACCACTGAGGACCGTACAACACCCTTCTCTCAGTACTCAACCCTAGATCCGATCCCTACAACCCATGTTTTGAGTATTTTTCCTCACTAACGTTGGTTACTAGTTTAAACAGTACTTTATAAAGCATTGTGTCCCCACAAACAGAGCGTTAGTGCTGAAGCTAACTCTCTGTAGCCTCTAGTACAGATCATTAGTCAGCCATTTCTTGATAAACAACTTGCTCTATCACCTCATGGGTTGGGAAATTTTCTTGTAGTCTGATCAGGGATCTGCAGCTGCACTTGTTTGACTGATCTGTGTCCTGGACAATTGTTTTTTAAGGAAATAGATTTACTTCTTAAAGTTTTTGTTTTCATGAAAGAAAAAATACAAAATTCTTATTGTTTTCTGCTTAGCTGGTTAGATCTGCATTATTTGGTTTCAATACTTTTTAGTGAGAATTGAAGTTTTGTCATTTATGCTAGTGTTTTACTGAATAGGATGTGTGGTATATATATTGATGTATGAATGACTCTCCCTTTGTAGAAGAAGCTTATTCATCGAAAGTGAAAATTTACAAGCATTTTTTTTTGCATTATTTGAGTCAAAGTCCCATATAACTTCATATGTCAACATCCCTACCAAAGACTCTAACGAAGTACATTTAAAATATACCTAATAAAATCAATCAACAACTCTTTTTAGAGCAAACACACATTACTTTATGCTAGGATCTTGGGATAGGCAGTGTGAGTTAATTGCCTAAGATCATACACCGAAACTAGTGTCATTAAACAGAGAAATCATTTTGCATTCATATGATCTGGAACCACTCTAGTAAAAGCGGAGCTAAATAGGAGACAACATTGGACTGTAAGTGAAGGTAGCCCACCTTTTCTTACATCTCCTTTGGGTATTTTGTGTATCAGTGACCCCGTCTATGATATCGGAGCTGAGTCAGGGACTCAGGTATCATGCCCACACAGCGTACTATCTGCAACTATGTCCCCCCCTGGTAGTGTTTGTAATTTGAGGTATCCTTAATGTCCATACTCTTAGGGATGAACATAAGATGATAGGGGTGGGCTGCCTTGATACCTAACACAGACGAACCTACTCTGTCTTCAGTTTTTGGGAGGGTGCTTGTCTTCACGAGAGTACTTGGCCCCTTAATCTGAGGTTCGGGTGAAGCTCAAGAGTAATTGTAACTATACATATGGCCAACTCTCTTTGTTATTCATTGTGAACTAGGTTTCATCTCCAATGATTAGTGCTTATCAGACAAGGTCATTTCCCTCTACTTATTGATTGATTTTGTTAGTGTATTTTTTATTTTTTATTTTTTAAGTGCCAAAGTGTTATCACTGAGACTTTAATAAACATCACTCTAAAATTTACTGATAAAATTTATTGGCCACCGTGGCTACATCCGGCCCTCGTCGTCAATCTAGACGGTTGTTAGGACTTCCCCCACTCATTGTGGAGGATCCGTCGAGCTCCAGTGAACCAGATTCCCCATCTTCGGGCAATCAGTCTCTGAGATCTAACACAAAATTAGTTTAGACATCCCTTGATTCAAAATTCCTGGAGGATTTCTTCACTAAAGGTATTTTTCCTCCAGACAATCCTCCAATCACAAATCCATTGGGACCACTCTTGGTTCTCGTTGCATTTGTACCTCCTTTGTCTTCCGTTGGAACATTTCCACCCATCCCATCGATGACTAACAAGTCGTCGGCTTTTGTGGACACTTTTGGTCCACCACCACCTCCCCAGTCGATACTCAGTACCGCACCTCTGATGGCAAACCCCACTATCCCATTTGTCCCAGGTTCAAACCCTATTGTGACACCCACCACGAGTGGAACCCAGTACATTCTGAGTTCTGCCCCTTTTGTGTCAGCCCCTGGACCTTCGACAAGTGTTACATATAGTGCTCCTTATAACGCTAAATATAGCATGGTTAGCATGGGTCCCTTCAACCAACTCTATGGTTGGCATCCATTGTATAATTCTAACCCCATATTCAGGTACCTGGGGGCACAGTTCCCAATATGAATAGACCAGCAGAGAATGTAATAGTTCCCCCTCCATTTTCAGGTCTGCATGGTCAATCATTGATTGACATGATCCCTCCTTATGTTAGTCAAGGACCTATGGTTAGTTATGTGGTGAGCGGGTGTTATAGGGAAAAGTGTCTATATAGAACTTCTCTATCCCACTAAGGTGTGACAGCTGCCTTAGAAACAAACAGAGAAAAGCTACTTTCGTTTTTCCTTTATGAATTATAGATAGAGAGGAACAGAAAGACCGACCTCTGTCTTGCGCTAATCTCCTGATTTGATCCCTCTCTTCTTTGATAGTCCTCAGCTACCTACTCACTTGCACGCCCAGCTTCACAAAGTACCTGTAAGATCACAAAAGCATAGCACTATACAAAGACATGGATCTATAATCATAAACAATCTAGGATCATATGTAAATTGACCATACAAATGTAGCAAGCATCAATGACACAAAAGCATGGAGGAAAACTCAAATAGCTTTTATTGATAAACAAGAAAAGAGCCAAGAGGAGTTACAACTAGTTTTTCTGACCCAGCATCAACCTCCCAGCAAAGAAGCCCCTCTTCACCTCAAACAAAGCTTAGATCACCCAACAATCTAATGTTTGTCTCAAGAAACCAACAGCAATTCCTTACAATATGCAAAATTCCAGCCTCCAGATCTCTGGGATGAGGGATCCATATATAGATATCTGTAAGGGGGATGAGTCATCTTGTGATTTGATTAGTGTCTTCTCTCTGATAGTTCTTGCTTCCACTTGGCGACTGATGGCCTCTTACTCATCCTTGGTCGAATTCAGTGAGGCAAGTGTCATAGGAGAAGATTCTGGAAGCTTACATTGCCTCTCCACCTCGTGGAATGACACTACCATTTGTCATTTCTCGCCCATCGCACCCCACAGAAGGGAATTTTGAAATGCAACACACCCTCACATTGTATTTAGGTGAGATGCAACGCAGTTAGCCAGTGGAGCAACTCCAATGATCATGTTTTGACCAATTCTGAGCAGTTTCTCATGGAGAACTTCTGGGAGAAGCTGTAATCTGTTGACCTTGTTCCTTTAGGGGTTAGAACAACACTTTTAAGGACTTAGGAGCCCTTGGTTTATGGACATTTCATGCTTGGGATTGTAGGGCCCAAAAATGTCTATAACAGTTTCCCCGTAAAGCATGAGGCCGTTAATCTTTTGATGTCGGGTGAAATGCTTTATTATGAGGATCCGAAGTTCTTTCAATGCTGGGAGGAGACCTGTAATAAGATATAATACAATACATTATCTTCATACTATTTTCATGATCTAGCTGAGGCGAGCATTCCCATGCTCAGCTTTATAAATTCATTTTCATGTACATAGGACAGACAATCGTCTGAGTGTAGACTGATGATTCTGATAGAGCCATCATCCTTTTGAGTGGATGATTATCTATGCAGCAATGATGTACATTTAATGTCTTTATTTCCCTGAATATATATCACAGCTCGGATGGATGAAACTAGATTCGGGGTCTTCAATCTCGTTTGATCTTCACTTAAAGTACAAGTCGATCCATGTGAGAAATGTTCTGAAGTCGAACATGGAAAGACATCGCTTGATTATCAGTCAATGATGTAAACTGTTAACAAGCACGAGAGGAATCACCGATAATGATAATGACCCTCAAGGAACTGCAGTACAATTCACGTGGTGTGAATAAAGGACTTGGCGTCGAACACCACGCAAAATCTTTCGGTCAAAGGCCATTGATGTAAACCTGTCGCCGGAAGTGAGAAACTTTCCATTGAGGCATGCAAGCTTCAAAGTACTGAATGGGGTGTTCCTAGATCAGCTTCTTGGATAATGAGCTGATGTCGACAAGAAGTGATCCGTCACAGGAGGGCCTTAATGAATCCCACATCAATGACACGGAACAGAGCAAATGATTTTAATGGAGGTGAAAACGATCTGGTGATATAAGGTTCATGGAGGCGGTCATGAAAGAATGGAGTATAATGTATGGTAGTGGGTGAGACACAGGTGAATTCTCTGAATGACTTCTCTTGAACATATCGGCGACACTGATGTGATGGATTGGTAGCATTAACCGCAAATGTGGATGGTATGGTGTGACCATGGTGATGTGACCGGTGAATGAAACAACCCAACCCGACTCGGACATGGAGTGGAAGTGTCATGTTCAAGAGCGACTTGCTACCAACAAAGTTTCTTCAAGTTTTCTTCCCAATTTTTCCCCAGTCATTATTGACCAGTACCTCTTTATTTTTGTCAAGCTTGAGGAGGATAACATATGCTTGTTCTATAATTTGCCCTTCGGGCAAACCCATTGCTATGTTTTAACGAGCCTAGCGATAGTGAAACTCGTTCTCGTCTATAGACAAGTTTGTCGCTATTATACTTTTAACGAGTTTAACGACAAAGATAACTCGGTCCTTTTCAATTTTAGAGAGTCTGAAAAGGGATGTAAAGGTAACTCCAAAATTCCTTTTTCGTCATCTAATCCCTTAAGTCTGAAAATGTATAAAACAATACAGAAGGGATGAATTTTCGATACTTTTAACGAGCCGAACAAAACAAGCGCTCGATCTTTTTCTGTAATAATCCCTCAGGTCCAAAAAGATTAAAATCTAGAGGAGGGATAGCACTTCCTGTCCCTTTAACGAGCTGGAGAGGCCAATGGCTCGGAAATCTTTTCACATTTTATGAGTCAGTTGAAAAGAGCTTAAAGGAGACTCGTCTTTTGAGGAACGAGTGATAAAATGGGTAGCAGATAATTCCAGGTAAGGTTTGGAATTTTCCAATCACGGTAGTGTCACAAGGATGGCTAGTGAAATCACTCTTCGCAGTTGTTCCTCAAAATGGGTAAACAATCAAATGGAGGTGAATGATCGGCCAATGAAAAAGTGGAGGTGACGGTGCAAACACGACCAAGGCTTTAATGGTTGAAGTACTACATTCACGATGGTTATTTACCGGTGAATAGTTCATTTTTTTAACGAGCTTAAATGCAGAGGGAAACATTTGCTCATGGCTTATGTTTATTTTTTAACGAGCTTGAACTATGTGTTAAAACTGCTCGATCAATCCAGTCATGTGATAAGAATGTCTCATATAAAGACGACAACTTTTAGAGTTTTGTCCCACATCCTTTCTTTATGCAAGTTAGGAAACGACCAATCCTACGAGTTTAAAGGGTTAGAGGACCTAAAAATTTAAAAAAATAAATAGTCGCTCTTCGCTTGCACTCCAAAAGGTTTGCATGCCCCCAGGTATAAAACAGAGTTTCAAGGTTACCCCTTCTTTAGTCCGTTAAAACATTTGTTTTACCGAGAGAAGCCTACCTCTTACAGGTTACCCAAAGATTGTTCTATTCACAGCGCAAACAAAACACTTCTTCGGTGATGTCTACCGAGATAAACAAAGGTGAGTGAAGGAGGCTACTCCACTCACATAACTTTGACAAGAGAATCTTGTTCTAGAATAACCCCCTCTTCCAATCACGGATGGGAGTACAGACTAGTCATATTCTCTCGTGGAAACCTACCCTATACCCAGAGTTTTCCTGCCAAAGCAGACCAGGGTGCATGCCCCCTGGGTTTCAGTCATGTCCCTCCGAATCACTCGCGCTCATCGGGTGGATGGACTAGAGGTTGAAACATTTCTTGCGTGAAAAGACCATTCAAGGATGGTATATGACTATTTGCTATGCGTGATCTGGGAAATGAAAGTTGGTCTACGAGCTTGACCAATCTTCCTTCGTGCGGAAAACACATCACTCTAAAGAGTGATGAGACAATGGCTCTCATGCAATAGATATAGTCTCGTCCAAGGAGTAGATTGTAATCTAGGGGTCCTTGAACTACCATTACGTTCATGTGAACGGTTTTCCTTCTCAATGTTATGGGCACATTGGGAAGGATCCTTAACGGTCAACTGGTTCCTTTATCAAAACCTGTTAGATTTCTCATCTCAGGCAAAAGCGATGGCGAACGAAGCGCTTTCCAAGCAGTTGAGGAAAGGATACTCACAGAATCCCCCTCATCTATGATGGTACCCACCATAACCATTCTATATATTTGAACAATAATTCGGAATGGTATACTAGCTGGTAAACAGGGTCTGCCTAGTTGATTCCAATCGAAGGAGACAACTAGGTTGCTTAGAGGTGGGACCGAATAGACAGTCGGGTACGACTCTGACGAACTTCCTTCCTGCGGTAAAGGAATGGGTAAATTGCCCCCATGTTCGTTGGAGTCTGTGCTTATGAAAAGAATTTGGATGGTCTTATCCTTGTTCTCTTTAGTGATTGTATCATCTGAAGATGGAACCTCTGAAGGAAAGACCGGGTCAACTGCCGCCTCGACCTTTTGACTTTCGTCTGGTATGGATTCAGATGGTTTATCTTCAACGATAGATGCTTCGGCTGACCACCTGAGCGGGTTAGCCGGATTTTCAACTAGCGACGGACTCGGCAAGAGTTTTTTATATCCAAGAGGAAGTCGTAACGGTGAAACCGGACGATCGTCCAAAACTCTTTTAGCTTCGTCTAAGAAGGGACAACGGTGGATGGCATGATCGCCTTCACACAGTTTACAAGGAAATCTATATTTTCCTTTTTGTCCTGGTGTTATAGACAATTTTGTGCCTTACAGCATCAGGCATGAATTGTCAATAATCCAAGGGATCCAAAGTCCCTAAACATGATGTTCCTACCCCTAGAGGAACAAGGTCAGCAAACCAACAGCTCTCAGATCAGTTCTCCACCTGAAAACACTCAAAAACAAGCAATCCTGAAATCAAAGCAGGTGCTCCACTAGGCTTCTGCGCTGAAACTCAACTCCTCCATGGTGTACCTGCGTTGCAAAGTAGGTAGAACAAAGGCCACCTGCGCTGAGCGAGATGGGACAAGTGGCACACTGAGTCATTGCTCTGGAATCTTCCAAAAATGACACTTGGATCAGGGATTTCGCCTTGTGATGAGTCAGAGGCTCTGTTTCTCCAAGTGGAAGCAAGGTTCTCCAAGTGGACTCAAGAACTGAAGATCAACTGAAGAGAGAGAGGACACAAGGCAGCTACACATCAGTTGCAAGCTGACTCATCCTTTCTCAATTCATCTATATATTGAGCTCTCTCCTATGAGCTCAAGAGGCTGGAATTTTGTGCAAAGTAATGATATGCTGTTGGTTTCACTATAGAGCTATTGGGTGATTGCTTGAAGGAGGTGAAGAGGAGAAATTCTTTCTGCTGGGAGGTGTTGCTGGATTGGGGCCTTCAATGGTTGTAACACTCTCAGAACTTTACTTCTTCCATTAATAAAAGCTATTGAGGTTCTTCTATATGCACTTGTTTCAATGATGTATTGTGATAATTGTATATTTGATTTATGTTAATCCTTGAATCAGTTATGATTGCATGCTTCTTGTAGTTTCCTTCTTTGTTATTTTGCAGGATCTCATTGTAGCTGGGCCAGCAAAAGAGCAAGGAGCTGGGAGCAAGCAAGCAAAGAGAAGAGTTTGGATTCGACATTAAGCGCAAGACAACGGTTAGTGCATTTCTTCATTCTCTCTTGCTTTCATAAAGAAGTAAACCTTAAGTAGTTTTCTTTACAGTTGTTGCTGAGGTACTATCACCCTTAGAGTGGGATAGGGTCATCCGAATCGGATACTTTTCCCTACAACAAACTGGCGACTCCACTGGGGATCGTATCTGTTTGATTGTTTGTAGTATTTTGCTATTCATTTCCTGAACAAAAGAGTACCAAATCGAAAAGCTTTTGACTATATCAAAAGCGAAGTAGAGGGCAGCTACTCTAGCTCATTTCTGAGCATGTTCATGATTTGAAGAGCTGATCTAAAAGGATCCTTGTAAGCTCTTAGTGATAGCTTTTCATCCTCCTAATCATCCCTTTGAGTGTGCTTGACTGATTGCTTCTGATTTGAGCAAAAACTGTGCATTTTTGACAAAATTGTGACCCGTAAACTGTGAAAACGCAACTTTCGTTTTCCAAAGCAGGTAGTACACAGGCTACCTGCTTTGCAACGCAGGTCCCGAAGGGGCTACCTGCGCTGAGAGCCAGACTGGTTGAGCAGCACCTGCGTTGGCCCAATTTTGCCTAGTGCAGTTGGGGTTTCCTCCCTTTCTCTTGCCTGTTTTCACTAAAGATTTGGCAGCCAGTTACCAGTCTTGTACCAGTTCTGAAACCAACCTTACTTGCCATCATTCCGCCTCTGTTATATAATGAAATTGTACTTGTTCTTTTGTATTTCTTACTTCATTTACAATTTCCCATAACGAAGAGTAAACTAGTCTTGCTTTGGCCTCTTAGATCTGAACCTGTGTTAGGCATTTTGCTGGTCTAAAGAGTTAGCTTGTTTGTTGTCCATAGCTGATTAGTCATTTTACTTTCGTCATTATGGTTTGATTTCATGCATTTCCAGTGATTGAACAAGTAAATCTTAAGGTGTCTTTTGATTTTGGACAAACTTGTTTGTTTTCGCTTTAAATCGAAATCAAAGTTATATAACAACTTTCTTTTTGTAACCAATCAACATTAAGAAAGGGAAAAGAAAATACATGCATTGTGCATTTTGCATTTGACTGTTTGCATGACGATTTAGGAAAATTTGCATTAGTGTGTGCTCTATGATCTGTGAGAAAAGATTTGCCTTTCTTCTCCCTCAGTAGTTAAGATTTTCAAAGTTGAAAGATTGAAAAGTTTGCTTCTCATCTTAGACTGCATTCAGGAATTTGTTATATACATCTCGTGGTGAACCTTGAAAGGCAAACTTTAAAAAGATCAACTTAAAATATACTGAATGAACCTAACAACGCTTTGAAACATAACGCAAACACATAGAGGTCTAGGTAGAGACGTGTTCCGGCGTCGTTAAACATAGTGACTGTCGATCTCTACGAAGGTGGGTGATTCCTCCTGAGAGTCGGTGGCACTAATACGGACTTGTGCTCCCACGTACCATCGCGTATATATTGGGAGACCCCTATAGGAACAAAGCCTTTATCCATAGGAAGCCGTGTCGGCCGCCCTACTGATCGCGATGCAGTGAACACAGCATTCACGAAGATCGACCACCCGTACCGTAAAACGTATTCTGTGGTTTCGCGAAAAGTTTGGCACACCCTCTGCCTAGAACTACAGAGTAGTTTCTTTTGGCCTTTTTCAAACTCTATAACTGAAAAAGTCCATCCGAGCATTTGTCACTTCGGGCTCGTTAAAACATCGAAGGAGACTAGAGTCATCTTTAGCTTTTTCTCGACTCTTTAAAACTGAAAAAGCAAGTTGTGTCTAAAGCATCGTTATAAAATTTATTTTAAGCGTAATAATCATCACCCTTCCCTCGTTGATCTTCGAAGTTAGTCCACCACAAGTGGAAGTTCCTGTAGAATCGCTAAGAAATCTTTTGGATAGACTAGATATGTCTGAACAACCGTCGACATCTAGGACTGTGTCGTCCGACACAGCTGCAGCAGAGCCTCCTGCTGCTACTCCAACGATGTTCGCTGGTATACCATCTGTCACGGCAAATTGTCAACAACAAGCCGGAGTCCAATCAGGGACAACGACATGGTTAGTTCCTATTTCTTCATCCGGATTATCATCTGGTATTTCTTATGTTGAAACTCGCCAAATTGATCCATTTGGAGGTCAATCTGGGCAATCAATCCCCTTGAGTTCCGGATTGATACCATATGGGGGGCAGTATGCCCTTTCACTACCTCCTCCGGGAGGATGCCCATACGTGAGTTCACAACAAAGTTCAGGTCAAACTGGAATTACATCCAGAAGTTGGTTACCAATACTGTCTCAACAACCAGGAGTTGTATATTCGATGCAACCAGTACACCCTGTGTCGAATATTCCCACCGTACTTGCTATAGTGAATGTGTCGCAAGTACAAGCTCCACCTGTTGTATGTCAACCCCAATCTCAGGTTGCAATACAACAACCACTTGTCTCAACGACTCAATCGCAATCTCAGGGTAGTGCCTCCTTATCTGGAGCGACTCAGGCTCAAACAACTACTGTGACTCCTCATCCTGGTCAATCATCCAGTATTGGTCAACAACCGCCATTCCAGCAATCATATCAAGGACCTGAGCAACAAGTCTTTGTAAGTAATGGGCAACCATACTATAATGGTTACGCCCATCAACCTTGTCAAAGTTGCCAGCATTATGCTGGTCTGCAAAGACCCATTGCTCAGGCAATCCCATCTTATCCTGGATATGCTTCGCCTAACCTGAATCAACAGTTGCCCTTTGTAGCAACTCTAGAATTACCAGATCTAAACCGGCTGATGAATGATCCAATTGCTTATGCCCCTTGGTGGCCAGCGATTCCACATAAACTTCCGTCAGATATTCCTAAATTTAATGGAAATCCGGGTGAAGACCCGTCGAATCATGTGATGACATTCCATCTATGGTGTTCATCGAACACCTTGAATGATGATTCGATAAGACTTCGCCTCTTTCAGAGGACATTAACGGGTCCAGCGGCAAAATGGTACATTGAATTGCCTAGAGCTTCGTTCGACAACTTCAGTACCTTAGCCATAATCTTTTTAACCCATTTTCAATTGCCGATAAGGTATGAAACGGGAACAGAACTCCTTACCAACTTCAAGCAGACAACTGCCACCCACATATCTGATCATATACATGAGTGGCGACGTCGTCGTAGGATGGTAAAAACATATGTTCCCGATCAGCTATTAGCTGAATGGTTTATAAAGTCATTACTTCCGGCCATAACGGAAGACGTGGCCAAGGGGGGATTCGTAACAGAAGAGCAAGTTATAGCTCGTGCGCAATATCTAGACTTGGTTTATACTCAGTCTGGCACGCTCTACGACAAAATACCTGATGCCCCTAGACCGGAATTTTCAATTCCTCCTCCTCCTAAATCAAACAATGACTCTCATGCCGACGAGGGCGTGATTGGCAAACACAAAATTTATAGTCAAAATGCAAATGAGGAACTTCTTGCCTCAGAAGTAAATGCCACGTCGAACGACAAGGGCAAACAATTGAAGCAACCAGGGGGCAAGAAGAAAAAATCAGGGAGAAAAAGGAAACCCCCTACAGGGTGTCATATATGCGATGAGGATCATTGGACAAAATATTGTCCACATATAGCTGAAGTTAAGAAGCTCTTTAAGAATTCAAAAACCTCAGCAGATCCGTGTCCTAATCCAGGTCAAAATCTGGTTGCTAATCAAAATGCTTCCCGATCCCAAGTGCTTATGTTGTCTACCTCAAAACAGCAGAATAATGCTTTGACAAGGAATAAAGATTACGGGAATCCAAAGCTGTCGAACAACAAGGTTAATGAACGACCTAGTAGTTCAACAACAACTTTGACTGAAGTTGTGCCACCCATCGTTCCTGAGCCAATGATAAAGTCGCCAAAGGGAGTACTACACAAATCGACATTTAATCCTCGTGCCAAAGGGGCATAGAATTATAATATAGTAGAGGAACTCGCCCAATCGCCGTCCACTATGTCGACACTTGAAGTACCACAAAATTGGCCCTCCCAAGAGCAAGCTTTATTATCAGAAATAGGTGGGATTGGCCCAATGGGTTCCAATCTTGTGGCCTTTGATCATAAAGGATATGACCCTCAGTTACCAGCTCAACTAGCTTTCCTTATTCAAGTGAAAGCCCTCAACAAAACTGTTCATTGAACAATTATTGATGAGGGGGCATCTACATGTCTTATGTCGATGAGTTGCTGGAAATATTTAGGCTCACCACCCTTGTCGAAATCGTCGACGACGTTAAAAGCATTTGATGGACGATCATACACTCCATACGGGATATTAAGTAACTTGCAAGTTGAACTGGGGGGCAAAACAGTAGGAATTGATGTTGAAGTAATTGATGGAAACCTCGATTACAACATCCTACTTGGAAGACCATGGATCTATGCCATGGCCGCAGTTGTGTCGACCTAGTTCAGGAAGATTGCATTTCCCTTCCAAGAAGGAATTACAATCGTCGACCAACAAACTTTTCTCCCCAACAGTTCACAAGTTACGGGAAGCATTCCAATGATCCATGGAAGCAATCATTCACTCCAAAATATCGGAGTAGGTCTCCTAAAAGACCCTGCCTTAATGGGTACTTTCGCCCTACCGCCTCCAAGTAATCTGGTGGGAGTGGCCACGGTGGAAACCTACAAAATGAAATCTAATCCAATCTTCTAGTTGGATTCGGAAGATTCCTAAATATTTTGTTGGCATGGATCATCGCCCTAGTAGAAATACTGTAAATACAGTGGGCTCCGAGGATAGTTCCTATCTTGTGTCAACCTCATTAAAAAATGAAACAAATCCCCGAGGTAAACCTTCATTCCAACCACCGAGTTGGATGCAATGAAGCTTGGGGGGCATGCACCTCGATTTGCATTATTATGCTGGGGGCATGCAAACTTATCTTCGAGCAGTTTTAGCACACAGTTCACGCTCGTTAAAAAATAAACATAAGTTGTGAGCAATCTTCCCCTAGAGTTCAAGCTCACCCAGAAAAAATGAACCGGTAAATAACCTTGGTAAATGTAACCTTTGACAGCCATATTAAAGCCCTTGGTCGTGTTCTTGCAGTTTCACCTCCATCCGTTCATTTGGCCAATCGTTCATCTCCATATGTTTGTTTACCCATTTTGAGGAACAGCTGCGAAGAGTGATTTCACTTAGCCATCCTTGTGACACTGCCGTGATTGGAATATTCCAACCTGTACCTGGAATCTGCTGCTATCCCTGTTTATCACTCGTTCCTCAAAAGACGAGTCTTCTTTGAGCTCTTTTCTCCTGACTCGTAAAATATGAAAAGTTTGCCGAGTTTTGGCCTTCCAGCTCGTTAAACGACCGGAAGAGATATCCCTCCTCTAGATTTTAATCTTTTTGGACCTGAGGGATTATTGCACAAAAAGATCGAGCGCTTGTTTTGTTCAGCTCGTTAAAGCAATCGAAAATTCATCCCTTCTGTATTGTTTTATACTTTTTCGGACTTAAGGGATTAGAGGACGAAAAAGGAATTCTGGAGTTGACTTTATGTACCTTTTCAAACTCTCTAAAAATGAAAAGGACCGAGTTATCCTTGTCGTTAGACTCGTTAAATTCATTAAATAGCGACAAACTTGTCTTTAGACGAGAACGAGTTTCCCTATCGCTAGGCTCGTTAAAACATAGCGATGGGCTTGCCCGAAGGGCAGGTTATAGAACAAGCATATGTTATCCTCCTCAAGCTTGATAAAAATAAAGAGGTACTGGTCAGCAATGACTGGGGAAAAATTGGGAGAAACTCACAGCTTTAATGGTAGCAAGTCGCTCTCGAACATGACACTTTGTCCTCCGTATCACATCGGGTTGGGTTGTTTCATTCACCGGTCTCATCACCATGGTCCTCGCCACACCATCCACATTTGGGGTAATGCTACCGATCCATCACATCAGTGTCGTTATATGTTCAAGAGATGTTGTTCCGCAAAGAGTCAACCGTGTCCCATCCACTGCCATACATTGTCCTTCATCCATTTCATGACCGCCACCCTGAATCATACATCACAGTTTGTTTTCACCTCATCACAATCACTAGCTCCGTTCCGTGTCACTGATGTGGGATTCATTAAGGCCCTCCTTTGACGGATCGCTCCTTGTCGACATCAGCTCATTATCCAAGGAGTTGATCTAGGAACAACCCCTTCAGTACTTTGAAGCTTGCATGCCTCAATGGCAAGTTTCTCACTTCCGGCGACAGGTATACATCAATGACCTTCGACCAGAAGATTTTGCATGGTGGTCGACGCCAAGTCCTTTATTCCCACCATGTGAATTGTACTGCCGTACCTTGAGGGTCATCATCCTTATCGGTGATTCCTCTCGCGCTTGTTAACGGTTTACATCATTGACCGGTAATCAAGCGATGTCTTTCCATGTTCGACTTCAAGAAATTCTCACATGGATCGACTTGTACATCGAGTGAATATCGGAAGAGATTGAAGACCCCGGATCTAGTTTCATCCATCCGGGCTGCGATATATATTCAGGATATAAAGACATTTGATATGTACATCATTGCAGCAGATGATCATCCTTCTCAAAGGATGATAATTTCAGCAGAGAATTATCAGTCTATCATCAGACGATCGTCTGTGCTATGTACCAAAATGAATTTATAAAGCTGAGCATGGGAATGCCCGCCTCAGCTAGATCATGAAAAAGAATGAAAAATGATGTATTGTATTGTATCTTATTACAGGACACTTCTCAGCAAGTTGAATGAACTTCGGATCCTCCTAATAAAGCATTTCACCCGATAAACGACCTCATACTTTAGGGGGCATCTGTTATAGACAATTTTGTGCCTTACAGCATCAGGCATGAATTGTCAATAATCCAAGGGATCCAAAGTCCCTAAACATGATGTTCCTACCCCTAGAGGAACAAGGTCAGCAAACCAACAGCTCTCAGATCAGTTCTCCACCTGAAAACACTCAAAAACAAGCAATCCTGAAATCAAAGCAGGTGCTCCACTAGGCTTCTGCGCTGAAACTCAACTCCTCCATGGTGTACCTGCATTGCAAAGCAGGTAGAACAAAGGCCACCTGCGCTGAGCGAGATGGGACAAGTGGCACACTGAGTCATTGCTCTGGAATCTTCCAAAAATGACACTTGGATCAGGGATTTCGCCTTGTGATGAGTCAGAGGCTCTGTTTCTCCAAGTGGAAGCAAGGTTCTCCAAGTGGACTCAAGAACTGAAGATCAACTGAAGAGAGAGAGGACACAAGGCAGCTACACATCAGTTGCAAGCTGACTCATCCTTTCTCAATTCATCTATATATTGAGCTCTCTCCTATGAGCTCAAGAGGCTGGAATTTTGTGCAAAGTAATGATATGCTGTTGGTTTCACTATAGAGCTATTGGGTGATTGCTTGAAGGAGGTGAAGAGGAGAAATTCTTTCTGCTGGGAGGTGTTGCTGGATTGGGGCCTTCAATGGTTGTAACACTCTCAGAACTTTACTTCTTCCATTAATAAAAGCTATTGAGGTTCTTCTATATGCACTTGTTTCAATGATGTATTGTGATAATTGTATATTTGATTTATGCTAATCCTTGAATCAGTTATGATTGCATGCTTCTTGTAGTTTCCTTCTTTGTTATTTTGCAGGATCTCATTGTAGCTGGGCCAGCAAAAGAGCAAGGAGCTGGGAGCAAGCAAGCAAAGAGAAGAGTTTGGATTCGACATTAAGCGCAAGACAACAGTTAGTGCATTTCTTCATTCTCTCTTGCTTTCATAAAGAAGTAAACCTTAAGTAGTTTTCTTTACAGTTGTTGTTGAGGTACTATCACCCTTAGAGTGGGATAGGGTCATCCGAATCAGATACTTTTCCCTACAACACCTGGGGCTTCACTTTCACTAGTTGACGATGCGTTTTCAACATGATCATCAGAGGTTGACAACATCGGGTTGTGCAAACGAGGAGGCCAATCCCTTAATATCCGAGGGATGCAAGGACAATCTCTGTGATAGTGGTCTCCTTTGCAAATGACACATGGAGATTTAGGCCTGGTCGGTGCAGTGTGTGGATTTTTGCTAGACGAAACTCGTTTGCCCCCATCCGCTTTTGGCTCCTTCTTCTTCTTCTCTTTCTTCTTCTTTTCCTTCTTCTCCTTAGATACTTGACTTTTGGCTTTACCAGCCCCATCAAGCAAAGAGGAAGGAGGAGAGGAAGAATTAGAGGAAATAGAAGGTTGGTGGGTAACTTTGGACTCGCCTAGTTGCTAATTTGATTGTTCAGGAATTGTGGTGTTCTGAACGACAGAGGTTGAGAAGAGCCATACAGGAAAACCAATTGTCAGTCCTAGAAGTGACAATGTGGCCATATGGGGTGCACCAACATCTCCCCAAGAGGAAAAGGTACTAGGATTTCCTCCAAGGGGAATTCCTTGGTTGGTGGATTCCATTTTCTCACCCCAAGATCAACGTAGGAAAGGGTAATGAATATTCCGTTTAAAATAAATTTTAGACGCATTGACACAACTTGTTTTTTCAATTTTAAAGAGTCGAGAAAAAACAAAAGATGACTCTAGTCTCCTTCGATTTTTAATGAGCCTGAAGTGACAAGTGCTCAGATGGACCTTTTCCATTAAGGAGTCTAAAAAGGAATGAAAGGTACTGCTCTGGAAATCTAGGTAGAGGGATTACCAAACCAATCGCAAAACTGCAGAATACTTTTTACGGTACGACAGTCAATCTTCCTGAATGCTGTGTTCAGTGCATTGCGATCAATAGGGTGACAGACATGGCTTCCTATGGATAAAGGATTAAGCCTATTGGGGTCTCCCAAAATATACTCGACGGTACGTGGGAGCACAAGTCCGTACTGGCACTTATCGTCTCAAAGTGGAGGAATCACCCAACCATCAGCGAGAACAACAGTTACCAGGCTTTACGACGCCGGAATACGTCTCTAGCCTAGACTTCTAAATGTTGTGCATTAAGTTCCAAAGCGTTGTTAGATTCATTGAATTTATTTTAAGTTGATCTTGTTTAATGATGTTTGACTTTTGGGTTCACCATGAGATGTAGATGGAATTCCTAAAATGCAATCTAAGATGATAAACAAACTTTTTATCTCCTTCATGCAATGAAAATCCTAGCTACTAGGGAAAGGAAAGACAGAATCTTTTCTCAAAGAGCAAAGAGCACACTCTAAATTTACTTTCCTAAATCAAGCCAATCAGACTATCTATATGCAAATGCACATGCATGTATTTGTTTTCGACTTTCTTAGTATATGAATGCTAAAAAGAAATTTGATGTACAAATCTGAATTTCTTTTCAAGCGACAAATATCAACAAGTTTCTTTTCGAAATAAAAAATGGAGACGATCACAACACTTTACGATTTTGAACTAAATACTTGTTCTTGACACTAGAAAATTACAAATTCAGACCAAAAGCAATAATAACAGGATAATCGACCATCAACAGCAATCAAACTCTTTCCTACGATTGAAATCGACACTTGCGATAGTTTCAAATCAAAGGACGACAATACGATTATGCTACTTTTGCAAAGGAGAACTGTAAATGACTCAACAAACACACAAAAACATCTACAGTTCTTTTGTAAAGGAATAACAACAAGGAAAAGGGGTTTCAAACAGACATATACTGATCACAGACAGCAAAATTCAAGAATAGAACTGGAAAGAATGAACCATAGAAGCCACAACTACACAGAGCTAGTCTGATCAACACACCTGTAACACAGAGAATTTGAAATGCAGCGCAAGTTGTCCACTCGGGAAGTGCGCTAAAATTCAGAATCTCTGAACAATACCTGCGGTGGGCCAGAAACAAGACTCTGTTCGGGTTCTGGGTCACAGTTTGTAGTTCAGTTCTTGGGTTTTGGCCGAGAAAAAAGCAATCAGTAATGCAACAATCAGGGGTAGATCTAAGGAGGATCTAAGAGCTATCACAAGGGCAATCAGATAGTTTGTGAATCAGTTGTTTAAATCATAAACAGATCCAGTAGATGGATTGAAGTAGCAGTTATCTACTTGGCATTTGCTATGGCAAATGCAGTTCGAATGCTACTTGTAAGTTTATGAAACAAACAACAAAGAATGATAAACAAACAAACTAATTACTTCCCCATTGGAGTCGCCATTTTGTTACAGGGAAAAGTGTCTATATAGAACTGACCTATCCCACTAAGGTGTGACAGCTACCTTAGAAACAAACAGAGAAAAGCTACTTTCGTTTTTCCTTTATGAATTATAGATAGAGAGGAACAGAAAGACCAACCTCTGTCTTACGCTAATCTCCTGATTTGATCCCTCTCTTCTTTGATAGTCCTCAGCTACCTGCTCCCTTGCACGCCCAGCTTCACAAAGTACCTGTAAGATCACAGAAGCATAGCACTATACAAAGACATGGATCTATAATCGTAAACAATCTAGGATCAGATGTAAATTGACCATACAAATGTAGCAAGCATCAATGACACAAAAGCATGGAGGAAAACTCAAATAGCTTTTATTGATAAACAAGAAAAGAGCCAAGAGGAGTTACAACCAGTTGTTCTGACACAGCATCAACCTCCCAGCAAAGAAGCCCCTCTTCACTCAAACAAAGCTTAGATCACCCAACAATCTGATGTTTGTCTCCAGAAACCAACAGCAATTCCTTACAATATGAAAAATTCTAGCCTCCAGATCTCTGCGATGAGGGATCCATATATAGATATCTATAAGGGGGATGAGTCAGCTTGTGATTTGATTAGTGTCTTCTCTCTGATAGTTCTTGCTTCCACTTGGATACTGATGGCCTCTTACTCATCCTTGGTCGAATTCAGCGAGGCAAGTGTCATAGGAGAAGATTATGGAAGCTTCCATTGCCTCTCCACCTAGCGGAATGACACCGCCATTTGTCATTTCTCACCCATCGCACCCCAGAGAAGGGACTTTTGAAATGAAACGCACCCTCATAGTGTATTTAGGTGAGATGCAACACACTTAGCCAGTGGAGCAGCTGCAATGATCCTGTTTTGACCAATTCTAAGCAGTTTCTCATGGAGAACTTCTGGGAGATGCTGTAATCTGTTGACCTTGTTCCTTTAGGGGTTAGAACAACACTTTTAGGGACTTAAGAGCCCTTGGTTTATGGACATTTCATGCTTGGGATTATAGGGCCCAAAAATGTCTATAACAGTGGGAACCCTTTACAAGGTCCAAATCAATCCATAGGGGCACCCTACTCACAAACTCAAATGAGTCAACGAGGCACTCCTTATCTTTGGGGCACTTCCATCCCATAGCCTAACAGCCCCTATGGAAACCCACAATACAATATTATACCCCAAGGTACTTACTATACCATGCAACCTGTGTATAATATTGGAAACAACATGATGGGAGGACCAGAAGGATCCTTAAGTCATATGTCATCGCCTTGGTCTTATTCAGGGGCATCAAACACCTTGCCTTTCTTGGAAACACTTGCTATCCCCGACTTGTACAAACTCAAAAATGACACCATCTATCACAACTTACTTTGGCCACCAATGCCGCATAAAATACCGACAGACATCCTAAAGTTTGAAGGGAAACAAGGGGAGGATCTGGGTACACACATCACCACTTATCATTTATGATGCGTTTCTAACTCCATGGTGGATGATAGTATCTAGCTATGGCTCTCTCCCTGCACCCTTATAGGCAATGCATCCAAGTGGTACATTAAGTTACCATGCGCTTCATTCAATAGCTTTGGCGCTTTAGCGATGGAATTATTAAAGCACTTCCAACCACCCATCTGCTATGAAACTGGGACAAAACTCCTCACTTCATTACGTCAAGACACCGCCGCTCGCATCTCTGTTCATATACATGAATGCAGACGTAGGCAGAGGTTAGTCAAAGCTCCCCTCCTAGACTATCTATTAGCAAATTGGTTCTGCAAGTCTCTACTCCCCCAAATCTCTAAAGATGTCGCCTTAGGTGGTGTGGTCACAGAAGACCAATCCATTTGTTATGCCCAGCACTTAGATTTGATATATTCACAGTTTGGCACTTTATGTGACATCATTCCCAATGCCCCTCGCAACTCCAATGCTCCCGCTACTCAACAACCCAGGGCGCATGCCAATGGGATTATTGGTGCAACCACTGGGGCTACTGTAAAGAAACTCAGTGATCACATTGCCCTATTGTCACTTGACCCCTCTACCAAATCAACTGCTCTTCCTACCACCGCGATAAACTCTGTACAGTCTACACAAAAACCTAATGGTAAGAACAGGAAGACTAAGAAAAAGACCACTCCTTCTAAAGAGAAGTCAACAAATTAGTACAACCCAAAGCAGAAGGTTGTTGCACCCTCTGACGATGGAAAGGATAAACCCACCTATTTCCCTTGCAAAATCTGTGCAGAAGACCACATGACATATCGTTCTCTGCATCTTCAGGAATGCACAGATTTCATTGCTAAAAAGGACACTTGCAGGACCCCTGCTATCATGAATAATCTTTTCCCTGCTTAGCAACAACAACACCTTATTGAAAACCAACCCCAACCCCCAATAGGGGGCAATGACGGTTCACATCATCCTTCAGCTAGTGAAGTACCATCTAACGTTTACAACTTTGAAATAGTAGATCTATAAACCAGAGCCAAATATTATGGAGCTATAGTCTCTCATGCAAAGGAACCCTCCTTAAGTAAAATCCCACCACCTCCTAACGATCTTCATATCGAAAGGTTGTTTCTAATCTTCTGATTCATCCCCCAAAGGGGCACTTCGTCACACAATGCACAATACATCTGCACGTGTTGTTCAAAACTATAGTATTGTAGAAGATTTTGCACAAGCGTCATTGGCTATGTTGGCGCTCAAAGTATTACAAACTTGTCCAACACAAAGGAAAGCTCTGCTTTCAGCAATTGGTGGTATCGACCCTCAGGATTCCATGCTTGTAATTTTCGACATGGAAAAATGTAAACCTCCCCTTTCACACTAGCTTGCATTTCAAGTGCAAATATTTTCGAAAGGAAAAGGAATACATTGAGCTATCATTGATGAAAGTGCTTCAACCTACATCATGTCAGCTTCATGTTGGCTCACTTTGGGTTCTCCAGCCCTATCCCCACCATCGAATTCCCTTAAAGCTTTCGACGGCCACACTTTCTTTCCAAAAGGTTACATAGCTAGCTACCCCATCACCTTGAATGGGAAAATGGTAATGATGTACATCGAAGTCGTAGATAGAAAGATCGACAATAATCTATTGTTGGGTCGCAGTTGGACTTATGCCATGACTGGCATTGTGTCTACTGTCTTTCACATCATCCTATTTCCATTGCATGGAAAGATAGTCACAGTGGACCAGTTGTCCTTTTGCACCCTTGATTATTCCCCGTTACGCAATGCCTTTGTACCCTTAGTGGGTGGTGTACCTTACTCTTACATCAGTATCGGTATTGATCTATTGAAAGGCTCTTCCCTGATGGGTTGTTTCCCTCTTCTGCCACCCACGGTTCCATAGACGATCAATATGGTTTCATCCATTCCTCACGAACTGACTGATCCTTGGATCCGACTCGCCCCTTTAAAAATTGACACGTATGGAGAACAAATGCCGTTGTCACCGAGTAAATTGGCTTACTAGGCCATTCAATCTGCATCTGAATCTCAGGTCACTTTGGTCATAGCCAACGGTACCACCGCCCCTCTCATAACTACTCCTTTCAATCTCCTCAATCAAGTCCTACCTAGGGATGAAGTTATTAGAGAGATCATGTGTTTAGAAGAGCAACCTTGGGAGGACTCTCACCATCATGTTTCGATATATGATTCAGACATGATGCCTCTTCAAATCTTGTCATTTGACGCACCTGAAATCGTTTCCTCACCTTATATGACTATCAAAACTTTGGACTTTGAGGGAAACATGGAGAATATTTCAAATACATTGCTCATCGATATTTCTGTCATGACAGACATCGTAGAGAACATCTAGGTTGGATCAAATTGCACTCTTGAGGAAATTGCAAGCTTCACCTGCCTTTTTGAGGAATTCCATGATGTATTCGCTTGGAACAATGTGAAATTTCAAACAGGAACAATAAACTCAAAACAAGAACTCTAGCCAAAAAACCCTGAAAAAACATCAAAAACAATGCTAAAAATGAAAGTCTGTACACTAGAACGATGGTTTTTTTTTTTTAGTGTCAATTTTGAACATGTTTTAAAAATGGTAGTGAAAATTAAAATTTCGTGCAAAAAACACCCTCAAAACGAAAAGTGTTGATACTGGAATGATGGTTTTTTTTAGGGTCAATTTTCAACATTTTTAAAAAATGTTAGTAAAATTGAGTTTTTATGTGCAAAAAAAAGTTGTTTATGAGGAAAAAACAAACTAATGTTTTTGGTAGAATAAAATTTTTCTTTCCTAAGTATAAATTCAACATTTTTCGTAATGAAAATAAAGATAAAATAATGGGATATGAAATACATTAAAATTCTATTACCCCAGAATCATCTCGCCACCCCCGTGGGCCATTGGGCAACCGGGATGGGGTGGAGGGCAGTCTGGAATCGCCCCACTACCCCCCTTGGGTCGTTGGGCTTTTGGGGTGGGGTGGAGGGTTGTGGACAACCTCCACACCACCTTGACTATCACGCCCCTACCCTGGCAGTACTCTTCCAACCGCACAATGGGGGGGTACGACACCACCACCCACCTTCTTCTTAACAATACTTGTAAGTGTGGACTACACCTACTTTCTATACTTAGTTTATTTTTCAACTCTCCTAAGTATAACATTAACATACACAATGGAAACATTCAATTATTCATCTTCATCATTTTTACCATTTACACATATGCACAACGGATATTTCACTGGGCGGGGCAACTCCCTGGAATATGAGTATGCCCGATAATAACAGTATTTCACAAAATATACAATTTTATAGTCTTTGTAGGAAACCACAAGTTTCCTTGGTACAATTTTTGTCACAACCGTGCAACCTAACCTACACCGTTCACTCCACCCAAACCATTATTCGGAGTGGCCACCATTTCTACCGTCTATTGTGACTCGTTCACCATTGTACTGTTCAACACATTGTTCACCATTACACTGAACACCTTCGTTTGCCATTGGATCGTTTAGCTGAATGCCCTCAACTCATTCAGGTGGATGCCCTCAACTCATTCTGGCAGACACCCTCACATGCCCTCACCTGTTCACTCGTTCAGGCTGACACCCTCACCTGTTCTGTCATTCAAACCAACCACGCTCATTCAGTTGTTCAGGCTGGCACCCTCACATGCCCTCAGCCATTCAGTCATTTAGACCGACGCCCTCGCACGCCCTCCCCCTTTCAGTTGTTCAGACATGCACCCTTGCACGTGCTCACCCAAATGCCTTCGTATGACTTTGCCCAAACACCTTCGAACGACCTTGCTCATTCAGTCATTCAGGTCGACGCCCTCACATGCCCTCTCCCTAATGCCTTCAAATGACCTCACCCATTCAGTCGTTCAGGAAAACGCCCTCACACACCTTCACTCATTCGGTCATTCAGGCTGATGACCTTGCACACCATAGCTCTTTCAATCATTCATGTCGATGCCCTCGCTCAAATGCCTTCGCACGACCTGTTGTTCTAGTTTCTTGTGTTTGCTGTGGCTCCATGCTTCGGCCCAAGATTCCGCCTGCACTTCGTCAAATTTTAGTCTTCCCAAGTAGCTCACCCTACTAGCTCGCATGAACACTTGGAAACTTCACTTGATGATTTTTTCCACCATTCCAATGCTCTACTTATATGGCGGTTGGCCCATCTGTTGGGGCATCGACTCACCAAGCCAATCAACCGTTTCATCCAACTTGCCCCTTCGTCATGTCAGCCCATGGTGTGGGTGCCCATGTGTGGGACCGCCCCTACATATAAACTCCCCAATACTCCTGACACTTAGTCATTTTTCAAGATGACTTTCATGTCACATGTTGGCTCGTCTCCTCCATTCGGTCAGCTTGTCGCACCGTGCAAGTGCACCCCAACTCGTCGGTTACCTCCCATCTCATCGCTCACCCATCGTGCACCCTTCGCTCGTTTCACCGTCATTTAGCCCAACTTGTCACACCATGCAGGCGTGACCAACTCACAGGTTGCCCCAGCTCATTGCTTGCTCGCTGGTTGTGTGCCCTTTGCCCAATGATCCACAACTTGTGGGCCTTACACCGGCGACCCAATAGCCCGTGGGTGTCGGGCGGAGGCGTATGGACAACCTTCGCTCCACCCTGGCAGCCCAACGGCCTGCGGGGCTGGCGGGGTGATTCCGGGAATCACCCCACCACCCCCATCCTCCACCCCACCCTGGTGGCCCAACGACTCGCGGGGGTGGTGGGGTTATTCCAAGAATCACCCCACCCTCCACCCCACCCCAGTGGCCCAACAGTCCGCGGGGGTGGCGGGGTGATTCTAGGAGTCAACCTACCACCCTCACAAGTCGTTGGGCTGTCGGGATGGGGCGAAGGGCCGCGGATAGCCTCCACCACACTCTGACGGCCCAACGGCTTGCGGGGGTGGAGGGGAAATTCCGGGAATCACCCCGCCACCCCTGCGAGCCATTGGGCCACTGGGGTGGGGTAGAGGGTTGCGGACAACCTCCGCCCCGACCCTGGCAACCCAATGGCCCGCAGGGGTGGCGGGTCGATTATGGGAATCACCTCGCCACCATTGTAGGTTGTTGGGCTACCGGTGTGGGGAAGAGGGCTGCGGATAGCCTCCGCCCCACCCTAGTAGCCCAATGGCTAGCGGGGGTGGCGGGGTGATTCCAAGAATCACCCCGGTAGCCCAATGGCCTGTGGGGGTGACAGGGTGATTCTGGGAATCACCTCAACACCCCCACAGGCCGTTGGGCTGCAGAAGTGGGGCGGAGGGCTGTGGACAACCTCTACCCCACCTCGGCAGCTCAAAGGCCCGCAAGGGTGGCGAGGTGATTCCAAGAATCACCCCGCCATCCCCGCAAGCCATTATGATGCTGGGGTGGGGCAGAGGGCTGCGGATAGCATTCACCCCACATTGGTGGCCATCTACAGCCCTCCGCCCCACCTCAGCGGCCATCAATAAACCTTCGCCCCACCCTGGCATCACAATGGCCCACGTGGGTGGCTGGGTGATTTTGGCAATCACCTTTCCACCCCTACAGGTCATTGGGCTGTGGGGGTGGGGCGAAGGGCTGCAGACAACCTCTGCCCCACCTCGGCATCCTAACAACCCGCAAAGGTGGCAGCATGATTCCAGGAATCACCTTGCCCTCTACCCCACCTCGGCAGCCCAACGACTCGCGAGGGTCATGGGGTGATTCTGGGAATCACCTAGCCCTCCACCCCACCCGGCGACCCAATGGCCTGCGGGGGTGATGGGGTGATTTTGGGAATCACCCAACCCTCCACCCCTCCTCGGCGGCCCAATGGCTCGCAGGGGTGGCGGGGTGATTCCAGGAATCACCCCACCCTCCAACCCAACACAGCGGCCCAATGGCCTGCAGGGGTGGCAAGGTGATTCCGCGAATCACCCTACCACCCCCGCGGGCCGTTTGGCCACTAGGGTGGGGTGGAGGGCTGCGGATAGCCTCCTCTCCACCCCGACAGCCCAACCACCTGCGGGGGTGGTGAGGTGATTCCGAGAATCACTCTGCCACCCCTAAGGGTTGTTTGGTTGATGGGGTGGGGCAGAGGGCTGTGGACAGCCTCTGCCCCACCCTGGTCGCCCAACCACCCACGGGGGTCATTGGGTGATTTAAGGAATCACCTCACCCTTTGCGCCACCCTGGCAGCCCAACGGTCCATGAGGTTGGCATGGCAATTCTGAGAATCACCCCACCCTCTGCCCCACCTTGGCGGCCCGACGGTTCGCGGGGTTGGCAGAGTGATTCTGGTAATCACCCTGCCCTTTGTACCACCTTGGCAGCCCAATGTCTTGCGGGGGTGGAGGGGTGATTCCAAGAATCACCTAGCCCTTTGCCCCACCCCAGTAGCCCAAAGACCCGTGTGGGTGGCGTGGTGATTCTGGGAATCACCCGACCCTCCGCCCCACCCTGGTGACCCAATGACCTATGGCGTGGCAGGGTGATTCCAGGAATCACCCCACCCTCCCCCCCACCTTAGTAGCCCAACGGTCCATAGGGATGGCGGGCTGACTCTGAGAATCACCCTACCACCATCGTGGGTCGTTTGGCCACTAGGGTGGGGCAAAGGGCTCCAGATAGCCTTTGCCCCACCCCGACAGCCCAAACGCCCGCGGTAGTCGCGGGATGATTCCGTGAATCACCTCGCCCTCTACCCCACCTCAGCATCCCAACGGCCCGCGTGAATGGTGGGATGATTCCGTGAATCACCCTGCAACCCCTATAAGTTGTTGGGCCACCAGGGTGGGGCAGAGGGCTATAGACAGCCTCCACCCTACCCCGGTGGCCCAATGGCCCGTGGGGGTGGCGAGGCGATTCTCAGAATCATCCCGCCACCCCCACGAGACATTGGGATGCCTGGGTGGGGTTGAGGGCTACGGAAATCCTTTGCCCCACCTCGATGACCCAACAGCCTGCGAGGCTGGCGGGGTAGGAATCACCCCGCCCTCCAACTCACCTCGGTGACTGAATAGCCCATATGGGTGGCCGAGCAATTTCGGGAATCACCCAGCCACCCGAGCGAGTCTTTCGGCCATCGAGGTGGGGCGGAGGGCTGCGAACAGCCTCCCCCCCACCCCGGCGGCCCAACTACCCACAAGACTAATGGGGTGATTCCCAAAATCACCTCACCACCACCATGGGCCATTTGGCTGCTGGGGTGAGGCAGAGGGCTGCGAACAGCCTTCGCCCTACCTCGGCGGCCCAACAACCTGCGGGGGTGGTGGGGTGATTCCGGTAATCACCTCGCCGTCTGCCCCACCTCGATGGCCCAACGGCCCTTGGGGGTGGGGCGGAGAGCGGGGTGATTCCTGAAATCACCATGACACCCCCACGGGCCATTGGGGTGAGTCCAAGAATCACCCCACCACCCCCATGAGTCGTTGGGCTACTAGGGTGGGGTGGAGGGCTTCGGACAGCCTCTGCCCCACCCTAGCGGCCTGCGAGGGTGGTGGGGTGATTCTGGGAATGACCTCGCCACCCCCACAGACCTTTGGGCTATTTGGCTGGAACGGACGGCTACGGACAGCCTCCACCACACCCTGGTGGCCCAACAGCCCGCGGGGTTGGCAGGGTGATTTCAGGAATCACCCCGCCCTCTACCCCACCGTGACAGCCCAACGGCCCGCGAGGGTGGCGGGGTAATTCTAGGAAGCACCCCACCCTCCGCCCCACCACGGTGGCCCAATGGCCCGCGGGGGTGGCAGGTTGATTTTCAGAATGACCCTGCGAGCCCCATAGGCCATTGGGCCACCTGGGTGGGGTGGGGGCTGGGTATGTGGGGTGATTCCCGAAATCACCCCGCCACCCCCCCAGGCTATTGGGTCGTTGAGGTGGGGTGGAGGCTGCCCACCCCGATGGCCCAACAGCCCGCGGGGGTGGCGTGGTGATTCTCAGAATCACCCACCACCGTCGTGGGCCTTTGGGCCACTGGGGTGGGGCGGAGGGCTGTGGACAACCTCTGCCCCACCCCAGTGGCCCAACGGCTCATTAGGGTGGTGGGGTGATTTCGGGAATCACCCCGCCACCCCTGCGAGCCATTGGGTTGTTGGGGTGGGGTGGAGGCTGGGGGTGGCGAGCTGATTCCTGGAATTACCCCACCACCCTCGCGGGCCATTGGGCCACAACGGTGGGTAGCCTCCGCCCACCTTGGTAGCCTAATGGCTTGCGGGGGTGGCTGGGTGATTTCATTAATCACCCTGGCCTCCACCCCAACCTGGCAACCCAATAGCCCACAGGGGTGTCGGGGTGATTTCGAGAATCACCCTGCCATCCACCCCACCCCAGTGGCCCACTGACTCACGGGGGTGGTAGGGTGATTCCGAGAATCTCCTCACTCTCCGCCACACCCTGGCAGTTGAACGGCTCGCGAGGGTGGCGTGGTGATTCTGGGAATCAACTCTACCTCCACCCCACCGTGGTGACCCAACGGCTTGCGGGGGTGGCGTGGTGATTCCAGGAATCACCCCGCCCTCCACCCCACCCTGGCGGCCCAATGGCAGTCGGGTGTGGCGGGGTGATTCCGGGAATCACCCCGTCATCTACCCCACCTCAGCGGCCCAATGTCTCGCGGGGGTGGTGGGGTGACTGTGGGAATCACCCCGCCCTCCACCCCACCTCGGCGGCCAACAACCAGCGAGGATGGCAGGGTGATTCTGGGAATTGCCCTGCCATCCAAGCAGGCCGTTGGGCAGCCGGGGTTTTATTGTGCAGCTTCAAGGAAAAAACAAATTCAATGATGCAACTTACATGGTAAGATGTTTAAAATGTGTATTTGATTAATGTTAAAAAATTCATTTATGTACAAGTTAATTGAACTTTTACTATTTCATGTTAAAGGAAAAAGTCAAATCTTCTTAACCGGGAAGATCAACTATTTATAAATGATTGTGATTTCATCCATATTGATAGTTGGGCAAAAGATGATAGCTATATGTCTATGTCTTTTAATCAGGTAGATGGAAAGATTCATAGCCAAATATTGACTATGATGCTATTGTGAGAAAGCTAACATATGAATACAAACAAGAAAAAGGAGAGATAGTTAACGTTTATCAAAAACCATAGTTATTGATTAACTATCTTATAGACATATGTTCAAATGAAGGAGATTAGGTTCTAGATTTATTTTTTGGCTCAAGTAAGTTTTATTATATGGAATTGAATTTCAATATGTTATTTCTTAATTTATATGTCCTTGTACTAATTTTCTTCATTATTTCTTTTGTGATTGATAATTAGGTACAACACTAGCATGTTTCCTTCAAAAAGGAATAAATTGCATTGCCATTGAAAAGATCCAATACAGTGCAATTTTATTCAGCAAAGAATTAATGCTCTTCAATTTCTTCCAGATGCAATGCAAGAAATTGGGTTGAAAAAAGGGGACTTTAGTGAATCACATGTGGCAAAAAAGGCAAAGGAACCCCAACCACCATTACATGAAATGATTGGAAATCCATACATAAGGAGATTTGTAGACATCAAAGATCCATTAGAATAGGAAAATGAGAAAAATGAAGCAGAAAATATTGTGAAAGAAGACAATGATGAAACTCTAGAGGACGAAGAGTTTGGATTACGTGATATTGTTGATTAAATTTAAGTTATGCTTGGAAATCACACTCATTTTTTGTAACTATTAATTAGTTATACTTGTAATGTTTTGACTTTGACATTTTATGAGAAAAATGAGCACTCAATTAAGCTTGTTATGCGTTCAATATTTGTATTATGTGATTTTCGCATTAACTTTTTTATTAATCATTATTTTTTGAAAAAAAAAATGATTATTATTAATTTAAAAAAAAAAAACTATTA
This sequence comes from Pinus tabuliformis, assembly GCA_031772625.1. Classification (NCBI taxonomy): domain Eukaryota; kingdom Viridiplantae; phylum Streptophyta; class Pinopsida; order Pinales; family Pinaceae; genus Pinus; species Pinus tabuliformis. The sequence goes on along the minus strand of CM062814.1, from coordinate 441,405,526 downwards.
TTTAACCATTTTTAGTTAAAATTTTCCTATAAAAATTGTGATTTTGACATGTCAATTTTGGCAAAAAATTACAAAAAATTATCAAAACGTGTAGTTTTTTAGTTATATTTATATTAAAAATGGTTATTTTTATTTCAATTGTTAAAAATTATTGTTTTCTGGAGACAATTATTTCATGTGGATTGAAAAAATAATTAGCGATGTATAGTATATGTAGAATATCGAAAATTCAAAATATCAACCTTCTTCTTTAAATATGCAAAACAATAAAAACCTCACTACAAAAAAAAATAATTAAAATAAAAACAAGAAAATATGAAGAAGAAGACCACTTAAAAAATTATTAAATTTAGAAAATAATTATTTACATTTCATACATTAGAAAATTTAAAGTAGGAAAAAGGTCTTTTTAAAAAAGGGCCTGATGTATAATTACCACTTTTTTAAATTAGCATGAAAATCACTACCATTCTAAAACGCAATATACATAAAAAAAATTAAAGTGCCAAAAACTATGCTCTAAAAAAAACATGTGTGTTCTGCATCACCCCTTTTCAAAATTGGGTAACTATTTTGCTATCTCTGCGAAACGGGTAACAGTATCAGTTCCCATTTCAAAGTTTACATTGTTTTGGTCTTACGAGAAAATGCCCGGCATAGATCCATCTATTATCGAGCATGAGATCAAGATATATGAAAATGCTAAACATGTCTTCCAAAGGCTTCAACCAGTCCACCCCCTCAAAACGGCAACCATCAAGACTAAGGTAGAAAAGTTGTTATGTGTTGGTTTCATCTATCTCGTTCCCTTAACAGAATGGGTTTCCAATCAGGTTAATGTCAATAAAAACAAGGAACCATCTGCATATGTGTCGACTATCGGGACTTGAAAACCACGTGTCCAAAGGATAATTATCTGAGACTATTCATTGACCAAATCCTTGATGACTGCACTAGTTGTGAATCATTCTCATTCATGGATGGTTTCTCAAGTTACAACCAGATTGCCATAAAACCAAAAGACCAGCACAAAACTGCCTTAGTTTTCCCATGAGGAATCTTTGCCTATCGAAAAATCCCATTTGGTCTAAAGAATGTTGGAGCAACATTTCAAAGGGCCATGGACTATGCATTTCATGATATTAGACATATCGTTCAAGCTTACTTGGATGACCTGCCAGCCCATTCTAAGAAGTGAGTGCAACACCTAGATTATTTAAGAGCTATCTTTCTTAGGTGCCAGTTTTATAACATATGTCTAAATCCACATAAATGAATTTTCTTTGTCGAGTCTGGACGCTTACTTGGATTCATTGTCTCCAAGTATGAGATTAGGGTTGATCCCGATAAGGTAAAGGAAATTACTCAATTGCCCAAACCACAATCCATTCTGCAGCTCCAACATTTGCAAGGGAAAGAAAAATTCTTACGATGGTTCATCGTAAACTTTGTTGAGTTAACGAAAGGCATTATGCACCTACTCAAGAAGGGAGTGTTGTATCTGTGGGATGATCAAGCTCAACGATCATTTGATGCCTTGAAAAATGTGCTTATATCAGCCCCACTCCTTAGAGCTCCCAACTATGGGCGTGAATTTCTTCTATACCTGGCAGCCTCCCCATCCTCTCTAGGAATGGTCTTGGTTCAAACTCACAATGACCAGAGTGAGCATGTGATATACTATCTGTCAAAAGGCTTTGTTGGGCCTGAACTCAGATATTCACATGTGGAAAAGTTGTCCTTGGCAGTTGTCTTTGTTGTCAACTGCTTCCAACATTACATACTACTGTGATAGACTACTATCATTGCCTTGGAGAATCCCATGAGACACATTTTGTCTCATCAAGTCATTAGAGGGAAATATTCCAAATGGATCATGATCCTTCAACAATTTATTTGGTTTTCATTGCTTCCAAGATGAAAAATTCCTTAGTCTTCGCCGAACTGTTGTTGGATCTTCCCATTGTCGATCCTAGCGAGATAGCCCTCAATCCTCTTCTAGATGAATCTGTCTATCTTATCAACACTACTAACCTTTGGTATGGTGAAATGCTTGTCTACCTACAAGAGCAAAATTTCTGCCCTGAACTATCGTCAAGTGACCATTGTTGCATCGACCACCAAGCATTGCATTATTTAGTGCTTAGCGATACGTTATATCATTGTGGTGCTGAGACAATTCTTCAGCATTGCCTTAATCATGAGGAGATGGAACACGTTTTAAATGGTTGTAATGTTGGGGCATGTGGCGGTCATCTTTCTAGTATATCTACTGCACAGAAAATTTTGTGTGCAGGCTACTATCTGGCAGTGCCATCCTTTTAAAGTGTTTACAAATAAAATGTGCACTCCTCTGGCCCTACTGCACCTGGTTATCTCCATCGGCTCCCTTTCCAAATGGCAGATAGACTTTGTAACTTGCAACCCCATTTCCTCTGTTGGACACAACTATATTATCGTAGCTCTGGACTATTTCACGAAATGGGTCAAAGCCCTTCCTACATTCCAGGCTGATGGAGAAACCACAATGTTATTCCTGTTTACTCAGGCCATCTATCGCTTTAGTGTGCCTCGCACGATTGTTACAGACCATGGGTCTCATTTTTAGAATCACATGATGTTTGACTTAACATCGTTTCTCGGTTTTCGCCAGGATCAATCATCCTCCTACTACCCCAAGCTAATGGTCAAGTAGAAGTTTTCAGTGGCATCTTAAAAACCATGATCCATAAGCTAGTAGGGAATCATAAAACCCACTGGCATCGAATATTATATCCTACGCTATGGGCATGCCGAACTTCAGTTAAAACTACTACAGGCTTCACACATTTTCAACTAGCTTATGGCCTGGAAGTAGTTTTACCAATCAAGTGTCAAATTCCTTCCTTACAAATCGTCATTGAGCTCGTTTCCGGCACAACTCCTGAAGAAAAGTTCCTACTATATGTAAATCAACTGGATGAAACCCGTCGAGATTCTGAATTGGCACTCGAAGCCCACAAGCACCAAGTCAAAGCCCAGTATGACAAAAAGGTCAAGCCTCACTCTTACCGAGAGGAAGATCTTGTTTTACTCTATGATAAAAAAACATGACCTCTTGGGGGCAGGAACACTTCAACCCTTATGGCTCGGTCCATATGTCGTCAAGAAAGCCCTCTCAAAAGGGGCATATGAACTTCAGGACTGGGAAGGAGTCCCACTCGTTGAGCCCCAAAATGGGCTTTATCTGAAAAAGTATTATGCCTAGTACTGCACTAGGCATGTACTTTGTAATTTTATGTATTCATAAGTTTTGTTTCTTTTTGATGTGATTTCTTGAAGTATTTTTCTCATACATATTTTTGGTTATGCAAATGTCTTCATTACCCTTAGCATACGTAGGATACGTGGATAGTGCCAGTCGTCACACATGGCACATTGCATCAGCTGCTTGGGTCATTTACACACCTGAGTCAGAACTGTTTTGTTCCGAGGGAGTCTTTCTTGGTACTACCACCAACAATATTGTTGAGTACATGTCTGTAATTTCACTTCTCATTGAAGTGTCATCAAGGGACATCTCCAATCTGGTGGTCAGGTTAGACTCTCAGTTTGTTGTTATGCAATTGACAAATAATTATCACGTTCGTAATCCAATCTTGTTTTGTCATTATTTAAGGGTACGACTCTTGGAATTTCAATTTGAGGTTATCACATATGAACACATTCCTGGAGAATTTAATACAGTTGTTGATTCATTGGAAAACTATGTGTTAGATTGGCATCTGTCTCATTCACTCTAGATACATGTATGAAAGTAAATATTTACACAGTTACAAATTTACAAAAACACTTAAGAAACATTTACATCATAAAATACCAAAATATCTGTAGATATATATATGTGTGTGTGTGTGTGTGTGTGTGTGTGTGTGTGTGTGTGTGTATCAAATCCAGTCTTTTACATCAAAATATTCCCAAAACTTGGGTGATTTAAGTACAAAATGGCTATTAAGCCTAGCTCTAAACACCCTCTGGCTATACCACGTGCTTGCTAATATAGCCTACTACTCATGAAAAGATAACATTGCTCTAGCTATCCTCCGAAGAGGAACTAGAAACCACTCAGGCACACCGACTATGTGTCGTTGCATATTAGTGGGGATCTCCCTCATAGGAAGGGGGGGCACACCCATGCTCAAACCGTCCAAGTTCCCCAAAACCTCTTGAATACTTTCAGCATCACCCCCACCGTTAGGTAGTTGGTCTTCTCATTTCACTTGGCAAGGTTCACCTGCAGGTCATATCGGTGCCACATCTAGGTCAAGAAAAAAACTTCATGTCGGTACTTGTTCACCAATAAAATCAACAAAAACGTAATGTAAACATTCAAAAGCTTAAAAATACTTTAACTACTCTGAAAAATCCTTCGTACCTTGAGGCCCCAGTTTGTTCCAGGAGGTGAAATCAAGTCAAGGTCATCGGTGAAGTCCATGCCCTCGTAGGCATAGTCGTCAATCATCACAATCTGGCCACTAAGCCATTCAAAGAAATATTCTTTGAAAAAATGTCGAATATGTCCTCCTCATGTGCGAGGATCAAATGATGCCCATCGCCTCTATCTAGGCTCCCTTGGATCAATGGGATGTAAGATCATTCGAGGGCACATAACGGGCACCCTCTCAAGTATGAAGGAGACAATGAGAGTGCCATACCCAAAGCTCTGTTGCATCTGAGTCTTTCATGCGGTCAACGCTGCCTTCAATTGATGAAGCACTTCCTCGCACCAATTGAATATTTGCAGTTGGACACAGTCAACTGCAAGCAACAATTGGGCCTTTGTCACAATGTGGGGACTTTTTGACCCACGTCCAGCGCACAATCATCCATAAAATGGCCCTCATAGGTTTGGATCTAATCCTCTCTATAGGGACTCTATTGCTAACGAGTCTACTCTCAGGGATGCAGTAAGCTTAAACCAGCTCTAGGGTGGATCGAGTATTAGGCCTACGCCCGGTTAGGTTTTCTCATGCTCCTCTACATGAAAAACCTATCAAGAAATATATATCATCTCGGTCAATGGCCAACTCATGATCCCCAATCCTGAACACCTATTCATGTTCATCCCAGCGCTGAATAATCCAACTCAAAAGGTCCTCCTGACCTTTCATCAAGTCCAACTTTGCATACTTCATCAACCCACAATGGCACAATGCAAGTATGCAAACATGATCATTTCACATCAAAAATTCTTGTTGGTCATGGGCCCATTCTCTCCATAGACTAGTCATAATGGCTCAAAACCTACACAAATCAACCCAAACATCAGTGAAAATGGGAGAAAAAAGCTCATTAAATCACTACTTGGGGTTTTTGTGTGCTTCCTCATGCCCTAACGCCTCCTCTAGTGACAAACAGGGAGGATGAATGCCCTCCCATAGGTCGTAAAGGGCATTTAATGCCCCCTACAGGCCTGGAAGGGGGCGTTAGGCGCAATTACTGAACTAGGGTTCCCCAGATCTCCAAAACATCACCCCAAAAACTGATTAAAAAAGGTTGAATAATGCAAGATCATGGTTTTGGCATCTACCTAGGACTAACGACACATCGAATGGTCGCCCGGATCTCCAGCAATTGTCTGTGGAAAATCTCCTCCTCTTTAGCTGCAAAACACTCTCACAACTCTCAAATGGTGAAAATGGTGAAAGTGGAGGCTTAAGAACTCCCTTATAGTCACTTTGGAGACATGAATTATCTTAATTGAAGTCATTAAAGTCGAAGTATTCCATTTCCAATGATATTTATCATGCGCCATGACCCCATATTAACAAAAATTACTCATGTTTTGCTGAAAGAATTTTTAGGATTGAACGACAGAAATGACCATGTTCGATTCTCAATGAGCGATTTCTTTTATGGGATGTTTTCTTGCTCTAGAACTGAAAAATCCTAAGTTTTTCATCATCGGGATCGTTAAACACTTATGATGACTATCTGAGCAACTCTTTTTCTCTATTTTTCTAGCTCACTAAACTGAAAAAGATCGACTGAGCATTCTTTTTTGGGACTTTTTTCTTGCTCATAAAATTGAAAAAACCCCAAGTTCCTTCTTCAGGCTCATTAAAAAATTATGAAGAAGCTCCAAACATTCCTTTTAGGAAATTTTCTCACTCATTAAATCGGAAAAACCTCAAGTTTTTTGTCATTGGGCTCATTAAACACTTATGAGGACGATATGAGCGCTTTCTTTTTCTCGACTATTTCTTGCTCTTAAATTGAAAAATCCACGAGTTTTTCCCTTCTTTAGGCTCATTAAATCTACGAAGAAGGAATGAGAAGTTCTTTTACCACTTTTTCCTGACTCACTAAACTGAAAAAGATACCTCGAGTTTTCTTCATTTGACTCGTTAAAATTTAATAAAGGCCTATTGAGTTTGTCGTTACGTGATTCATTAAAATTTCACGAAGAATATCGAGTTTACTCTGTCTCCTCGTACTTGAAACAAAATGAGGAAAACATCTAGTAAGAATATGTTTCTCTTTATCCGGACTCAGTAGATTAACTTACAGAAAAGGAACCATTCCGAGTATACTATTAAACCTTTATCGCACCTAGTTAAAAACTATGACAAAGGGACCACCTTGGAGTCATTCTTTACGAACTTTTCAGACTCTTGAAATATGAAAATACCACCGAGTTGTCTCATCTGGACTCATTAAATTACACAGATGAGGAATAGAGTCACTCTTTTTACGATCATTTTCAGACTCTTAAAACATGAAAAGATTGACAAGTTTGCTTGTCTGGACTCATTAAAATAATCAAATAGGGCATAGAGTCGCTAGTTTTATTATCCTTTTTAAAATCTTAAAACATGAAAAGATCGATGAGTTTACTCATCTAGACTTACTAAACTAATCAGATGGGGAAAGTGGACAATACAATTGCGTTATGTTTCGTATTATGAAAGATTTTTTGGCAGCAGTTGCTCCCTTGAACATGGCACTCCTTAGATAAACCTTCCTTGTGATGGCCTCTCAATATGAATCTTACCATCCTATGAGTTTAGGCTATATACCCCAATTTTCTTGCATCTCTGTATCCTAACACTCTTTCGTGTTCATGAGTCTAGTGCTACACAGTTAAAACCATCGTCATGCCTTCTATTGTTCAAGGGAAAACCTTTATCTTATGTTTCCTCCATCAAACCATCAAGCATATCATACCATCATGCCCTCTATCGCTCTGACCCAATGCTCAAAAAATTCCTCAAGAAACAATCATTCTTGTCCCATTTTGTGTCGACTGATGTAGGGCACATTATTGCCTACCTATCGATAGGTCTCTTCCTATCAACTTCAACACTCTATCTAGGAAGAAGACCTAGAAACACTTTAGTGCCTTGGTACTTGCAGACATCAGTGGTAGGTCACCTTGTTTTTGGTTAGGGGTTTTCATTTTTGGCTCATGGTTAAGTGATTCTACGAGTGTTCGATGAAAAAACATTATTCACACTCGCTAGATTGTACTGTGCATCTTGGAGACCATCACCATTATTGGTGGCTATCCTCGCATCTGTTAATGGTCTCCATTATTGACTGGTAATCATATAATTTCATGCATGTTCAACATCAATGCCTATATTCACATGTATCGATCTATGTTGTTGCGCTGAAGCAGAAATCAAGACCTTGGGTAGAGGCTTGCATCACTCAGCCTTGTTTTCTCTCCCAAGTTGCGTTTATTGTTTTTTGGAGACATCTCATTAGAATGATCCTATTATGACACAAGTTCTGCATTGTGCTTATCGATGGCCAATATTGTCATATCTCTTTTCTGAGAAAATCACTCTGACATAGCTACTAAGCATGGGAATTCCTGACTCAAGACATGATTTTAGTTGTTTTATATATATGTGCTATATCGTGTTTCTCGTACTGCCTGAAGCTCCAATCCTATCTCTCTTTTTTCCAAAGAAAAGGACATTTAAATATAAAGTGTTTCAGCCATCGTCGCAGCCTCTGATCTCACACTTTAGGGGGCATCTGTTATATAGGAAAATGACCTCCTTATCAACTTAGAGAAAAAATACATGATGACTAAAGGAATAACCAAGTTCACAGGCCCAATTGTCATGCTAACACTACCTAAACACTAGCAACATGCTTTATAAAGCTTCCTAGAATATTAGTGCCCAAAGTAACTCTATTTGTTACCTCGAGAAGAGCGTTAGTGAACCCTAATGAGTTTCTATGGGTCAAGGGAATGAGTTGACTAAGAAAATATCCCTAGATTCTCTCCCATGTTAGCTCATAAAAGCAGGGAAACATCAGAACTCGACCTATTTGGCGGAATTACTAATTTCTAATGGAGTATGCAAATAGGAAAGAGCACAAAGGCATGGAAACATCACTACTTTTTCCTAATGGAACTCATGAAGGACTTAGCAACCCTAACCTCACAGGCTATATATGCAAGGCTAGGGCCATTGTGAAAGAGGTCGGACCATTTGAAAGGATTGTCTATTTCACTGTAAAGCAGAGTCTCAGACTAAGGCATCAGAAGAGGTTAATAAGGGAGAGAGAGAGAGGAGCTGGATGGGTAAGGGAAGGATGATGCAACTGATGATAGTAATCACTTTCTACATCAATGTAGAATTGCAATTGTGTTGTCCACTCCGAGATGTTGATAGTATGACTTGTTTGTATGTTTATTCAATATCATTACCATGAGTGGCTTAGATATATGCAATTGGATATCTTTATATGTTCATGCATTGTTTGTCAAGGTTTTATGTTGTTATATTACGCTTGTCTTTGCTATGTGCGGGTTCTGATTTGGAGTCGGCTCAGGGGTCTTCCGTATAGATGCATTACACTCTATAGCAACACCACACTAAGACTCAAGGTAACAATTCCTTCTCGATTTGATATTCGTATGTTAAACATAGATATGCATGTTTCTTTGTGACAGTTGCAGCTAATCTGACTGTCTGCCAAGGATCCCGGGAAGATCCTTGACGACTTCTACATCACCAAACACCTGTGCATTAATACCTATAGTACCTCCAAGTTCTCCTCAAACTCTTGTTTAGTTGGATTGGAAGCCACACCATTTGGGTTGAATAGTATTTCCAATGGGACCAGTACCCTGGGGATGGCATTACACTTTAGTTGAACAATATTGTGCCCAGCAATGGTTTCTTCCCAACTAACTTGTTGTTCATATGCTATCTTCTCAACCTCCTGTTTAATCACTTAGTTTGAAAACTCTCCAACAACCTCCATGAAGCATTTGATTTGTTCCTCATCTTCAAACACCTGTAAATACATTATAGTGTCTAGTATTGAAGGTTTGTACCTAACATCAACTTCATATCTGAGCAAGGCATTTTGAGGAGGCCTAAAATTTCTAGCTGCAACTACCAAGGAGTCAGACACCTGATTTCTTTGTCTAGGCAAAAAATTGGATATTGAAGTGTTGAGATGAGGTCCCTTGGGTCAATTTTGGGGAAAAAAGCAAAAGTTTTGTTATATACAATGTAAAGTCTCCGCAAATTGTGGACGTGGAGTGTGTAGATAGTAAAGGAGTCAAAAATGGTTTTACCCTTCATTTATGTAGGTTGAGTCATCTTTTGAAGATCTACCCATGGTCTGCAAACCATGGGATTTTATAAATAGATGTGTCTTAGGGATGTCTAAGAAAATAAGTAAGGAAGAAGTCTATGGAAAGAATCTAAGGGGTTAGCATAGGAGAGTAAGAAGGAAGGTTATGTAACTATGTGCATAGAGGCCTAGAGTAGAGTCTACAACTAAGTGCGTGGACCCCTGCAGATGAGTGCACAGGGAAGTCTTGAGTCTGTAAGATGAACTGATTATCAATAAAGAAGATCATTACTGAAATTCCTGTGTTTACCCATTTACTTCTGTTATGTATGAATGCTCTTTATGATGTGATAAATAATGCTTCTATGAAATAATTATGTATTGATGCACGACTTTACATGGTTTATATTGTTGTATGAATGCAATTGACATTAACTTTATATGCGAAGATTATACTATTGCATGTTAAAGTTATCCAATACTTAAGCAGGTTTCAATAATTAATGGGTTAAGAATGGTCTTGGATGTGCATAAGTGGTTGATTAGCATGTTCAGGGTCCACAAAAGCCATTCATAGACCTTCACATAGGTCTAGAGTCTGATTCAAGGAAGTTATATCGATAAACCTTAAAGTATTATCAATCTACACAAAGGTAGATTTAAGGCATAAAATGACATCATGTTGATCTCTGGGTGCGAAAACTTGGTTCTAGCATACCCCCATAGTGCTACAGGTGATACTTAAGTATGCACTCCATGGATTGATGCCAAAAGGGCCAGTAGTGTAGGGATTTTTTAGCACAACTAACTCTGAACTTGGGTCAAGACCCACTAAGCCAAAAAGTGGTTCTGTTGCTGGGACCGGCACCTGCATAAAGAGATGTGTGATGTCGCATCGCTAGAATTCGACTAAGAAAGAAAATGAAAAGTGGTTGGATAGGAAGATCCATGAATTTGCGGTGCAACAGAACAGAAATCCATGCCTGACAAAAGAACAGTGGTTGGATAGATATCTATACACAGAGATACACAAAATTTTCTTTTGTATCTTCTCAATCGAACTGTACGAGAGGATTGCTAAATTGGCATACGGACAAGGAAGCTGGAGGCTTGCCAATCCAATAATGTGGACCCAGGAGCTAGTGGGAAGGTTGGAAGCTTCTGAAGATAAGATCGTGCGCGTTGTCTATCATTGTCTTGATCAATTCATAGGAGGGTTTGTGACAGAATTCGCAGTTGATTTTGGGTGTAGTATAGGGTCTATAAATGTACCAACATTTAATTAGTCAATCCAGATAGTTTTTAAACTTTGAGACATAGCACAGGAAATGCCAGAGAAAGCCCCTCGCAACCTCCAAAACAAATTATAGTCTATCTTGCATATTAATATCATCAATAAATGAAATCCTACACTAAAAGGGAATTCGAGAAACACCAATCCAAACAAATAAATCATGCGGGAAATAAAATTCAAACCAATGCGAAAGGAAATTCTAAGTACGAGAAAACAGAAAGGGAATCATAAGTGGAAACCAAACAGTGTCGACACAATATCGAGAGAATGTAAATGCTGGAAGGAATTCAAAAGCAATTCAAAATCATTTTGCATGTACTAATTCTGCTTGTACTAATTCTCTGCGAAATTAACTTGAAAGCATCAGTAAGTAAATCTACTGCGTAAATAACTTATGAAAGAAATTAAATTAATATGAATCTCGCCTTCCTTTTCCTTGAAAATAAATCATGGAGAACTGTCTAGAAGTTTAATGGAAAGTAAATATTATTATTTTCAACATGACAATTTTCTTTCATTAATATTGGCTTTGCGGCATACAAGTAATATATCATTTTTGTAAGCATAGATTGAATGAATATGTCAGTACCTCAAAACCATAATCACTCACATCATTTTCATGTTCTGGAATATAAATCAGTTACAACTCATCGACACATAAGGTGATCTTGCAAATAAGAACAAGTGGAGGGACAAAATTTGATATGAAGAAATATCCCAAGTGTAAGCACAAATCTCAAGGATAGGAACAATTTCTTAATGCGGAAAATCAATGAAGATTAGACCTGAAAGGAAAATGTTGCAAAAAATTAAATAACATGAATATGGAGAAGGAAAGAGACTATAAATTATTAAATAAAATTCGCATACTAAATGACAATTTAAATGCTAATTAATTTAAGAAATGAAGCGTGGTGGTGAGCTGGTCTGGCAACCAACCTAGCTAGCTCACACCCTCAATTAACTTGGTTCACATAGTGATCAAAATCATTAGGTGCAATAAATGAATAAACAAAGCATGGATGAAAATTGCTTCAATTAATTCCTGAAAACACAATCTTTTACATCAAGTAGACAACATTCAACTCCAACAAGATGAGAGGAGCGATTCATTGGTGATAAACGTGTGATGCTACATTAGGACAGCTCCTCTTCCCTTCTGCGCACTCCCATCATGCGCACTACCTATGGCTCGATCGATTTCCTAATTCATGTATGTCTAATTAATTGACTAATTTTTCTTTCCCGATAATCTCTTATATGGCATCAAATCACAAATTGTGCCTTTTAATTCAGCCAATTAAAATACATAAGATTATTAGTTTTAACAATTTGCAGAAATAAGAATTAGTTTGAAACTGAGTTTCAAAAGAGGGAACGATTCTGGTGAATTGTTCCTCTTTTCCTGGAGTAGTTGATTCTGGAAGGTGCGATTCAACTGCCTTTCAATTTCACGTAATGACTTTCCTAGTCACTCCTACGTCCCTCGCGGCCTTCCAATACGGTGCTAGAATATTTAGTCCATACTATTTCGAAGCACCTTTATGATATTTGTTGTAACAGTACTGCGCTTGTGTTGTTAAAAGGCTAAAGATGATGCCTTTCTCATGAGTAGAGAACCAACAATAGCTCCCAGAATTACTGGATTTGATGAAAACCTTGACAACTTATCATCTTTGTTAGATGTTTCTCCTGATCTAGCCCATGAAGAGAATATTGCAACACTGCCTCAAAGGATGTCACCTTGACCACCACACCGACAAGGAGATCCAAACATACTTACACCATAGACCGCGTTTCCATTGTTGATAAGATATACTTTTCCCTTTTTCAAGATTCTCAGTCCTCCCATTCATCCAACCATAATTTGTAATCATTGTGGAGCGTCATTCTCATCTATTTCCTATTTTCCACCTACAAGATTCATATTTTGTTCCATCACCTTTTAGACTAAGAATTTGTGTTCATTTACATTTGGCGTGAGGATGGCTAGAGGATAACCAGCCACCAATTTAGGATTGTTCGTGACAATAAATAGTCCATCCCCATCAATAACAATTGGAATGTTGTGTTTCCTTGCAAGTTGTATAATTTCTGCCACACACTCCAAAAGAAATGGATCCTTGCCAAGTCCAGGCCCAACAAAGAGACAATCAAACCGGAAAGTATGTCAAGGTCATGTCTTGTCGTGCCATGTGCAACATGCTCTTTCATGTGCTGAGGGCTTGCCAAAGTGCGTAGTCTATGTATCTTTCCCAACAATATTGGCCACAATTCGAGCCCCATGAACTGGAGGGTTCGAGTATAGGCACAACTTCAACTGAAATGATATCAGTGTCAGAGTTTGCATGCTGATAAAAAAATATGACTACATTCATGAACAAAGCATAAGACTAGGTTTGAGTTCAGCATAGTTCAGGAAGCCATAAAATGGTGCAGGAAAGTAAATGCAATGGTGCAGGCACATAAATGCAATGGTGTAGGAACGTCCCAAAGTATAATCAAACTGGTTTTAATCCTGCAACATAGAAACCTTAATTAAACTCTCATTAATGCTATTTTAATACTGTTAAAACAAAGAACTAACAAGTACTCTTCAAAAATAATCATTTAGCCAATTGATAGCATGAGAGAGATAAATAAAAATAAGACAAAACAGAGAGCCAACATCTCCCCACGCTGACCATCTTGCATGTCCTCATGCAAGGAAATCAGGTATTGTTACTTCCTCGCAAAAAAAACAAAATTAGAAACATTTATAGGTATTCCAAATGATGCTTGCATTTTTGTGTGATCACACTTCCTGCGCTAGTTAAAGCTTGCTCTAAAAACAGAGTGTCTGTTGGACTCTTTATTTGCTTAGACTGATTTCAAGAAAACCTAAAATGAAAATTGCCATAAAAACGAAATTTCACGGATGGTGTTATTACTTGAATAAAATAGCCAACTTTTAAAATTTCCAAAAGAATATCTCTCAGGAATCCATGATCAAAAGTTTCACTTTTAATATCCTCGTTGTAAATATGAGTGACTTGATTTAAAAAAAACCATAGTATTAGAAGTGGACATAACAATACCTTCCCACAATGATTATCTTACCATTATCCATGTATAAGTAAAGCTATCTTGTATGGGCATAATGATCTACCTGCACTAACGGTCCTACGTCCATAAAAATCATTCCGAAAAGATAGAAATCCAAAGCATAACAATAGAAGGATGTTAAAGCCATTCTCAAATAGATTAATAGTGAGTTTAGGGAAAGGCAAAACAACCAAGTAAATCATAGTGTAAAATTAACTTTAATACCACAGACATGGCCCTGCTGCTAGTAGGCATCCATAGCCTCAATAGGGGTACATTTTAACCTTATGAAATGATTTTGTCCCAACTATTAGATATAGATTCAGAGTCATTTAAGAACATTTACCTTTTCTCTTTAATTTAATTGAAGGTCGTTGTCCTAGCTTGGTAACCAGTTATCGACAGTTCCATTCACGAGAACTAACAAGAATGAATAAGCCGACTTGTGATGAGACCTCTCGTCTTCCATTTTTTCAACTAAAAGCCATTACCCTGGCTTGGTAACCAATGTGGTAATGTCATTCTCCTTAGGACCCATGATCATAATAGGTCAGCGCGCAATGAGACCTCCTATCCCTCAATTAATTCGTTTATGTTTTTAGAAAAAAACTCTGATTATGATTAACCTCAGATGGGTTACTTAATAGGTGAGGAAGCAAATATACTCCTTAAGAGTGCAGGATGGCATGAAAAGTTTTTAATTACTATTCTTTACTGGTTGGTCATGCTACCCTAAGAACTTATTTAAAAACATCTCGGATAATGACCAAAAAGATTCCTTGAGTTGACCATGCCAGGGTTCTTTATGAAATCTTATCATATTTTTGTAGGTGTGGTCAATCATAGGAGGTTTTTCATTGATCCCTTTGAAGAGGAGTTAAGAAGATCTTCTGAATAATAGTTTCTAAGGATAGGACAAAAGTATTACATGTAACTTATAACAATATCCTTGACTAACATGTTAATCCATAATCACAGCCACTTTAAAATATGAGGTATTAAGTGTAAATTTCTTCTGACAAGTCTTACCATGAGAGTGCATTATAATAGAAATTTCAAAAACATGTGCTTTTAGGGAATCACAAGTTCAAGAGTGTTATTATGCATCTTTATTCATTATTCTCCTATTATCCTACCCTATTTTTAAATAAAAAATATCACCTTTAAGTGAAGGAATACTTCCAGTGAAGCCATGTGCATAACAAAATGCTGATTATACTCACACTTATTCTTAAAGAACATACTTCAAGACATACCAAAGCATGAGAAACTAGTTGCTTCAATTGATATGGTACCAAGAGTTTCTAAATGATGAGGAAATAAGATGGATTGATGACTACTCGAAACCAGGATTAAATGGAATCACATATTTATGATTCTCCAACTGATGCAAGTCTTCCATAGTTTTATAGTCACTTTCCAAGAGGCACAGAGAATCTGGTGAAAGACAAAAGATAAATTCCTCAAATTTAGGCTCAAATATTTGATTTTCAGATTGACAAGAATGGTTGAGCGATATTCTATGGTTTCGAGTTTCAACAACGTTTTTAGAACACGTTCCAATGAAAGATTGCTCCTCTGGTGGTCTTTGAATGATAACTTCCAGGGGTGAACGTTCTGGGGTAATGGGGGAAGTTTCCAAATTCATTCCTTTTCCAAACATGGAATATGTAATATTTTATTCAACATGGGAATCAATCGGAAGGATAGGTGGTTCAAACTGTTGTGCAACCTCATGGTTTAGATTAGGGTTTAGAAGATGGTTTGGGCTAGGGTTTTGGTTAAGGCTTGGACTAAGATTTCGATTTGGATTGCAGTTAAGCTTTGAAATAGGGTTAGATCTAGGGTGTGGATTAGGGTATGGACTAGGGTTAGGGTTAGAAATAGGGTATAGATTAGGGTTAGGTCTACGATATGGATAAGGGTATGGGCTAGGGTTAGGGTATAGATGAAGGTATGGACTAGGGTTAGGGCAAGGATTAGGGTAAGGTTGCACATGTAGTTGGGACCATGGAGGAGGATGACTTAATGGTGCATTGGAAAGAAATTGTGGTTGTTTTTTATGCTCAAGTGATTGAATTTACATGGGAGATTGCCCTAGAGATAAGGATCTAAATGATTCTTGAGGCCATGGTGATATCTGGCTTGAGGATGAGGGCCAAGGAGAGGGCCATTTCAACCATGAAGTAGGATATTCGATTGGAGTAGGATTAAAAGTTTGCCATGAAAGTGCAGGATTATAAACATATTGATGAGCCTACTCAGGAAAATAAGCATTATTCAAAGTATCAAATGATAATGGGTTTTGAGTTATACTTGGTAGTCGATTTGATTCCTTACTTGATTTCCTTAGTGCCTTTAGTAATCCTGGTAGTGCTGGGAAATGTTCTATTATATGATCCTCTTCACAAATTTTACAAACTTTCAGGCTATTGAGTGGACACTTTCCAAGGAAGTGTCTCTTTTTGCAGTTGGCACAAAAGATAAGCAATGGTTTGCCATCTTTCTCCTGTTGTTCCTACCAATCATCCAATTTTGAAATCAAACATTTAATAATATCATTCTTATGTTCAATCAAAATATTAAATTTTTCAATTGTTAATTCTTCATTGGATGCATTGTATGTCTCTGTAGCAGCATAAAAAATCCTCATTAGATGATTCCTCAAAATACCATTTTCTTGTTTTTAACAATCCAATTGGTAGATTCGTAAGCACATGAATGGTGTGTGTGTGTGTGTGTGTGTATATATATATATATATATATATATATATATATATATATATATATATAGATGTAGGGTGTGGAGTTCTTACAATGTCAGAGAAAATGAGAAACCAGAAAGAAACAGTGTAGGAAAGAAATAAATTCAAAGAACATAAAATTGCAAGAGAAACTAGGTGACGGAAAAAAAACAAATGCATCAAGTCACCAAGGTCAATCCCCTAAGTGCCTCCCCAGAAACAGTGCCAAAATGTTGGGTGTAGTATAGGGTCTATAAATGTACCTGTTAGTGCCTAAATCTACCTCAGGCTGAGGAAGGTAGGATCCAGGGCCAACATCAAACCACGCTTAACCTGGTAGCTAGCCCTACCAGGTTGGGAGAGGGCTCTCTTCAGGTCAATCTCAACAAATTATATTTGATGAGGGCTTGAGATGACTGATGAAAATACTGATCTTAGGATAGGTATATGTGTGTAAAATTTTTATTTAATAAAATGATGTTTTTGTTGGCTCAGATGGAAAGGTAGATTTTGGGTGCGAGGAATGAGGCTCAGTCTTGCAGAGATCTCAATGGGGCAAGGTAAGCAATTGTTTTCAGCACTTAAAATTGAATGAGGTGGAAGGATTAGATAGGTGAGAAGCTAAAGAGGGCAATAAAACTCATGGATCATCTCCAAACAACTGAAAACATCAAAGACTAAAGCAAACCTCAAGTAGAGCACTACAATTTCAATGGATTCTACTTACACTCTTGTTTGATTTAGCTGAGAAGAAATAAGAGAGATAATGGCATAAAATCACATAAATAAATTCATAATTACAAAGGAAAACATTGTACCAAGACAAATTGCCACATGGATCCCAAAGAGTACTGTAAACCCTGGTCTCAATTTCTTAGCCAAAATGTTGATATGAGTGTACAATGAAGCTCAAGACTTTCTCAAAAGTCCAACCACGTTAATGACTAAAAAACTACATAATATAGACAAACCATAGCTCATCCTAGCCTCTAGGGTTCAAGCTCACATTTTTAGGAGTTGTTTCAACTAATTCTAAACTGAGAACTAGAAATTAGGCAACAGAACAGCATGCCTCTAGAAACAAGGGAACTGATTCATTCAGTTTCAAACAACTATTAAACTAATGAATCAACCTCCATAAGTGGAAATTTGACATATTTACATCATGATTCATCCATGTACATTGAATTACATCACAAATTTGACACAAAGAAGGTGAAAAAGTCAAACTGGCAGAAGATAGGCGAATAACAAAGCATTCCTGGTCAAACTGGTCCAAATTTCCTCTATGCGTCACGCCTGATTCTCTACGCGTAGCACCTGTTTGGAGCCACTTTTGAAGGCCGCCCCAGTGTCCAAATTCGCTCCAAGTGTGCTTGTTGGAAAGGTCTGCATGTCTACTTTCCAACCCAAGTATAATGTTTTCATTTTGCCTCCATTTTCGCCTCCAAAATTGAGTTCTCCCAACACTGGTTCCTATGTGTCAAAATAGGGGCAATAAGGTCAGTTTTTGAGTGTTTTTGACCTTTTTGAGGGCTCAAAACCTGTCAAAATTTCTTCTCCATTGGTAGGCATGCATATTTTTTCATGCAAAATACAAAAAGGCTGAGTTTTTATCATTTGGAGGCTCCCATCAAAAGCGAGCGCCAGGTGGTGCGGCGCATTGGGCAGAAAATCCTATTTTTGCTCAAAAATTTCTAGTTCTACACTTTCTCTTAGTATTACCTGCAGTCCTGCACTCGTTGGTCATGACTCCAACGCACTTGACCGTACTTTGTCTTTGTTAAAAGTGCGGACCACTGATGCGCTGTGCCTTTTTGCAGACTAGTTTTGGAGGCCTTCCCAATGTCCAAATTTGGATTGGAATAGCTCGTTGGAAAGATTATTGAGCCTACTTTCCAACAAAATTTTAATTTTTCAATTTGGAGTTTATTTGCCTTGTCAAAAAATAAAATCTCCTAAGACTAGTCAAAATATGCAAAATGAGGCTGCCTAAAGGCAGAGTGCTATTGCAGTCAACTTTTGAAGGTCTTCCTCAACCCCAAATTCAGCTTATGATAACGCATTGGAAAGTGCTTTGTGTCTAGTTATCATTTGACTCATCAAAAAAGTCATTTTGCCAACCAAGCTAGGAGAAATATTGATTTTTCCAAGGTCACTTCAAAGGTGCATCAATTCTCCTGAGGCAATTGTATGTTTGAAATTTCTCTAAAACCATGACACCTGTGTAAAAAGTGAAGGAATTTTTCTTCCTTGGCCTATTTTGGACAAAAACCTCTCCCAGTTTTCCCAAATTCATCTTTTCTTGCTCAGAAACATCATTGAAGTAAAACCTATCCCGATGTGTAGAACATGGGATTTGTGGAAGTGAAGTGAAATGAAGGGGATAAGGGGCTTCTAAATTCTTGAGAAAATTTTTGGAAGTAGGAAGGGATGTTAGGAAATAGGGGAAAGTGTAATTTCAGAGATTGAGTGAGGGGAAGGGGTCCAAAAGGGCAAAACACAGGTCTAGCCTAGAAAATTGCCAAGTTGTAGCAAGAAACTAGGGTTTGTGCAAAAATGAGGAATTTTAGGGGTATCAGTGATGGGAAGTATTTAATAAGGTACGTTAAGCATAGGGGAAGGTGTATGAACATCAGGATACAATTTTTTCTAATGATTTGACCATCCAAGAGAAATTACCCTCAAAACCCTAGCAGAAGGAAATGAACCTTACCTAAGCGCAACTGAAGCATGAACAAGGTGTAAAATGACCCATTGGAACCTGACATGATGATGACAACCCTCTGAATGATGGAACACTCAGCTGAATGGTGACATGGACCAACATTTGGACATCTTTTGAAAGGAGTAAAAGCAAACCCTAGACCTAATACCTAGTGACCAACTTTTACTTGAAGACTCACTGAAATGAAAAAAATTGACCTTGACACCTTAAAATCATTTTGTAAGAGCATGTTTGATCATTGGTGGAAGGCTTCAAAGACTGACACTAATAGTACCAACATTTAACTTTTCAATCTAGATAGTTCATGAACTTCGAGACGCAGCACTGGAAATGCCAGAGAAAGCCCCTGGCAACCTGCAAAACAAATGCTAGTCTATCTTGCATATTAATCTCATCAATAAATGAAATCCTGCACTAAAAGAGAATTCAAGAAACACCAATCCAAACAATTAAATCATGCGAGAAATAGAAGGCAAAGCAATGCGAAAGGAAATTCTAAGTATGAGAAAACAGAAAGGGAATCATAACAAGAAACCAAACAGTGTCGACACAATATTGAGAGACTGTAAATGCTAGAAGGAATTGAAAAGAAGTTCAAAATCATTCTTCCTGTACTAATTCTTCTTGAACTAACTCTATGTGAAATTAACTTGAAAGCATCGGTAAGTAAATCTACTGCGTAATTAACTTATGAAAGAAATTAAATTAATATGAATCTCACCTTCCTTGTCCTTGAAAATAAATCATGGAGAACTGTCCAGAAGTTTAATGGAAAGTAAATATTATTGTTTTCAACATGACGTAATTTTCTTTCATTAATATCGGCTCCACGACATTAATATATGGTTTTTGTAAGAATAGATTGAATGAATATGTCAGTACCTAAAAACCATAATAACTCACATCGTTTTCATGTTCTGGAATATAAATCAATTACAGATCATCAATGCATAAGCCGATCTTGTAAATAAGAACAACTAGAGGGACACAATTTGATATGAATAAATATCTTAAGTGTAAGAAAAAATCTCAAGTACAGGAATAATTTCTCAATGCAGAAAATCAATGAATTTCAAAGCTAAAAGGAAAATGTTGCAGCAAATTAAATAAAATCAATATTGAGAAGGAAAGGGACTATAAATTATTAAATAAATTTCACACAATAAATGAAAATTTAAATGCTAATTAATTTAAGAAATGTAGAGTGGTGGCGAGATGGTCTGGCAAAAAACCCAGCCAGCTCATGCCCTCGATTAATGTGGTTCACACAGTAATCAAAATCATTAGGTGAAATAAATGAATAGACAAAGCATGTATGAAAAGTGCTTCAATTAATTCCTGAAAACACGGTCTTTTACATCAAGCAGACAACATTCAACTCCAACAAGACGAGAGGAGTGATGCGCTGGTGATAAATGTGTGATGCTACATTGGGACAACTCCTCTTCCCTTCTGCACACTCCCTTCATGCACACTGCCTCTAGCTCGATTGATTTCCTAATTCCTATCTATATAATTAATTGACTAATTGTTCTTGCTCCTGGTAATCTCTTATATAGCATAGAATTACAAACTGGCCTTTTAACTCAACCAGTTAAAATATAGAAGATTATTAGTTTTAAAAATTTGTTGAAATAAGAATTAGTTTGAAACCAACTTTCGAAAGAGGGAACGATTAGTGAATCGTTCCTACTTTCTTGGAGTATCTATTGTTGGAAGGTACAGTTCAACTACCCTTCAATTCCACGTAATGACTTGCCCAATCACTACTACGTCCCTCATGACCTTTAGATACAGTGCTGGAAGATTCAGTCCATATTGTTTCCAAGCACCTATATGATATTTGTTGTAACAGTACTACGCTTGTGTTGTTCAAAGGCTAAAGATGATGCCTTTCTCATGAGTACAGAACCAATAATAGCTCCCAAAATTACTGGATTTGATGAAAACCTTGACTACTTATCATCTTTGTTAGATGTTGCTCCTTGTCTATCCCATGAAGAGAATACTACAACACTGCCTGAAAGGATGTCACCTTGACCACCACACCAACGAGGAGATCCAAACATACTTACACCATAGACTACGTTTCCATCACTAATAAGATATACTTTTCCCTTTTGCAAGATTGCCAGTCCTCCCATTCGTCCAGCCAGAATTTTTAATCATTGTGGAGCGTCATTATCATCTATTTCCTATTTTCCACCTACAAGATTCAGATTTTGTTCCATCACCTTTTGAACTAAGATTTTGTGTTCATTTACATTTGGTGTGAGGATGGCTAGAGGATAACCAGCCACTAGTTTAGGATTGTTTGTGTCAATAAATAGTCCATCCCCATCAATAAAAATTGGAATGTTGTGTTTCCTTGCAAGTTGTATAATTTCTACCACGCACTCCAAAAGGAATGGATCCTTTCCAAGTCCAGCCCCAACAATGAGACAATCAAACTGGCAAGTATGTCAAGGGCATGCCTTGTCATGTCATATGCAGCATGCTCTTTCATGTGTTGAGGGTTTACCAAAGTGCGCAGTCTGTGTATCTTGCCCAACAATATTGGCCACAATTTGAGCCCCATGAACTGGAGGGTTTAAGTATAGGCACAACTTCAACTGCAATGATATCAATGTAAGAGTTTGCATGCTGCTAAAAAAATATCACTTCCTTCATGAACAGAGCATAAGACTAGGTTTAAGTTCAGCATAGTGCAGGAAGCCATAAAATGGTGCAGGCACATAAATGCAATGGTGTAGGCACATCCCAAAATATAATCAAACTTGTTTTAAGGCTGCAACATACAAACCTTAATTAAATTCTCATTAATGTTATTTTAATCTTGTTAAAACAAAGAAGTAACAAATACTCTTCGAAAATAATCATTTAGCCAATCAATAGAATGAGATAAATAAATAAAAATAAGACAAAATGGAAACCCAACAGTTGATACCTCAGTCAACTACAGTGAAGTAGGGTGACTCTTTTTCAAGGGACCATGAGGTAAGTATTTTAGATCTTTGAATACTTGTATTAAAATGCTCTTGTGTGAAAAGATGGTTATGCCACTGCCTCGATGTTTGGATCTTGTGAAGTGGAAAATTCTTTAGAAATTAGGAGAGTGAAGGTCCTGAATACAACCCATTGATAGAACCTCCTTCGAGGGACGATGATGGAATGGTACAAGCCTCACCGCAAAGCACTGTACAGTTGATAAAGCAGGGTTTTCCATGAATACCTCATCTGCCCACACCACCTCCACCTTCACCTCCATAACATACACCTTCACCCACACCACCACCAACTCTGCCACCATTTAATATGTTGAATACCATGAAGTTTCCCATTTTCAAGGGCTTGGGAAGTGAGGACTCGGATCAGTTTTGTTTCGTTGCAAAGGCTGTATGGATGGAATAGAATATTACAGATGATCATATAAAGAAGGCGCAATTGGTTACTACTCTATAAGATCGCGGGTTGAATTGGTACATTAAGTACTACACTGATAACTTGTTGGCATCATTAATAGACACTCAGACTGTTATGAATAAAGAATTCAGTAGGCCCAACTCTAAATTGCAATGAGTCATTAGATTCAAGGAAATCGTGATGAGGCCTGGTGAAACACCCTGGGAATTGGATCAAAGATTGACATGCCAGATCCGTGAAGCTAACATGAATCTCATGGATAGTCAGCATCATGAATGGTTTTCATCCTCCCTACTACCCCACCTAAGGGTTGCTTTATCGCAGCAAAAGATTGGGACCCAAGCGAAAGCCCTGGAAATTGCTATGAGATTACATGAAATGGCTATTTAGGACGCTGCTTTGGGAGTTCAATAGATTCATGCAGAATTGAAGAATCTCTGCTTGGAATTACAGAGCTTGAAAAAGGAAGAAGTGGCTCGGTCGGAGGTGCTCGAAGAAGTTTGGTGCCTCAAATGTAAAAGCCAAGCGCATGATAAAGATCATTGCCATGTCTTCGCAAATTATATTATATGATGAGGGCCAATGCCTTTGAAGCTGGAGGCTACTACAGGACCAAGTACAAGGCCCACAATGTGGTTCGCTATCTATCAGGTAGCTGGAAAACATGTAACGGAAAATTATCACTTGCTACAAAAATTTGTACAAGCCCGCAACAGTTATTCTATAATTTCTATAAATCAGTGGGCCACGATGAGCATAACTGCCGTAGGCATGAATTGA
The DNA here is from genome assembly GCA_031772625.1 of Pinus tabuliformis. Classification (NCBI taxonomy): domain Eukaryota; kingdom Viridiplantae; phylum Streptophyta; class Pinopsida; order Pinales; family Pinaceae; genus Pinus; species Pinus tabuliformis. Next base: position 441,381,888 of record CM062814.1, on the reverse strand, counting down.
TGATGGAAAGAATGCCTGCATATCAAATGCAAATAGAAAATTGGCCTCCGAATCAAGGCACTGGGGGAGCATGTAAAGGATATCAGGGTTGTGGACAAGGTTGAGGAGGAGGAGGACCTGGTAGAGGTCAAGGGCAAGTTATTTGCTATAATTGCGGGGTGCCACGACACTACGCATGGGAGTGTACGAACCAGACACACCTGTCATGCTGGTATTGTACTTAGTTTGGCCACGTAATAGAAGAATACCCTATATTGATAGCTAATATATAGGAGAAGAAGGTGCAGCCTCAACAACCTACCCAGAATTTATAGATGATTAGGGTCGAGCCCCGTGAAGAGGATCCCAATGTAGATATTATGATGTGAAGTGGAATGATGACTTGTGATCATAAAGGGAAACAACCTGAAGAAAGTGAATGGGTCTGCAAGGCTTCAGAAAAAGAAGTTGGGTTTGACCTAGAGCACGCAAAGGAAACATTCATGCAAGCGAAGAAAAGCTTCACTGAGGCCTCTACCTCAGGAAGTGAGGACAGGGTATCTGAAGAGGTTCACCCCTCCATGCTTACTACTTTCTTGTAGAATTGTATGAAGCTGTTGTGCGATAGAAAGGCCATGAAATGGCTACAAGAACTGATAAATAAGTGTGTTGGTAAGGAAGGTGCTCCTGAAGGACACTGCGTAGTTAGAAAAATAGGCAAACACAAGATGAGAGCAGGGCGCGAAATGAAGCTTACCGCACAAATAGGAGAGTATGAGATGGACCAAGTTATTTTGGATCTAGGGTTAGATGTGAACGGTTTTCCTAAACAGACGTGGGAGAGAATGGGGAGACCTATGCTGCAGTGGTCTCTGATTCAATTAAGGATGGAAAACTAGGAAAATATTATCCCTATGGGGCGTTTTCATGGAGTGACTGTAGGTATAGAAGGTACGAGCGCATTGGTCAATTTCGAAGTGATAGAGATTTTTGATGACAACAATCCTTACCCCGCGCTCCTGGGAATTAATTGGGATATCGACATGAATGGGGTTATCAATTTGAAGAAGTGAATTATGTCATTTGAAAGAAAATCGGTCCGCATTGTAGTCCCATTAGACCCTGCAAAAGGACTGCGCTATACTGAACCGGTCCACAATTATGAGGAAAGTGATGATGATTTAGACCAGATCGACAAAATAATAGTGCAAGATCAAGACTGGGTTAATCTGACAGTCGATGGGCAAATTGCATGGGACCACAAAAGTTCCAGTAAATCAGATTCAGATGAAGAGTTGGATCATTAGCAAAATAGATTGCACGAAGTATCTACGCTACGATCTAATATGATGACTAAATCGTTGTGCTGTGTATCATCGGAGGTAAGAAATTTACCTTATTATGATGCTCTAACTGATGTGGATAAATTTTTGGATGCATTTGAAAGGGAAGTACCTGAGAAATATTTCTTCCAAGCACTAGATTGGGCGTTGTGTGCTATGCCCGCACAGTGGTGGGGCATAAAGACAGTTTTGAAGAATGGTGCGAGTAAAGAAGAATGATGAGATCGCAGTTTGGTCACCCAAAAGTTCGGCTAATTGAGAAATACAATGGAAGAAATGATTTGCTCGATCATTTAGAAAAATGGACTAAGGTCTATGTAACGAAGCTGCAGCTAGAGTGGGTGCATATATTCTATCACACTTTGGACATCATTCCTATGAATTGGTACCTGGAAATGGAACTCTGCCATGGCACCCTGGAGTGGGATATCTTAAGGGAAAGATCTTTTATGACATTCAATTTTGAGGATGTGTTCAAAAAAATCGAAGAAGTGCTACAAGAGGTTAAGGCATCAATCTTTAGAATACCGTAGGATCCTTTAGAATTGATTCAACCAGATTGGAGCACCCAGCTGCACCATGCGCTAGAATGCTATAATGTGACTACTGAAGGAGATGATGAGTATCCAAGGAATATTAACATTCTAGATCGATAAGGCCACCATGAAGTTTAAGGACCGTAGATAGAGAATACAGATATCACCACACCACTGAAAACTAGGCAAGTAAATGTTGGCATAGAGGCAGAGCTGAAGTTTGCAAAGATTGGTAATTACTAGGATGATGCTATAGTATATAAAGTCACTGAGTTGCTCTGTAAATATCAGGATTTGTTCCCTACAAAATTTTCAGACTTGAAAGGTATCATAGGAGACCTCGGTGTAATGAATATTACCTTGAAGTCAGATTCAAAGCCAATCAATAAGAGGCCATACTGCCTTAATCCCAAGTATAAAGAAAAGGTACACTTAGAGTTGGACAATATGCTTGAAAGCAGGTATTATTGAACCTATGGAGGAGTTTGATTGAGTGAACCCAATGGTAGTTCAGAAAAAGAAGTAGAAAGATGAAATACGAATTTGTGTAGATCTCAGGAAGCTTAATGATGCCTACATTCATGATCCTTTTCCAACACCGTTCACAGATGAAGTACTAGATATTGTTGGAGGGTGAGAGGCCTACTCATTCACTAATGGGTTCTCAGGATACCATCAGATTAAGATCACGCCAGAAGACAACAGTAAGACCACCTTCGTAACAAAATGGGGATGTTTCTAGTATACAATGATGCCTTTTGGACTTAAGAATGCATCGACGATCTCCTCGCGCGTAGTCATCGCGGTGTTCAAAGAGTTCATTCACAAATTTTTGGAGTTATATTTTGATGATTGGACAGTGTTTGGACTAGTAAGGCACCATGTAGCCAGTTTGTTCTTGATGTTGGATACATGCCGAACGTAACATATTACATTGAACCTGAAGAAATTCTTGTTTTGCATCCCTTTCAGAATTTTTTTGGGTCATGTGGTGTGCAAACAAGGACTAATGGTGGACCCTGCTAAGATCGCGGTAATAATTAATTTGGAGGTGCCAATAAGTTTCAAACAGCTACGCACAAAGTTAGGTCATACTGGATATTATCAGAAGTTCATTAAGAGTTATGCTCAGATTACCATGCCTATGGAAAAGTTGCTAAAGAAGGACACTACATTCTATTGGAATGAAGAATGTCAACGCAGTCTGGATGTATTGAAGGAAAAAATGGTCACCGTGTCAATCCTAGTATTCCTGGATTGGAAGAAGGAATTCCACGTGCATGTAGGTTCCCCGTGTATTGCACTAGGAGTAGTGCTGACACAGGCTGGTGAAGGAGAACTGGATCATCCTATAGGGTTTGCAAGTAGGAAACTGTGAAAGGCTAAAAAGAATTATTCAACAACATAGTACAAATGGTTGGCTATGGTGTATGCACTCCAAAAATTTTGACATTACCTGCTAGGCAGACATTTAAAAATGTACATAGACCATTTTGCATTAAAGTATCTAGTCAACAAGCTTGTGTTGGCGGGGGAATATGCAGATGGTTTCTGTTGTTTCAAGAATATAATTTTGAAGTAATTGTGAAGCTAGGACAATTGAACACAGGACCTGACCATCTGTCGTGCATTGAAATAGGAGAGGAGCCTACCAATTTGGAGGAAGGGTTGCATGACATGCAGCTCTTCGTGGCGCGTGTAGAGGATAATCACTTTGTAGATATTATCCACTTCCTAACTACAGGAACGGCTCCAGAGGGATATACTAGTCAACAGAAGAAAGAATTGGTGGTGCGCGCGACATACTTTTTAGTCATTATGGGCCATTTGTATAAGATGGGATCGGATGAAATACTTCGACGCTATGTGCCTAATTTTTAGTGAAATAGTATCCTCGCTAAAGCTCATGGAAGAGCTGCACGAGGGCATTATGCAAGAAAAGCAAAAGCGTAGAAGATTTTACATGTTGGATTGTGGTGGTCGATGCTGCATACAGACTCCAAAGCATATTGTAGGGCATGTGATGCATGTCAGAGAACAGGCAGGCCATTATGAAAGGATGAGCTACCTCTGAATCTGTAGGTGTCATTGCAGCCATTTGAGAAATGGGCAACAGACTTTGTAGGACCAATTCAATGGCCAGGCAAGAAGACGGGTGCATGTTATATCATCACCGCGATAGAGTATTTGACCAGATGGGCAAAGGTACAGCCTATGAAAGACTATACAGGAGTAATAACAGCAAATTTTTTGTTTGAATATGTGTTAACCAATTTTTTTTTCCCAAAGGTTTTGATGAGTGATTGTGGTACGCATTTTATTAATGAAAGGATCAGCATGCTGACAAAAGAGTTCCCCATTTACCATCAGAAGAGTACGCCATATCATCCTTAGGCCAATGGAATGATTGAGGATTTTAATAAAATATTAGAGAATGCACTGAAAAAGGTTTGCAACGCGCAGCGGAATGATTGGGAAATGCATGTATCGGTAGTATTAAGGGCTTACATAAATACTTGTAAAAATATTACTAGTCAGACACCTTTTAGATTGGTCTATGGCATAGAAGATGTTATGCCTAGTCTACGCATAACAGCTTTCAAAGGAATGGAAGACCACGAAGCCTTAGAAGAATGGCTCGCGCATCTAATGGAGCTCGAGGAAGATAGATTTTTGGCTGGATTCCATCAGCAGGTTAAGAAGGAACATGAAAAAGCTTAGCGTGATCATCACATCAAACTGTGCACCTTCAAGGTAAATAGTTTGGTGTTATTATATGATAGTAAGTTTGCTAAGTTTCCAGGAAGATTTTAGATGCACTGCCTGGGACCATATGTTATCAAAGAAATTACAGGTGGTTGAGCAGTTCAACTCACGAAGTTGAATGGAGATCCATTTCGAGGAAGCGTAAATGGAAGCCGCTTGAAGCCATACATAGGGGATCCGGCCCAATGACTACATGATGGTAGCACAATCTTAGTTCTCCAGGTAGCTGCAAGGAAGCGCGAGACTATAAACTACACTTCCCGGTTTGTAGAGCTACGTGACAGGGTGTTGCACGAAAAAGGTTGATGTCATAGTAATAGAAGAGGCATGAAGGGAGTTGCACTACATAGGGAGGTACCATGCAACATAGCCCGAAGATGATTGTAACAGTTACTGTTCATGATTTGACTACTAGAATATGGTTAACAAGAGTGGGGGGGTGACATTTAGGGAAATTAAGGCTGAAATATTTGTTGATCTATCGTCAAATCATCATTTATGGATGTATTTTGGGGGGAAGAGTCAAATTTGAATTTGAATTCACCTATAAATTATGTGTGCTCATCTAGCAAAAAACACTTTGCATCCTTAGAGTTTTCATCAAGTTGTGTTGTTGATTGCATATGAATCGCTTGTATTGGGAGGATTTAGTCATGAGCCCTACGTTTTGCAAGTTATCATAGGTCAATTAGGCATTCATCCTGGAAAAGATGTTAGGACCAAGCCCTGCAGAAACTATGAGTACTGGTGGGATGTCGCCTTTGAAGGAGCTGCTCTAGAGGTTGTGAGCATGGAGGCTCCGGCCGTTGTGACTATGGAGCCGAGGTCACCTCGGCCAAAGTCTACACTGGTGAGGGAATCCCCCAAGCCTAATAAATGCAAACAAAAGAAACCAATGTCGGTGCACAAGTCACTGACGAAGCATGCTGCTACTCAGGCTCAGAACAAGGAAAAACAACCAGCAAAGGATAAGGGGAAAGTGGTCGATTTGGAGGCTGAAAAAGGTGCAAAGGATATAGATGCTGAGCAGGTGGAGCCTATCTCCAAAATTCTGAATTATATCCCTCCACTTAAGGGAAAAGTGAAGGTCCCCAAGGACCTAGACGCAGGAAAATTCCTCCTAAACACACCACTACTACTGGACGACATCACTTTTGAAGGTTTGCGCTAGGCACGGATTCCCCATTTAAAGCTGGAGGATTGGGATTTGGTGGACCATGAGAGGTTCCCCCACCTTACAACAAAGAACTAAATGAAAAGATTATTTTACAAGGAATCGAGTGTCACTGCGTTCAAGCCTGTGGAGTGGATTCACGGAGTGAATCAGTCAAGCTTGTTGAAATTGTTATGGGTGCCCCACTACCACCACTGCAACATCAACCTTATTGTTAACAAGCAGTTGCTAACCTTGGTACATGACAGATGTTTGTGACTGAGCATGTCGATCCCTATCACTGATATGTTGATCCATCGGATCACACTGTTGCCGCACTTAGGATTGAATCCAGCCAAGGAGTTTGGTGGAAAGATGAGTGAGCGCGACCTCACAGAGAAAATGAAGGAGAAATTCAAGCTCATGAAGAAGCCACATGGGTACTCCATTACCTCAATCACCGACCCCACGGTAAAAATTGCTATGTAGATGCTTTCTGGAAAATTCATGAGAAAATATTGCGCGGGCAAGGTTTTGGTGCCAGTTATTTCACTAGCTGCACAGTGCGTGGAGGACGTGCAGTTCAATTGGTCATGCTACCTTTGTAGCGAGTTCCTTGCAAACTGTTGAAAGGCACAGGATGAGAGTAAAACAAGCCACTACATGTGGTTGTTACTCTCCACATATTAGTGGCTTGGGATTTTCCAGAGGACAGTCAGTTTCCTCCCATGGAGAAAGATTTGCTGGAGGCTACACAGTTTGCATCCCCCTAGGAAAAAAAGGGCATCACATGCATCACAGAGACCAAAGTCTTCTAGGTATTGATGGAGGTGAGCATTCGCATGGCCATCAACCAGAAGCCGCAGTTGTCCCAAACAATATTTGAACAGGTTTCAGAGTACGCAGAGTTTAAAGTTGACTTCCACTGCATATACCTTAGGGTATGGAAGGATCCTCAACAAAAATGGTTTGACCTACCTTACCTCACTACGAATGACACTATTCAGGAGGTCATCAAGAATTTTCCAACAGATTGGTATAATCCATCCGATCTGGTCATAGGCCCCAGCAAATTTGCAGAGAAGAAAAAGAAGGCGGAAACAAAGCAGAAGGTCCAGTAGCTGGTCGAGAGGCACAGAAGAAAGAGGTCATCCTTAAAGCCATATTAGGGTCTTGGTTGGATGAGGCCTACATTGTCTCCACTAATATTCAAGAAAAAATTGTAAACATTTAGATTATGAAACAGAAGATCAAGTAGGACAATGCAGGACCAGCCATAGAGCATCTAGTGGAATAGATCAAGCAAGCAGCCACGCAGAGCGCGGCTGAAGTAGCGGTTGAACAAGTGGAGCTTGGGTATCTTTGTAGAAAGATCTCTGTGCCAGCTAAGTGACTCAAGGGCAAGTCACAATCTTTGTGTTGGGGGCCTATTGTGATGCGGTCCCCTGGATCAATTTTGGGAAAAAAAACCCAAGTTTTGTTATATACAATGTAAAGTCTCCGCAAATTGTGGTCATGGAGCGTGTAGATATTAAAGGAGTAAAAAATGGTTTTACCCTTCTTTTATGTAAGTTGAGTCAGCTTTTGAAGATCTTCCCATGGCCCATGAACCATGGTATTGTATAAATATATGTCTTAGGGATGTCTAATAAAAGAAGGAAGAAGTCTATGGAAAGACTCTAAGGGGTTAGCATAGGAGAGTAAGAAGGAAGGCTCTGCAAATGTGTGCATAGAGGCCTGGAGTAGAGTCTGCAGTTGAGTGCACAGACTCCTACAGATGAGTGCGCAAGGAAGTCTTGATTCTGTAAGTTGAACTAATTAAAGGAAGATCATTACTGAAATTCCTGTGTTTAACCATTTACTTTTGTTATGTATGAATGCACTTTATGATGTGATAAATAATGCTTGTATGAAATAATGATGTATTGATGTGTGACTTTACATGGTTTATATTTTTGTATGAACAAAACTGACATTAAGTGTTTACGCAAAGATTTTACTATTACATGTTAATGTTATCCAACACTTAAGTAGGTCTTAATAATTGTTGAGTTAAGAATAGTCTTGGATGCGTGTAAGTGGATGATTAACCTGTTCAGGGTATGCAAAATCCAGTCATAGACATTTGTGGACGTCTAGAGGCCGATTCAAGGAAGTTATATCGATAAGCATTAAATGCTTATCGATCTGTGTGAAGGCATATTAAGGCATAAAATGACATCAACCTAATCTCTGGGTGCAGAAACTTCATTCCAGCATTCCTCCATACTAATTCGGGTGAGACTTTGGTCCGCACTTTGTGGATTGATGCCAAAAGGGCCAGTAATGTAGAGATTTGTTTGGCACAACTAACTCTTAACCTGGGATAGGACCCACTAGGCCAACATGAAGGCTAAGAAAAAGTTCTCAATCAGATCCCATACTTCATTTTGAGAAGCCTTCAGTCTTGGATTCTTGGTTTTTAACTACTTTTTGATTTGTTTTACCACCAGATATGAACCCCCAAATACTTCCAAGCATCTAATGTTGAGATTTATGGAAACTTGCAGTCCTAACAACAACGATTCATATTCAACAATATTATTAATTGCTTCAAACTCTAGTTTGAAAAATAGAGGATTCAAGCTACCTTCTGGAGATATCATCAACACACCTACTCCATTTCCTTCCCTGGAATAAGCACCATAAAAATACAATTTCCATATTTTGTTAGACTCCATTGATTGTTTATTCAACTGGACAAAAAATTCTACCTCAGTTTCATCCATGATTTGATCATTTTCTTCTAGCAGAAAGCAAGAAAAATCCTTCTCTTTACCATACACAGGAACATTATTAGAACAATCATCCCTTGTAATTATCTTCACAAATATATATTCTCTAAAGAATTGATGTTCTTCTCCACCAAAAATAGGAATGATAGCATATGTCAAATCCAGTTTGTTGGACCCTCCTATTTTCTGTCACCATGACCTGGAAAAAACCATACAAAACCTTGCAGGGATGTCAGCAACTTAAATATCCATTACCACACTTTTTACTAGGATTTGAGGCAAATTGAAAACTAGGTATTTAATCATCCCCAGGCATTTTACCCTCTTGGAATCAAAGGAGTACAAATCTTTGTATGGTTTTGTTATCTTTAGTCCCAACTATTCCATGACAAACAATGGCATCAGGTTATGAGACGCTCCTGAATCAAGCATACAATTATGTAGTAGGAGATCATGAATTAACAAGGTACCATAAAAGGGGCAGTGGAAGAGTCTCTCTCCTCAACATGAGGTCAAATACAATGATCGGTCTTTCCTCTTGAAGGTTCAGGCTATCTTGTAGAGGAGCTACAATGGGTGAAAACATGAATTGAGATACTTGATCCTTATAATTAGGGCGCTTCAACAATTCAATCAAAGGAACACATATTTTAACCTTTTCCAACCCTTTTTTAAGGTTGAAAGCAGAGGGTTTCCTATCAGTTTTGGCAACATCATCAAGTTATTTATCCTCATTATACATTGGCTTGACTTGTAGTGGCAACTTCTCTGTTTTGGGGATTTCAAACTTATGAGGAATAGGATCTGAGGACTCCTTTTTTGTTTGGTGGTACTTAGTTAAGAGGTTTATAACCTTTCTCTGTTGACTTAGGAGGATTTGAGTGAGGGGGTTCCACATTTTGATCCTACATTCTAGACATTTTCCTGGAGGACCTCAGATCATGTTTTATGTGCAGCTGAGCCTGCATGAAGTCAAAAAATTATCTAGAATTATTATCAATGTCACCATCATCCAGTGGGGCGTCCAAGGTATCCCCTTCTTCCTCGTGTGCCTCTATTTCATGTTCCTTATCTGGTAAGGTCTGGAATGTGAAGAGAGGATTATTGATAGAAGCCTCCTCATATTTAACCTTTGAAAAAAATGAGCTAAAGAGGTTGTTGGGTTCTTCTAAATACTCCAAGGTTTTGGCAGAGGACTCATGGAGTTTATTTCAGCTTTCTAAGAGCCATAGGTCGACACTTCAAGACATAATATCATAGGATATGGAGTGATAGGAATTATTTCATTCTAAACCCTCCTCGATATGATTTTTTTAGGTTCAAAAAGTAGGGGATTTTTCTGTTGAGAAGTTTCATACTGAGTATGGGGTCTCCTGAAAGACAAGGTGCTTAAACAAGGATTTAGACAATGGAGTCACCAAGGTGATAAATATTCAACCCAAACCGCCTTCTACTCACTTGACTAAGGGGTGTACAAGTGTCATACCCAAGGAAAATGTTTTGATTCATCCCGAGCAATGGTGCTAGAAAATTTTGTAGCTCCTAGAGATAGCACCTGGGTTGAGGAGAGACTAGTTCCTAGGACATCTTAAAGAGTGTTTGCAGGATTTGTTAGAATTGTTTACTCACACTCAATGTTAATATATTTTAAGACAAACTGGTCCAAAATATTCTTTAATAAGAGAAATTAAATATGGAAGAAAAGTAATACTCATAGAAGAATTAAGGCTCAACTTCGGTGGCCAAAATTACATGAGCATGCAATTTTATCATTTGTTGCAGTGAATTGGAGAGAAGAATTATAAAGGAATGAAACTAAATACACAGGTATTAGTTATTAATAGAATGCATTAGAATTCAACATGAAACAAATGAAAGAAACACTTAAATGACATTTTAAAGTACATGGAGTGCATATTAAGGATGTAAAGTTTTATCAGTCACATGCATCTTAAATCATCATTAGACATAGATGAATCCATGATTTCATAAAAAAATGCATCCAGAAGCTATAGTACATGTAACCTATGAAGAAGAGCGAAGGTACATGGAATAAAGACAAAATAGAATACATACTACAGTCACATGTGAGCCAAAATCACCAAAATCTTTCATTAATTTTTAAAAATGGCATACATTTCACAATTGCAGAGCTTCCCTCTTGAAATAAAATTAAAAACACTTAATAATGAATCATAAATTATTTTTTATAAGGCCTTAGGATGAGAAACCCTTACAAAATATTCCTTATTTATTTCCCAGTGATTCATCATAACCAGAATATGAGATAGTGCTATTAGCACAACTATATTAGCTAAACCCTAACTAACTGGATTTCATTACTGGAAATAAAATATTTATAGAAACATAAACAATAAAGTGTCATGATTGACTTGATCAGAAATATCTTCAGTTGTGGTAGATGGGTTGAGGAGGGAGAGTCATTTGATCAATTATTTGGAGTAATGGATGGTTGATGAATTGATCACATCTCTTCCACAACGTTTGACTTGGTAGAGCAACATGAAAGAACACCTAATAGGAAGTATTAATATTTGTGAGCCTTGTGTAATTCATCTTGGGAGGAAACAAAGTCTTCACCAAACCCTGTAGTTGGAACTCTTTCCTCAAATAGTTGACCACGATTATACCCTTCAAGGTCGTAGTCTTCTCATAGGATGAATCAACCCTACTATTGGCCTCTACCAGCATCTGAATGTATTTCTCCCAAGGGATTAACACTCCTATAAGGTCCCAACAGCTAGTCTTTCTTGGATCCTCTCCTCGAACTCTGAATTAAAGGCAGCTACATCCTTCAGTACTACCTCCAGACATTCTTCATATTTAGCTCTGGCTTATTCTTTTTGGATTGCCTTAGAGATATCTATGACTTCAGGCACCCGATCCACCACATATATGGCCCTCAAATTACTGAGTGGATTTTAATTAACATATTGGATGAATTATTTAGCATTTTTAGCATTCTTTTCACCATCTTCCTTGCCAGACAAGATGAAAAATTCATAGTCTTTGTTTAAAACTTTTCTCTCAACCATCAGAGTTATGTACTCCTAATGATTCTCCGTCTATGCTATTATTTCATCCCATATCATTTTCTTTTCTTGGATAAGGGACATGTTTTCTTTTAGTATTTATTTGAGCTTAGTGATATCTTTATTAGATACCTACAAATTATGGTTGATAATCTTTGTATTAGTCTTGGCAGTCTTGAGTTGTTTCTACTTTTGTGTAAGGGCCCACTGGGAATTTTTCGAATCCATCTATACCTTCTTGAGTTCCCCCTCCAAGAGTTGTAGCTTAGTGAGGGTCTTGGTAGGCTACTCTATAGGGTGTTGAGGATACTATGGCACATGCACTTCTAAAATGTGGGAGTCTATCTTCTACTAAAGTTTTTCTACCTGCATCTTGAGAGCCACTACCTCATTGTTCCTATCTATTAGCTCCTTGGCTAGGATCTATTTCTCTTCCTCCACCTATGTGAGCTCTTTGGACTGCACATGTTCACCTGCAAGCATCTTTATCTTATGCCTTAATTCCTGAATCTCAACCTATGAATTCTAGAGAAGGGTATCAAAAGCGGGCTTGTCTTCTGGGTTCACTCCCAGCTTCACAATCATTTATTTGAAGCTCTCATTCTCCATATGTAAAGCTCTAGAATTAGCTTTCTCCTTTTTCAACTCTATTGTAGCCTTCTCCAAGAACTTTTTTGCCTTGCTTATGGTCATTACATTGTTGTTTAACTCATTGTATCTAATTTCCCCAACCTGCCTATGGAAGTTGATATTGTCTCATAGGGGGGCACTTGTCGAGTCCAAAGACATTTCTAAAGCCTTTGAATCTAAACCTAAAGGTAGTGATTGTGCCAAAGAATGATGCATTGAGAATTTCATATGGTTCCTCTCCAAGTCCATAGAAACCAGAAGTCTAGTATGATATGAGACCAAATGTGATGTCATTTATTGTCACATATCTTCACTAATCTTCTTATTTCTTTCCTAAACTGCTTTCCCTACATGCCAAATGGGCTTTGTCCTAGCCACACCCCTTATAGAACTCAGAATGGCTACTTCTGAAGATGATGAGGCAATAGGTTGCAGTAGATCTTCTAAAGTTAAATGGAAGCCTGGATGGTTTGATTTTATCTCCACTTCCTCTTCCTCTACCTCCTAGGTTTTTGCTTTATTCCTTGTGTGAATGTCCATTTCCACATCCCTGGTTTCATCCACGATCCTTTGAAGTGTCTTAACTTTTTTCTTTTGGAGTCTCAATCTCCATGTATGAGTTAATGGGATATGAATCAAGGTTAGCCTTCCATTCAATCTTAGGCCTAAACTCATGATCATATGTTGAAGCATTAATGTTCTTTCTCCTTTTTGCAATGACACCATGATGGTCATAATGCCATAAATCCCCCATCTCAAAATCAATTTTTTTAGTAGCTTTTCAGCTTCCTAAAAGGCATGTCTAGTGTTGACAATGAAAGGACCTACATTTTTACCCAATTTTAACATATACCCATTTTTTGTAGGGACGAAATGAGGTAGGTCCACATTTAGGATCTCTCTAATGAATTCCAAGGAAAATATCCTCATTGGCATGAACACAGGTAGGAGATGAGGAAGCTCACATCCATAAACCCTAATCTTTATGTATTCCTCAAAAAAATATCATTCACCCATTATGGTGTCTTTGTTGAGATGGAGGATCTATTTATGCTAGGGAAGGATCCTTTGTGGGGAGACATTATGAATAATTTTGTAAGCAATGGCCATGTAAAAGGATATAAATTGGAATTAGCCCTCATTTTTTGGTTTTCACCTAACAACAACGTCCTAGTCAAAGATTGACTTCCTTTTCTTGTTTGGGGCCATCAAACTGAGACCTAGGCACTCAAATTCATCAACATGAGTGTATAGGAATAGGTAAAAAATTAAGGAATAGTATTTGAAAAATGAAGTGGTAGAAAAGTGTTGCAACTGGAACTTGATGGACTCATTTAGGAAAGAAGGTATGTCAAAAAGATGACATGGATGCATCATCTGCTTCAAAAACCCTACAGTGGCCTTTTTGGAAATGTTGGCATCATCTTCTCCAAACATATGGAAAATTACAGTAAGAATAGCCTACAATTCTTCTATGGATATGGAAACTGGGATAGTTTCAGTAATGGGAAAGGATTGGTGATGAGGGGCTAGAATCATATGCAGGAATGCATATTTTTCCTCAACTAAGAGGGTAGCATAGTTGTAGAACAGAGTAGTCTCAGTGAATTTTTATGGTGTAGGAGAAGTAGGGTACACTAAAGCCTATTGGATAAGTTCAAGGGTCACCTCTAAGATTTTGGCTCTAGTGGCAGAAATGGAACAATTCATCTTCTCGACGTAAGATGCAGCCATCCATGAGTTAAACTTTGGGAAATGATACACATCATGTGTAATTTGATAGTAAATTCCTAAATCAATGACTCTAAAAGTTATTACATCCTGGCATGGTGTCCATATAGGTTGAACCGTAGGTATGATAGTTGATAAGGACATGAGGGGTCAAACATTGGAGCCTCTGTGTACATTAGTGGCTCAATGTTGGAGGAGGGTTTGACTTCTCAGGCTTTGGGATTCTTGGGATCTGGTTTATTCATTTTCAACAAAGATATAAATGAGTTGTAGGAAAGGAGATTGATGGGTTACCTAGTTGACCAGGTAGGAGCTGAAGAACCACGTTGGTGAGAGCCTTTGATTCATCTAGGGGTTGAACATTGATGCAGAGCATCTCAAACAATGGGAGCAACTAGAAACATGAAATACAATTTAAATTCAAATGGTCGCAGGGAAGGATTTTTATAGGCAGAGGGGCAATGGCCATCTGATGTCAGATAATGTCACAGGGGGGACATATAGTAGAGGTTGATTAAAGAGATGACAGGTGGATGAGAGTGGGGGGGGGACTTTACCATTTACTTGCAAAGATCACTTATTGACGTTATCGATGAATCCATCTCAAGGGGAGTTTTCCCCAACTCTCTTTAGCAGGTGAATGATAAGGGAATGGGATCAAGCTAAGACCCCCCGGAACCAATCTGGGTCATTGATCGAAAAATCCCAACCCGTTGACTTTTCGACTCTATGGGGTAGCACTAGTTTATTTTCCACGCAAGTTACCCCCGAAAGTGTCTCCCGGGGTTGGTTGGGTTGACATGAATCGTGATCCACCCTCGAACATGCTTAATCATTAGCCTAAAATTTGTTCCTTTATAATTTTCTATTATAAAACTATTGTGCCCTCATAGTGAAGGAGTATATCATTGTGAACTCTGACACTAGAGGTTCCTGGTGTATCACTAGGAACCAGAAGTGCCCACATGATCCATTGATATATTTTTGAGCCAAACATGTTTATTGCAACCCTCTTCACATACACACACAAAATGTAGGGTATACAACAACTTTTGATAGATCTAAAAGTGTAGTAAAGACTAATGAATACACTTGCTTGATCTATTTATATTTGTAGCTAATAATGGTAGATTTGTCACTATAATGATGTTGTAATTTTAATATGTGACAGTGAGGTTTGCGGAATGGGAAATGTGTTTGCAATGAGAATTTTTAGATTTGTATGTAGGTTTGTTTTTGAATAGTCTCATACATATGTGAATTTGTTTCTAGGTAGTCACGTATATATTTTGTGATGTGCTTTTTTAGTATGTTGAGATTTGTACGTGGGTGGCCCATAATATAAGTGAATATATACATTGTTCCGCTTAATAACTATCATGTATATCTTCTTAGTCAGATCTAGTCAAGGTTTGCAGTGCTACTTGATGATAACTGTTAATGATGTCTGTTCTATTTGTTATTCTCCGTCAATGATGTCTTTATGATCCATGTTTGACAGTGTTGGTTGGGTTGATTATGGGTTGGAATATTGATTGGTAATGATGCCACAGTGTGGTGATCTGTGATTGGTTCAGTACTTGATTCAATGAGTGGTTCAGTGTTACAGTGAGCTAAATGAGTCAATGTTCAATAACATTAGATCTGTACATAGGTTTTATGTAGAGGAAGCACATATATACACAGGTTTTGTTAATAAAAATCACATATATATTTTGAAGCTCATTTTTTCTAGTTGGGTTCTAGATTCAATGGCTTTCTAATTCAGAGATTTAGTTGATTTACGGAGATTCAGTAATTTAGATTTGTGTTTTAATATTTCAGTTTGGATATTGGTTTGGGTTTATTGTTGGTGTGGGTCTAGTATGAAAATTTGATGAAAGGTGGCCTGTAGGTTTTGATGATTACCTTATAAATGGATCTAGTGTGCAACATTCTAAAATGAGGTCCACAATGTGCTGACAATTGCATCATTCAGAGTGGTGCTCAGAGATCCTTTCCTGTAGGAGTCGGTAAACGAGATTAGGGGGTTATAGCTCCCTTCCAGTGGGTGTTGGAGAATAAGTGGAGGTTGTAACCTCCTACAGGTGGGTTCGTGTGTACTGGTAAGAGTTTTCACTAGCACAAAATGTAATGAATATTTGCTTTATATAATAAGAAAGAAGACAGAGACAGTGGAAGTGGTGGTTTTCTCTGACATTGGGATTCCACGTAAAATCCTCATGTTCTATGTGTGTTTCTTATGTGTTTTGATTGATCTGTTATTTTCTACATTCTAAATGGTGAATGAATTAATAATGCATTAGTTAGGTTAATGCACTGATGAAATATATGTCAAATTAAGTTAACTAGATATATGATGTTTTCATTCACAAGAGTTGTGTACATACGGTGGTTGCATGAGCAACAGTAATATATAGAATTCAGAATATTAAATGAAAAGTTAAAAATACATGTTCACCCCCCCTCCCCCCACAATATTTTTCCTAGCAATTGGTATAAGAGTAGGCCTCTATGAAGAAGCTTGATCGCTTAAAGCGATATCCATCAATATGAGAATTCAAGAAGGAGAATTTATTATTAAGCCACCTTTCTTTAATGGAACTAACTTTGTACTTTGGAAAGTCATAATGAGAGCATATTTTTAGGCACTAAGAGTTGATGTCTAGGAAAGTGTTGGCTTGATGGGCCTTGACCTAGGTTCAGCGTTAGTTAGCCAAGCAAATCCCTACACTACTGGCCCTTTCAGCATCAGTCCGCTGAGCGCGGACTAAAGTCTCACCCAAAGCAGTGTGGGGGGATGAAGGAACCAAGTTTTCACACCCTGAGATGGTTGTGATGTTGGTTTTATACCTTAAACCCTTCCTTCGCGTGGATCGATAAGCCTTTAGGGTTTATCAATGTACTTTCTCTTCTGCCTCTTAGAACCTCCGCAAAGGTATACAATCATCCTTCGTGCAACCCTAACCAGCGACTCAGGCACTTACGTGCCTTTGTACTGTGTTATTGTATAATTTCCTAAATTATCTTAAGTGTTTGCCAATTTTACCATGCAATTAAGATTATCTCCGTGTAGACATAAATCCTTATTTGCGTTCATATAGTAGATAGAAACATATATATTTGTGCATCAAATTAGTATTATAACATAAACCCAGAACTTAACATGAAATAATTGCATGAAATCCATGGAGACAAAATACACAGTGGTTTCATAATACTTCTCTTTATTAATGATTCAAATTTCCAATACAGATTGTATCTACCTTGCACACACAGCTACAGGGGTCTGCGCACTTAGCTGTGGACTTCTACCCTAGGCCTCTACACACTCAGTTGTAGAGCCTCTTCTTATGCTAAGACTCTCGCTCTTAGCTCTTCATAGACTCATCAAGAACTCCAACTTACTTAGAACTCTACTTCCCCACCTTAGACTCTTCTAAGACTCCCTTTTTATACAATCCCATGGTCTGTAGACCAAGGGCAGATCTCTAAAGCCGACACAAGCTATCTAAACTAAGGGCGGAAACCCTTTTTGACTCTTGATATCTTCGCACTCCGTGGCCACAAAATGCAGATACTTTACATTCCTTTATACAAAATTCAAGCTTTCTGCCCCAAACTTAGGCTTTTAGTCCCAAAAATGACCCCAGGGGACCCATTCCCAATAGGCCCCCAACACAAACATGGTGACTTGCCCTCGAGTCACTCGGTTGGCATGGAGATATTGTTGTGAAGACCTCCTAACTTGAATTGGACTATTGCAACTTTTGTGGTACACTATGCTGCCACCTGCTTCATCTCCTCAACTAGCTGCTCCATTGTTGGCCCTGCGCCATCTGACTAAATCTTTTGCCGAGTCTCCTATAGACTAGCTAGCTTGCCTTCAATAGTGGTCATGATCAAATTGGCCTCGTCCAACCAAGGCTTTAAGGGAGCCTTCAACATTGCTTCCTTGTGCTAAGCTGCATCTACCTACTCTTTCAAATCCTTGGCCTCCTACATCTTTGCGAGCCTTTGCATCATGGTGACAGTGCGCACCATTGCTTTAACTTCGTCGTAGCGCTACTACAGGTCCCACACTTTTGTTTCCAGCCTTGCACAGTGGGGTCTTCTTGCAGGCTGGTGACCACCTCAAGTGACTGCTCGAAGAGTGTCGTGAATTCCTTCACTGTGTTGCCCACTGCTGCTATGGCATCTTTCACAACTGACTCGCACTTTTCTCTAATTTCTAGTGGAGTCAAAGGCTGGGCATTCAACTGAAACTATGGGATTTTGAGGTTCAGTTCCAACTAGACATTTTCAAATTTAGTGCATGCGTCACGTACGCCACTAGCAAGCTTCTGAACCTACACATCTACTGGCTCAGCCTCGGGAATATACAGCTCCGGGACAGATTTGCATGCCTCAGCCATGACCTTAGCCATGCATTGATTCTTGTCCATAAGGTCTTTCACGAGGTCAATGGTGGAGTCTCACTGTACAACCATCTGGGTGTGGTTGACCTTCTGCTCACTGATTACCTGTAACATGCATTGTTCACGGGCCCGTAGTTCTGCGATCACGCCATCCTGTAAAATGTGAAGCACCTCACTGGGAAGCGTTGCCAAGTTAAGTCCAACTCCCTTGAGGGTACTGACAGTGGACCTGTCAGCTTCTATCTCTATAGTCAATGTTCCATCCGACAGCACTATTGCTCGAGGATCCTGTGTGCACAACATCCCATTGGCTTCTAAGGTTCCAAGCACCAAACTGATTGACGTTGCATCGGTCTGTACCTGTGATGTTTGGATCTGTAGCATGTGTAGACCCTTCTAGATGGCACCTAAAGCATGTTGTTGTTGCTGCTCGAACTGTTGCAGTAGTTCCACGATGGCATCCCTCACCATATCACCTATGTCATTCAGGTCCCCCTCCATTAGGGTGATTGGGTCAAGAGATGTCATGCTAGCCTTGGATTTCTTTCGCGACCCTACTTTTTTTGGATCTCTATTGCACTTGATGTGGAACGGAGTCATCTTTGGGTCAAAAACTCCCTGCTTCATCTATTTGTCCTCTTCTTCTGTCTCTGGGGAAGGCAACTTCTGACTCCGGTCAGAGTCACGCTCATCTTCCTGTTCTTGCCCACTCATCTCCTTCGTGGCAGAGTGCTCTCCCTTGGCCTTATCCTTGACCTCCTTTCTTCTCTTCGCGACCAACAGTTCCATCTTCAACTTGGCTTCTTCCTTCTTTCGCTATGGGCGGACTTGCTAGATCCCACTATCAAGTTCGTGGCAGTTTGCCAATCTGCCAGCCAGTGATCGAGGACTACTGCAATCACGTCATCTTTGGCCAAGTATGGTAGTTCATGCCATTTTTTCCAGGGTCCTTTTGTGTGCATATTGAGACATGGTGGAAGTTGGCCTTGAATTCCATGTACTCCTATAGCTTATAAAAATTTGTTGGTGACAACAGTGGCTTGCAGTTGATGGGCATATGGATGCTCATCTCCATCAAGATCCAGAAGATCTTGTTGTCCTTGATCCGCTGAGGATCCTTCATAGCCCACAGTGAAGTGAACTGCGCTGCTTTCGATAGGTTTGGCAGGACCGAAGGAAAATAGCTATCCTCAGGTAGCTCCCATGCAACTAGCACTATGGATAGCAGTAGCCATGCATGGTGGAATGTCTTACTATGATCCTGCACCTCGCGGTAGTTCACGAGGAACTCACCACAAAGGTAGCATGGCCAGTTAAAGTGTACACCCTCCATGCACTAGGCTGCCAAGGCTATCACTAGTGTCGACACTTCATCTGCATGACACTTCCTCGTGACCTTTCTTGCCAAGATTTGCATCGCCACTTTGAACGCAGGGCCATAGATACTTGTGATGGCGTAGAAATGTGGCTTCTTTACTAGCTTGAATTTTTCCTTCATCACCCTAGCAAGGGCATGCTCACCGTCCTTTCCACCAAACGCCATGACTGGATTTTCTCTTGAGTGTGGCAGCCACGTGATCTTATGGATCAGCATGTCAGTGATGGGTACTGGCTCCTCTAGCCACAAACACTCATCATGTACCAAGCATAGCAGCTTCTTGATTACGATCATCGTAATGGGCATGCGGTTGTAATGCGACACCCATAGCAGGTTTAGTAGGTCTGCCTTGTCCATGCCTTTCAACCACTTCCTTGGCTCCAAAGTGGTCACTCCAGTGTTTTTATGGAAGACACAGTGCATAAGTTGGTATGTCGCTAAATGAGGGAAACTGTTGGGTCTCTATAATACTAGTGATTACCGCATTAATATTGTACTTGCACCCCTTATTAATATTGTTGTGCCCCTATTATCCCCATATTGTTATTACTCTGCCCCATAGAATCCCTCTATTGTTATTTTTGTGGCTTTATATTATTATTGTTAGGTCGGCTGGGTTATATTGTGACTCCTTAGACTCCTATATATAGAAAGGAGGTTTTGTCATTTGAATCATCCAAGAATTGTTCATTTATGTAATGTAAAGGAGGTTTCCCCCTTGAATAGGCTGAATTCTAAGGCGTTGATCTATCTTTTTTATATTTTCTTGAGTTTGTTTCATAACATTTGGTATCAGAGCTTTGGGTTCTAGGGTTTCGCTGCTCCAAACAGGTCACGTGGCATTTTCACTATAACTTTTTTTTTGTGACATTTCAGAAGATAAAAAAAAAAATCATTTGAGAAGAAATCGCACTGAATCTCAGGTCAGAATTTCAGATCTTTTCACGCTATAATTGCAAAGATATGAGCTGAGGAAGTGGGTCTTTGTGCATACTCCTGAATTTCATTCCAAACAGGTGACCTGGGGAAAATCGTCATAACTTTCTCTCTGAGCATCGGATTGAAATTTCGTAAGAAGGTATAGAAAGAGGACAGACTGTAGTTTCTTTTATATCTTTTTCAGAGCCAAAGGTCAAAACAGGGACACGTGGAACGTCGTACAAGTTCGCTCTATTGAACTGGTCTATAATTAGGTCACTGTGGGAGATTTGACATAACTCTTCTTTGGAGAATCCAATTGGGATTAGACTGGTGGAATTGAAAAGAGGACACAGAGGGCTACTTCAGGTCGCAATTTCAGAATTTGATCATCTAAAATTACAGAGATACATCAGAGGCAATATCGAGCTCCTACAAAGTGAAAAAAAGGTGTGTAGATTCTTTTAAATTTTTGCTTAAGATTGGTTTGAAAATTTATTTTGAAGGAATTCAAAGGGCATAGTAGAGCATTATTATCGGTAACGGATGCCCTGAGGAAAGAAAATGCAAACACCTAGTAAGCAACTTGAAATCCCTAGCATGACTCATGAAGAAGAGGAAGAAATGCTACATGATATATCAAAATTACAAGAACAAGCGCAAAAAATGTCACGCTCACAAAAGCTAACAGAAGCTAAGATAAATGGCATGGAATCTAAGATAAAGGGCATGGAAGATAATATGGATGATTTGAAGATAGATTTGAAGACAGATTTGACAAATTTTCTACAAGAAATGCTTACTAATGGTGAAAAGGTTGTAAAGGAAACTCATGATAAAAACAAAAGAAATGTTAATCATGATTTCATAGACTCTAATGTGGGATCGAAGACCCACCATATTCCAAAAATTGATATGAGGAATTTTGATGGCAAGGATCCCACAACATGGATATACAGATGGAGCAATTTTTCGATCTCAATAATGTGCAAAACACACAAAAGGTACGTATTGCAACTTTATATTTGGAACCAAATCAGTTTGTGTGGTATCAATGGATTTTCTCTTGTAAAAAAATTATCACTTGGGCAATTTTTACAGAAGAATTGACAGCACATTATGAGGATACAAAAAGCAACACTTTTTTTAGCCAATTGATAAGTCTCAAACAAAAGGGTTCAATAATGGAACACATTGAGGAGTTCCAAAAATTGAACATAAGGGTAAAAAATATTCTAGAGGAGCGTAGGATTGATGTGTTAATAGGGTCTTTAGAGGATAATATCCAACACGATGTTTGCCTTAGGGAACTTGATTCATTAGAGAAGGCATTCAGGTTAGCAAGAAAAATGGAAAGCAAAATTATGGCAACCAAGAAGCATACCACTCACAACTATAAAGATGGAAGTGTTGTTTCCCCTAGTCTTCCACAACCTATAAGGTTGACACCACAACAATTGGAAGAAAAAAGAGCAAAATGGATTTGTTACAGTTGTGATAGCAAATACACTAAAGGTCATAAGTGTGTTGAGAAGAAATAATTCTACATAGATTGCGAAGAGGAAGAAGAAAAGGAGCAAGAAAGGTCAAAAGAAGAGGATATATTCCAAGAACAAAGCCTAGATAAAGAAGAAATGAATCCGACCATATCTTGTAATGCATTGGTTGGAATTACCACTCCTCAAACCATCAAGATAGAAGGACAAATCAAGAAGAAAAAGGTAATAGTGTTGATTGATTCAGGAAGTACCCACAATTTTATTGATTGTAAGGTAGCAAAAGAATTGAATTGTTTCTTATATCCAGCACCAGAGTGTCAAGTGATGGTTGCAAATGGAGGAACAATAAATTGCTCTGGAAAGTGCCATAATATCAAGCTATTGATTGGAGAATATGTATTGACTAACCCAATGCTTTCCATTCCAATGGGAGGTGTTGATGTTGTACTAGGAGTCCAATGGCTACAATCCTTGGGTACAATAGCTTTTAATTTTCAAGAACATTTCATGAAATTTTATGTGGAAGGAAAGGAAGTTGAATTAAGGGGTATTGTAGGGAAACCAGGAAAGATAATAATCTCTAACGGTATGACAAATCTTCTAAAAAAGGAACAAAGGGGTGTAATTGCATAATTATGTTCGCTAGATGTTTCCACATTGGAATTATCTATTTCTCTAGATCTCCAAAAAGTATTGAACAATCATTCCAAGGTATTTGAGACTCCAAAAGGTCTCCCACCTATTCGTGATCATGATCATGCTATTCATCTAATTCCAAGAAGTGTTCCTCTAAACATCAGGCCGTACAGATATTCCTATGCCCAAAAGAGTGAAATTGAACGTATGGTTGCAGAAATGCTAGACGCTAGTATAATTCAACCAAATCAAAGTTATTTCTCTACTCCAGTAGTATTAGTGCATAAGAAGGATGGATCATGGTGCATGTGTTCGGATTATAGGGAGCTCAACAAGCTCACTATTAAAGATAAGTTTCCCATTCCTGTCATTGATGAATTACTCGATGAATTGCATGGATCAATTTACTTCACCAAGTTGGATCTTCGTTCAGGATATCATCAAATTAGAATGAATACTGAAGACATTCCGAAAATAGCATTTAGAACTCATGAGGGTCATTATGAATTTTTGGTCATGCCTTTTTGCCTTACCAATGCACCTTCAACATTTCAAGGTTTGATGAATTCCATTTTCAAACCATTCCTTAGAAAATTTGTGTTAGTATTTTTTGATGATATACTAATCTACAGTAAGTCTTGGAAGGATCATGTTGAACATGTTGACAGGGTGCTACAACTATTGGAGGAGAAATAATTATATGCAAAAAGATCCAAATGTTTCTTTGGAGTACAAGAGGTGGAATATCTGGGTCATATTGTATATCATGAAGGAGTTAAGGTAGACCCTAGCAAAATTAAAGCCATTAAGGAATGTAAAATCCCCACATCCATAAAGAATCTACGAGGATTTATTGGGTTGACAGGATATTATCCCAAGTTTGTTAAGAATTAAGGGAGAATAGCAGCACCTATAACAACATTATTGAAGAAAGATGCATTTTCATGGACTCCAGAAGAAAAAAAGGCCTTCGAACATCTTAAAGAGGCAATGTGCCAAGCACCAGTCTTAGCTACACCAGACTTCACAAAAATCTTTATTGTGAAATTTGATGCTTCAGGAAATGGAATTGGTGTTGTTTTAATGGAAGATGAAAGACCCATTGCTTTTGAAAGTCGTCAAATCAAGGGAAAGTTTTTACACAAAGCCATTTATGAGAAGGAAATGTTGGCAATACTCCATGCACTTAAGAAATCGCGACCCTACCTAATGGGAAGACACTTCAAGGTAAAAACAAATCATGATAGCCTTAATTACCTTTTAGAACAAAGATTATCCTCTGAAGAGCAACAAAAGTGGGTCACAAAGATGTTGGGTTATGACTTTGAAATCATCTACAAAAAAGGGAAGCAAAATGCGGTGGCAGATGCACTCTCAAGAAAGTATGAGGATGTGGAAGCATTGTTGTGTGCCATTTCTATTATCCAACCAGATTGGATAAACGAAGCAAGGGAGGAATGGAAGAATGAAGAAGAAGTGTGGGAACTTATTCGAAAGTTACAACAAGATTCCAGTACGTCTGATACATTTAGCTGGAAATATGATTCTTTATGGAACAAAGATTGCTTATACCTCTGCATGAGTTCCCACTAAAACAAAAGATTCTTATGGAATTTCACACTTCTCCCTTAGGAGGGCACTCAGGATTTTTAAAAACTTACCACAGGGTTAAGAAGTAATTTTTTTGGGATGACCTTAAATAGGATATTCAAAAGTTTGTGGCGGAATGTTTCGTTTTCTAGCAAAATAAAGTTGAAACAATTAAGACCCCGGGTCTATTACAACCTTTATCCATTCCAAGCCAACGCTGGAAGGAGGTTTCAATGGATTTTATCATAAGTTTACCCAAGTCTGAGGGAAAGAGTGTCATCATGGTGGTAGTTGACAGACTTACCAAGTATGCACACTTTTGTGCATTATCACATCCATTTAAAGCCAGTACAGTATCTATTGCATTTATGGAAACAATTCAAAAGCTACATGGAAACCCAAAGATTATTGTAAGTGACAGAGATCCCATGTTCACTAGAAATTTTTGGACAGAATTATTTTCCTTTCTTGCTACTCAGTTAGCTCATAGCTCATCTTATCATCATCAATCTGATGGGCAAACTAAGATAGTAAACAAATGTTTGGAAGGATATCTTCATTGCTTTGTATCTGATAAACAGACATAATGGGTCAAATGGTTGCCTCTAGCTGAATGGTGGTACAACACTTCCTTCCATATAGCAAAAAAAATGACCCCATTTATGGCACTTTATTGATATCAGCCACCATCCATCACATCATATTTAAGAGAAAATTCTAAGGTTCAAGTAGTGGAACATCACATCGAACATCAACAACAAGTCCTCCAACTCTTAAAGGATAACCTCGTGTTGGCACAAAATAGAATGAAACAACAAGCAGATCAACATCGCAGCGAAAGAAGTTTTGATGTAGGTGATTGGGTATTCCTACGGCTACAACCATATAAGCAAATGTTCCTCAAGCAAGCTAAGAAGGATAATAAATTATCACCAAAGTATTATGGTCCGTACAAGGTGTTGCAAAAGATTGGTACTATGGCATACAAATTGGAGCTTCCTGCAGCTTCTCGATTGCACCCAGTTTTCCATGTTTCATGTTTAAAGAAGGTTATAGGTGACAAGCTCCCAGTTCAAACAATATTGCCAGAACTTGACGAGGAAGGAAAAATTATATTGGAACCAAAAGCAGTCACAGAAACAAGAACTCGACAGCTATGAAATCGATCAATTTTGGAGTATCTTATCAAGTGGAAGAACTTATCCGTTGAAGATTCTGCATAGGAGGATGAGAATTTTATACAGAAGCATCCAGAACTACTCAAGCATTGAGGACAACACTTTTTTTAAGGATAGGGGCATGTTGGGTCCCTATAATACTAGTGATTACCCCATTAATATTGTAGTTTCACCCCTTATTAATATTGTTGTGCCCCTATATTGTTATTATTGTGCCCCATAGAATCCCTCTATTGTCATTTTTATGGCTTTATATTATTATTGTTAGGTTAGCTGGGTTATATTGTGACTCCGTAGACTCCTATATATTGAAAGGAGGTTTTGTCATTTGAATCATCCAAGAATTGTTCATTTATGTAATGTAAAGGAGGTTGTCCCCTCGAAGAGGCTGAATTCTAAGGCATTGATCTATCTTTTCTATCTTTTCTTGAGCTGGTTTCATAACAAAAATGCTCCATGTCAACTAAATCCCAATATTCTAATTTTAGAAGGGGGACACTGCCCAAGCGCGGTCCCTCAAAGACAATTTTCTCTGGCAGTAGGGGTGTGTGTAGGGTGACCTTACTCTTATCAATATCCTTCGGCACCTTTGTTTTTCCCCTGCATGGAGGAATGTACTTAGGTAGCTTAGAAATGGGGTCATACCCCTCAACTTCAACATCCTCCATTTCCATCACAATATCCTCATCATTCATGGGGATTTCTTCGACCTATTCTTTCAAGTCTAGGTCAACCACCTTGCCCTTTCCCTACACGATGGGCTTATCCTTTTGTGGGTTCTTTCTAGTTGATGCGTGCACCAACTACGGTGTCGCAACCTTCTTTCCTTTATTTTTCTTCACACCATCCTTGGTCGAGGTAGGCCTCGGCCTGGTGACCATGGTGACTTAGGTACTTCAGCTGGTACCTCCGCAGTTGTAACCTCCAGGGCAGCTCTCTTGGCTGCCATGGCTACCTCTAGAACAACTCCTTCGACTGTCATTGCTTCCCCAACATTTACAGTCTCAGTCGGCATCGACATGATGCTATTCAACAACTCCTGTGTCTCCTCTGGCAACATCTCAAAAATTGAACTCACTATCAAACCTTGAAATTATTCGTGGTTCATGTGCACCAGAGAGCTCAACACCTCAATTCTCAAAATGCCAAGTGTTTTCCACTGGGAAACCCTTTGTAATTTATAGGCATTTTCGAATTCAACTTTGACCATTCCCCCCACAATTGGTTCATTAATGCTAGATTGGCGGCATATTTTCAAAGATCTGGTCCATAAATTCCAACTTAAATATCGCCTCCCCATTCCATTTGGCCATTTTTTCATCGTCGAATCATGAACAGTGACTTTAACGGTCACTTTCCGACTTTCCTGCATGTTTTTTCCTTTGGTAGCATAGCTCCCTGCGCGCTTCTGCGGGATCTGTGACATTTCTTCATTCCGCATAGTTCCCCCATCACGCAGCTCTCTAACTCGGGCATTGTAGTTTAAAGTCCCACGCTTCCTTTCAGCTGCCTGGAGTGCTAAGATTGTGCTTCCCTCATATAGTCACCTAGCTGGATCAATGTTGTATGGCTTCAATCGGCTGCCATTCACCTTTCCTGGGAAGGGTTCTCCATTCAATTTGACCAACTGAATTGCTCCACCATTGGTAATATCCTTGATGACATACGGCCCTAGCTAGTGCATCCTAAATTTTCTTGGAAATTTACCAAACTTGCTATCATATAACAAGACTAGATCATTTACCTTGAAGGTGTATAGTTTGATGTGTCGATCGTGCCATGCCTTTTCACGCTCCTTTTGAACTTGTTGATGAAATCCAACTAGAAATTGGTCCTCCTCAAGCTCCGTTAGCTACGCGATCATCTCTTCCAAGGCTCCGTGATCTACCATTCCTGTTAATGTCGCTATGCGCGGATTAGGTACAATGTATTCCATTGGCATCACAGCATGCCATACACGAGTCTGAAAGGCATTTGTCTAGTCAGCTTCTTGCAAGTCGTTCAGTAGGCTCATAGCACTGCGGGTACACACACATCCCATTCATTTCTCTGAGCATTGAAAACCTTTGTCAATGCACTCTCCAGTATCTTATTGAATGCTTCCACTATCCCATTAGCCTGCGGATGATAAGGCGTACTTTTCTGATGATACACCTGAAATTTCTCTATCAACACTCATTTCATTAAGAAAGTGTGTACCCCAATTCCTTATCAAAATCTTTAGACACTTGAATCTCGTTAGGACATACTCAAAAATAAATTTTGTTGTTGTTGCGCTTGTGCAGTCCTTCACAGGCTATGCCTCCACCCATCTAGTCAAATACTCAGTCGCAATGATGATGTACCACACACTTATCTTCTTTCCTTGAGGATGAATTGGTCCCACAAAGTCAATTTCCCATTTTTCAAATGGTTGTAATGTCACCTATGGGATCAGAGGTAGCTCATCCCTCCGCGACAGCCTGCCAGTCCTTTGACATGCATCACATTCCCTATAATATGCTTTCAAATCCTTATGAATGATCAACCACCACAACCCAGTTCGTAGAATATTCTATGTTGTTTCTTTCCCTACATAATTTCCTCCCACAACTCCTCCATGAGCCTTGGTGAGGATGCTGCTTCGTTCATAGTCAGGAACACAACGTCACATTTTGTACAAGTGCACTACAATGATAGAAAATTCTGCCATGCGCACTACCAGTTCTTTCTTCTGTTGACTTGTATAACCTTCTAGGGCCATTCCTGTCATCAGGAAGTGGATAATATCTTCAAAGTGGTTGTCCGCGACGCGCACTACAAAGAGTTATGCATCAAGTAGTCCTTCTTCTACATTATTAGGTTCCTCTCTAGTTCCAATGTGCAACAGATGGTCAGGTATTGTATTTAGTCGTCCTGGCTTCACAATAACTTCGAAGTCGTACTGCTGGAACAATAGAAGCCACCTACATATTTTGTCCCCCAACACAGGCTTGTTTACTAGGGACTTCAACGTGGAATAATTTGTATACATCTTAAAGTGTCTGCCCAACAAATAGTGCCTGAACTTTTGGAGCACGTACACCATAGCTAATCCTTCGCACTCTGTCGTGGAATAATTTTTCTCCTATTTAGACAGCTTCCTACTTGCAAATGCTATAGGATGATCCAGTTCTCCCTCACTGGCTTGTGTCAGTATGGCTCCTAGTGAAATACATGATGCGTCCACGTGCACATTAAATTCCTTCCTCCAATCCAGGAAGACTAGGATCAGTGCAGTGACCATTTTCTCTTTCAACACATCCAAGCTCTTCTCACATTCATCATTCCAATAGAGCATAACATCCTTTTTCAACAATTTATACATAGGCACCATGATCTGGGCATAGCTCTTGATGAACTTTCTATAGTATCCGATATGCCCCAGAGTTGTGTGTAGTTGTTTCACACTCCTCTATGCCTCCAAGTTAATTATCATCGTGATCTTCATGGGGTATACCATCAATCCTTATCTTCATACCACATGACCCAGCAAGATCCCAAAAGGGACACAAAACAAACACTTCTTCAGATTGAGCATGATCTGGTATCTCCTACATGTATCTAGCATCAAGCACAAACTTGCCACATGGCACTTGAGCAATACAAACATTGTCCAATCATCAAAGTATACCTCCAGAAATTTATGAATGAATTCTTTGAATGCCACAATGACTACGCATGAAAAGATCGTTGGTACATTCTTCAGCCCAAAAGGCATTACGGTGTATTGAAAACATCCCCATTCAGTCATGAAGGTCACCTTTCTTCTATCTTCATGCATGATTTTGATTTGATGGTACCCAGAGAACCCACCAATGAAAGAGTATGCTTCTTGGCTGCCTACATTATCCAGGACCTCATCGGTGAATGAGGTCAGGAATCGATCATGCACATAAGCATCATTCAAATTCCTTATATATACACATATCCTTATTTCTTCCTTCTATTTCTTTTCCTGAACCACTATTGAGCTTACCCAATCAGATTCTTCCATTGGTTCAATAACACCTGCCATGAGAATCTTATCCAACTCAACGTAGACCCTTTCCTTATACTTCAGTTTGAGGTGGTAAGGTCTTTGTTTCATAGGTTTAATGTCTAGTTTCAAGGTGATCCTCATGATACCCAGGTCTCCTATTATTCCTTTTAGGTTAGAAGACTTTGTGGGGAACAAATCCTGATATTTGCGGAGTAGTTCAACAACCTTATCTACTGTCGCGTCGTCCAAATAGTCCCCAATATTTGCAAACTTCGGCTCTGCTTCTGTGCCAATGTTCACCTGCCTAGTTTTGAGAGGTGAAATTATGTCTGAGTTTTCTATCTGCAGTCCTTCAACTTCATAGTGACCTTCAGTTTCTTGAATATTAATTTTCATGGGATCCTTGTCTTCTTCTTCAACGATCACGTTATAGAATTCCAGTGTGTGGCTCAGCTGAGTGGTCCAATTAGGTTGAATCAGATCTAAAGGATCCTATGGTATCCTAAACATCACTTCTTTAACCTCTTGTAGTGCTTCATCAATATAGTCAAACCCGTCTTCAAAGTTGAATGCCATTACAAACCCCTGGTACAAAATATCCCATTCTTCAGTGTAATGGCGAAGCTCTGTCTCCAGGTACCAATTCATTAGTATGACATCTAGGGTATGACAGAACAGATGCACCCATTTAGGCTAAGGCTCCACTCCATAATCTTTAGTCCATTTGGCCAAGTGATCACGTGAGTCATCCCTCCCATCATACTTGTCTGTCATCCATACTTTCGGCTGTCCAAAGTGTATTCTCATCATCCTCCTAAATTTGTGCCAATCATCGAAACTACCCTTGTGCGTACCCCACCATCTTGTAGTCCTAGCACGAAGTGCCCAATCCAAGGCCTAGAAGTGATGCATTTCTAGCACTTCCCTTTCAAATGCATCCAAAAATATATCCACATCAATCAACCTATCATAAAAAGCTAGATTCCTTACCTCCGACGACACACAGCACAACGTTTTAGTCATCATATTACAGTGCAACGTAGATACTTCATGTAATTGATTCTGCCAGTGCTATAATTCTTCATCTGAGTCTGATGTGCAGGAACTTTCACAGTCCCATGCAACACGGCCATCCGTTGTTGGATTCACCCAATCTTGATCTCGCGTTGTTAACTTATATATATGGTCCAAATTGTCATCACTTTCATGATCACAGACCGGTTTAGTATAGTGCGGTCCTTTTGCAGGATCCAAGGGTACTAATATGTGAAGCGATTTCTTTTCAAATGTCATTTTTCACTTCTTCATGTTGATCACACCATTCATGTCAATAGCCCAATCAATCCCAAGGAGCACAGGGTAGGGGTTGTTGTCATCCACAATTTCTATTACTTCAAAATTAGCCAATGCACTTTCACCTTCAATATCTATAGTTACTCCCTGCAATCATCCCATGGGGATGATCTTTTGTTGATTTTCCATTCTTAACTGAATCGGAGCCCACTGCAGTGCAGGTCTCCCCATCTGCTCCCATGTCTGCTTAGGCAGAACATTCGCGTCCGACCCTAGATCCAAAATAACTCGATCCATCTCATATTCTCCTATCTACGCGGTGAGTCTCATATTACATCTTGTCCTTGCCTTATGATTACCAAGCTTTTTGACTACGTGCGGTTTGCCAGTAGCATTTTCCTTGCTAGCACACCGATTATTCAGTTCATGTAGTCCCTTCATAGCCTCACTATTGTGGATTAGTTTCATGCAGGTCTCCAAGAATGTGGTAATCATGGATGGGTCCATTTCTTCAACTGGTTTCTCCTGACTTCCTGAGGTAGAGGCCTCAGTGAAGCTTTCCTTTGCTTCCATAAATGTTTCCTTTGCGCACTCCAGATCAAACCCAGTCTCCTTTTCTGGTTCTTTATGGACCAACTCACCTTCCATAGGTTGCTTCCCTTTATCCTCACCAGTCATCGTTCCACTTCGTAGCATAATGTTTACCTTAGGGTCTTCCTCACGAGGCTGAACCCTCATCATATGAAGGTTCTATGTTGGATGCACCCCGTTTTCGCGAATCTTAGCCAACAACATAGGGCAATCCTCAGTTGCATGGTCAAACTGAGTAGAATAGCAGCATGACAGCCGTGTCGGATTTTGGAAGTCTCTCACATAGTGTCCTGGACCTCTACAATTGTAACAAATGAGCTACCCTCCACCTCGACCTCGTTCGCACCCCTGATACTCACCTTGCGCTCCTCTAGTGCCTTGGTCAGGAGGTCGAGTTTCTTCCTGCACCTTGTATGTAGGTGTCCTGTCCATCATTAATTCATAACTATAGCAATTGTGTTTGTCGTGACCCATTAGTTGACAAAAATTACAGAACAATTGTTGTGGTTTCTGTACGAACTTCTGCAGAAAATGGCAATTGTTAGTTGCATATTTCCCAACTACCTAGTAGATAGCACACCATAGCACAAGCCCTATACATGGCCCTGCTACAGCCTCCAACCTCAGAGGCATTGGTCCCCCTACTACAACATAATTCGTGAAACTGGATAGTGATTTTTGTCGTGCCCCTAACCTTTTCATTTCAGGCACCAGACCTCTTTGTGCACTTCTGGTCGAGCTACTTTGTCTTTCTTCAAACTTTGCAATTCAAGGCAAAGGTTTTGAAACTACACGTGAATCTGTTGCACCAATAGATTAGCATCATGAATTGGTGTCTCGTGCAATATCATCATGATTTCCTAAGCTTCTGCCTGGGTCTCGATCTTCTGTTGTGATAGTGCAACCCTGAGGTGGGGCAGGAGTGATGCCAAAAACCATTCGCGGTGCTACTGATCATTCAAATTCATGTTAGCTTCATGAATCATACACTTCAATCTTTGATCCAATTCCTAGGGTGTCTCGCTAGGTTTCATCATGATTTCCTTAATCCCACAATGGATTGTGCTTCAAACTTAGGTCTACTAAATTCATTATTCAGCGAAGTCTGGATATCTGGCAATGTGGACGTTGGTTTATCAATGCAGTACTTAATGTACCATGTTAGTGCGTGGTCTTGCAAGGCACTAACCAACATTGCTTTCTTCATTTCATCATCCGTGATACCTTGAGCTTCCCATACAGACTTCGCAACGAACCAAAACTAGTCCAGATTTTCATTTCCTAGGCCCATGAACACTAGCAGCTTTACTGAATTTGCCATACTAGACTTTGGTGGAGGTGGCAGTGGTGTGGGCAAAGGTGTAAGTTGTGGAGGTGAAGATGGAGGCTGTGTGGGTGGATGTGGTATTCACGGGAACCCCTGTTTTATTAGGTGAATCGCGCTCTACGGAGACGCCTATGCTGCTTCCTCATCGTCACTCAGAGGGGGTTCAATCAGCGGATATACTTAGGGCCTCTTCTTCCTCTGTCCTTGAAAGTTCTTCCACTCCGCGTAGCTCCAAACATCAAGGCAACTGCATAACCTACTTTTCACACAAGAGCATATTAATCCAATTATTTAATGATTTCAAATACTTACCTTGCGGCCCCTTGAAGAAACTGCACTCTGCATCACTATAACTAACCCAAGTATCGACCGTGAACTCTGTCAGAAATCCTCCTACTATGCGATCGAGCCAATGATCGACAGTGCATGCAATCTTATCTTCAGAGGCTTCTAACATTCACACCAACTTCGGTGTCCAGAAAATTGGACCGTCAAGCCTCCACCTCCCTTGGCCATCTCCCAACTTTGCAAACCACTCATACAGTTAGACTGGGAAGGAACAGAAGAAGATTTCGAGTATCTCTGTGTATAGATATCTGTCCAACCACTATTCTTTCGTCAATCACAGATTTTTGTTCTCCTGCGCTACGAATTCATGGACCTTCCTATCAGCTCTCAATCTCTTTCTTAGTTGGATTCCAGTGATATGACATCACACTTCTCTCATGCAGATCTTGGTCCCAGCAACAAAACCATTTGTTGGCTTGATGAGCCCTAACCCAGGTTCAGCGTTAGTCAGCCAAGAAAATCCCTATACTACTGGCCCTTTCGCCATTATTCCATGTAGCATAGACCGAAGTCTCACCTGAAGAATTATGGGGGGATGTATGAACCAATTTTCCACACCTTGAGATGGTTGTGATGCCAGTTTTATACCTTAAACCCTTATTTTACGCAGATCAATAAGTCTTTAGGGCTTATCAATGTACTTTTTGTTCCATCTCTTAGAAATTTCGTGAAGGTATACAATCGTCCTTCGTGCAACCCTAACCAGTGACTCAGACACTTACGCACCTTTGTTACTGCCTTATTGTATAATTTCCGGAATTATCTTCAGTGTTCACTAATTTTACCATGCAATTAAGATTATCTTTGCATAAACATATATCCTTATTTGCTTTCATATAGCAGATAGAAACATATATATTCGCGCATCAAATTAGCATTATAACATAAACCTAGAACTTAACATGACATAATCGCATGCAATGCACAGAGGCAAATACACAGTAATTTCAAAATACTTCTCTTTATTGATGATTCATATTTCCAATACAGACTCTATCTGCCCTACGCACACATCTACAGGGGTCTGCACACTCAGCTGCAGACTTCTGCCCTAGACCTTTACACACTCAGTTGTAGAGCCTCTTCCTGCACTAAGACTCTCTCTCTTAGCTCTTCACAAACTCATCAAGAATTCCAACTTACTTATAACTCTACTTTCCCACCTTAGACTCTTCTAAGACACCCTTTTTATACAATCCCATGGTCCATGGACCAAGGGAAGACCTCTAAAGTTGACACAAGCTATCTAAAATAAGTGAGGAAACCTTTTTTAACTCTTGATATATTCGCGCTCCACGGCCACAAAATGTGGAGACTTTACATTCCTTTGTACAAAATTCGGGCTCTTTGCCCAAAACTTAGGATTTTAGTCCCAAAAATGACCCCAGGGGACCCGTTCCCAACATAAACTGTTGAAGGTGGATATCAATACCCAACCTCCATTAACACAGAGGATGTAGAGAACAAACAATGTGATATCAAAGCAAAGGGTGCCAATTCTATCTTGGGAAGTTTGGTTGAGTTTGAGTTTGTGAAAGTCCTGTAGTTGAATACCGCAAAGGCGATATGGGATAATTTTATCAAAAGATATCAAGGTGACACTAAGGTAAAAAGAGGTAAACTTCAAACATTTAGAATTCAGTATGAGACTCTTAGAATGCATAATGTTGAAAGTATTTCAAGCTTATTCCTTAGAGTGGACGAGATTGTTAACTCAATGGAAAACCTTGGTGATGAAATAAAGGATTCTATAGTTGTTAAAAATAATTTAAGATCTCTAACCTCAAAGTTCGATTCCAAAGTCTCCAGAATTGAAGAAACGTAGGATTTGTAGAATCTCACTATGGAAGAGCTCCATGGGACCTTGAAATCTTATGAGATGAGAAAAGGGGGAACATCATATATTAGAGAAGTAGCATTCAAAGCCAAAAACAAAGGGAAATAAAAAGAAGGGCCTAAGGAAATAGGTTATGTTTCAGACAAAGAAGAAGTGGATTTTGTAAAGAAGCTTCAAGTATGAATTGGCTTGTTCAAAAGGTAAGGTTCCTTTTAATTTTTTTCTTGTCAACGTGTCGGTTAGTATGTTTCTCAATGTACTTATAAAGAAAATCATGAGAAAGGGAAGAATGTTCCAAATAATATTGTTAAAAGAAATTTTGATAGCAAGAAATTATTTTATACACATGAAGATAGTGAATATTCTTCCAATAATGAGGATGATGAATCAAATAAGGATTGTCAATTACTTATGGCATTTGAATAACAATGTGTAAAGAAATTTGATGATGTCTTTATGGATGCTCTAGAAGAAATTGATAGAATCAGGGTCATAAACAAGAATCAAGAAAAGGAAATCAGTATGTATAAGGAAAACACCCTTGTTGAATAAATAACTCAGCTAAATATCTATCTAGAAGAAGCCAAATTAGTTGAAGAAGCTTTGAAGAAACAAGTCCAAGAAAAGGAAAGGCACTATGAAAACTTAGAACTTGAAATTGTGGGTCTAAGAAAGGAACTTGAGAAAACAAAGGCCCTAAATCTTATATATGCTAATGGATCTGAAACTTTATAAGAAAACATTAAAGTGAAACGTTCTCCACTAATCAAGGAAGGTCTTGGATACAATCCAAATCAAAATGGCGAAACATCAAAACCTATGAAATCTTCTGAAATAGGTACAAAAATCTATGTCAATCATAATAATTATAGGACTTAGCAAAAGAACGAAGCATCAAATATTTCTTGTGCAAAACAACCTTTCCATGAAAAAAGGGCATGCTACTCAATAAGGTAATATACTATTAGGTATTCTTACTTCAATGGTCAATGTTTCACTTGTCACAATTTTTTTCACAAGTAGTTCATGGTGTTGCTTATAAAATTATTATGAATAGAGAAGAAATAAAACAATTGAATGCAATCAAGACAAAGAAATATTCTTATAATGCTTTCTCACCTCTTCATAATGAAATTGAATGTTCTATTTGCAATAACTTTAGTAATGAATAAACTAAATGTAGAAGCAGGATGAAGTCATCTTATCAACATGAACATAAGACAATACAACCCTAGGTATGGAAAAAGAAAATTAATTCTTTTGAAAATTGTGGTCTATAATTATATGCAGTGTTAGAGTCAGTATTTGCATACTACCATCAGTGATCAAAATTCCATTTTTACATCATATTAGTGTCCCATGTTGAAATTTTTATCATTCCACCTAGGTCATCATGTAAAAATTTACTCACTGGTGATATCCCAAGTTAAAACTCCAAAGCCCCTCTCAAAAAATCAATATTTGTTGGCTCACCTTCATGTGTCTTGTTGAGCATACATTCATTTTAAAGGCTCATGTCATCATGTCTTATGTTAGTCAAGTCCACCTGAAGTCTATTTGTTCAAGGTCCCATTAGGTCACTAGGTTTCATTCCTCCAAGGTCCAATAAAACACCATTAACTACATAAGGCCAGCAAAAAGGCATGAGAGTGAAAGAAATAATATCCCTTTTTCATTCAAAGAGGATTTGTAAACATGTAACTATGGTTGCCCGAGCTCTAATTTTCATTCTAAAGTATGGGTTTGGTTTCAGATTGTAATTTATTTCAAAGAAAGAAATGTAACATTTTTATTTATTTATGTAATTTTATGTTCATTAAATGTAATAAGTTACTATTCCTAAGTTGCTCACTCAAACTCTATTGCCAACATCATCCACCTACAAAGGAAAAAGTCAGAAGTCAAAGAGCATTAGTGTGAAAATTTGAAAAGCAACATGAAACATTAGAAAATGGGTTTTCAAAGCATAAATAAAACCCATTCAAGTATAAAATCCATCAAAGACATCAATTCAACATTCATTTGCACCCCTACACTCTCAAAGCATCCTTAGCAAAAGGGAATTTTTGAGTTTTAAATGAAATTGTGCAAAACGGGGGTAGAAGGCATGTTTTGAACTGGTGTTTCACGTTTTCCTTAGAACATTGTATGTTTCCTAACGGTGTTGCGCGCCTATTAAGAGTGCTACGTGTTTGACCAGATTGTTTTGTGTTTACCCAAAAACATCCAGAGATTTCCCAAAGAGCACTACATCATCTCCAAGCGTCATAATGTGTCACCAACATGCTCCAGCAAACAAGTAGATTGAAATCATATCACTCCTCTCCTCCACGGTTGAATTAAATGGTGTTTCATTGTATTTTGGTGTCCCACTAAATTCAAAACCCTAGTAACATAATCCCATTCCTAAATTTCATTTTCTAGCATCCCACTACCATTCCTACATTTTGAAACTACCCCCTATCACCTCCCTCATATCACACATCCCCATTTTCATCTCCTCAATTTCCTCACACCATCCCATACTCTCTACACCTACATTCCATTTCATCATCTCCCTAGGGTTTGACTCCAATAACTCATGGCAGAAGAAGAGAATAGAAGTCATAGTGAGGAAGAAAGACAGGAGAGGAGGCTATCTAAGAGAGGAGGGAGAATCATTAGACATGAGCCAACCAATACCAGAGAACTCATGGCATCTCCCATCACTGTGACAAGCTTTAAGAATGTGGGTTGTTTTTAGTTTTGTGAGAAAGTACAAAGGATCCAATATTATCCTGTGTTGACCAGATTATTCATCACCAACCTCCATGACAACCAAGTAACCCTTGCTGGCATCACATTCACTGTATCTCCTATTATCATATCATCTGTCCCTAGGATCCCAGATGTTGGGGAAAAATGGTTTAAACAAGGAGAATTGGATCATTTCTATTATGAGCCATATCTTAAACCAAGGTACAAGAATGAGAGAAAGAGGATTTTCCCTTTCTCTTACCTCCTAGACATATATGTTCTCATGATGAAAATCATAATGAGATACTTCACTTTTGAAGGAAGGTTCTCTACGATTTATTCCTATCGTATCCAGCTACTCATGCATTTCACAATTGTAAAAATTCTCAATATACCCTACTGTATTTACCGGAGCATTGACAATATCTCATTAATTTCCCAAAAGAAAGATTATGATCATCAAATGAAAAGTGTCTTTCACCACTCCCTCATCAAGATGATAGTCCTCTGTTACCTTGATCAACTTAACATTGCATGGGACACCTTTATATCCAATGTGATTTTCACTGTCCCACATATTCAACATGGCCAAGAAGAACCTTCATCATCTCATCCTTCCACATCCATTCCTCCACCTTAGCCTACAGTTCATACATCATTAGCAAATCATTCCCTTTCACCCACCTCACCACCATCATCACCATTTCATGAGAACATTTAGTCACCTAGAAGAGCTGATATTAGTGAGCCTAAGCAGACTAAGTAGGTTGAGGTCATCAAGCCTAAGAGGGATGATTTGGGAATATTTCCACATACTTATTAGAGAGGTCATAGGAAGGTGTTTTCCCCATGGATTGTGGGAGGGGCCCTGCCTTCTTCACCAACAAAGTAGGTACACAAAATGATGAGCCCCGAATTGGGTAGCTTATTGGGCTCATTTTTCCTAATTGTTCTTGATCAATCCACCATTTTTCATAGATTATGCATGTTTCTGAGTATGTTTATGTTATTTGAATGAATAAGGGTGGTCACTTTACCAAGGAGGCTAATACGTGGTTATTTCAAGGTTTTTGGACAAATTTTGGAGCAAAACCAAGCAATTATGAGCTAGGTGATAGCCAAGCTTGAGGAAGCAAGGGTGAGGATTCATAGGGAGGTTGTCTCACATTAAATGGTCCTTCCTTGAAATCTCCACCCTCAACTCGGAGCTCAAGAGGCCACCAAACCGAATCCTAAAGGCATCCGAGTAGCATTGGGAAGAGTGACTGTTTACTGGCAGTTTGAACAGTCGAGTCCCTTGAATTAAGGAGGGATGTTAGGCCCCTCGTAGTGTATAAATAGGAAGGCCTTAGCCTTTTTAGTTTACTTTTGGAACTATTGGGTTTCGCACTATAGTGCTGTCATTTTCTCAGCTCGCTTCCTTGTAGCTACTGTTGTATAACTTTCTTGTGATGATTATTTTTCAGTAATGAAAAGCAGCTTTACTTGGCATCAGTTCTGAGTTCTTTATAGGAGCCTGTAGCTCTTGGGGTTAGGCCCAACCCAAGTTCCAAGGCATCCTTATGTACTGTTATTTGTTTTTATGTCTTTGCAAAATAATTTTTGTTAAGTAGATTAAAATCTTGTTGCTTAACTAGGTCATTGTTGATGATTAGAAAGATTTTTGACGTTCAAATTGATTTGATAGGTTATTAACGGGGACAAGCTTCAGAAAAGGGCCATCAAGCACCTCTGATTTCACCTCTCCCTCAGTGGGATCAGGAGCTGGGATCAAGGTGACCTTGCTGCCAACAAAAACACTGACTTTGCTTTGCCATGCAATCATTAGTGTTTGATTTTTATTTGCAGAAGTTGGTTACATCTTTAGATTCTTGATTGCTTCATTGCATAGTTAGTATACATGGTTTCATTGTAATTAAAACTTCTGTTAATTCTCTTTACTGTTAGCTAGATCAGATTAGCTCAACGTAACTAGGTCTCTGATTTTACAAGTCTTCGTTGGTTCAGTTGGAAAAACAACTTGCAGAGCACCTGTACCACTTCTCTATCTGCCCATACTCCATCAATCCCATTTTCTCCATCCCCTAACCCGGATTCTTGTCTCATGTTTGCCACACTTTCTCACATAACCCTAATTTTTGTGCAACATTGCTTCATTCCTCCTTGAACAAATCCAGCCATCTTCATCTTTCCTCAACTCCATCCACCAAGTCCTGGACCTCCTCACACCCCTGTCCTACCTCCATACTCACTCCTTCATCTTTCTCTCTCCATCCATCCTCCAAAATCCCATTTCTGAGCATCATGTAGAAAATTACAAACATCCTATAGAAATTCCAGAACATCCTGTAGAACCCCTATAGACTTCCTGTAGAAGCTCACGAATGAGGTTTCTTGATAGCCAAAATCTGTGAAACTCTCTGGAAGGGTGTTAGGGACCCCTTAGGCCCTCTCTGAACCTTCCCTACCTCCTCCAAGAATTTCCTCTTGCCAATCCACCTCTGTACAGTCAAAAACAGTTAAATTGCATGCATGATAATTCTTGCAACTTATTCAAAAATACAAAAAGATGTTTTTTCAGATGTTACTGTAGAAGTAGCTTAGACACATGCATTTTACCTTCCTAGAAGTCAATGGCATCTCTTTCAGTAGCTTGCATCATCTTTCTTGCATCAGTAGGACTAGCTGGTAGAATTAGGGTTTACATTTCCTTTCATCTTTCCAGTTTCCTTCTGCAAGTAGATCAGCCTTCTTTGAGTTAGCTTTCATCCATCAGTTAAAAAGCTTCTTCTCAGAGCTCATAGAAGTTGGCTTAAGCTCCTAGCGGACTTGTGCCAACTAACCAAGTGACAGCTGTGGCAAGTGTTAGTACTTGTGCATACAGCACCGTCGCTTCCAAGTTTGTTACGAACTACCGGGTTGATAAAAGTAAAGAAGGGAGTCCCAGGAGTTGCAGCATTATTGCTACAATACTGGAGCCCACCATTCCTTTTGGCGCCATTGCCGGGGAAGCGTCACAATATTTGTGATTGCTTCTTTTCTTCTACTTTTTTTACTCCAACCTTCTTCTAAGTAC
This sequence comes from Pinus tabuliformis, assembly GCA_031772625.1. NCBI lineage: Eukaryota > Viridiplantae > Streptophyta > Pinopsida > Pinales > Pinaceae > Pinus > Pinus tabuliformis. The sequence goes on along the minus strand of CM062814.1, from coordinate 441,341,098 downwards.
TTTATTTCAGTTCCATTCTACAATTTCATTTCTGCAAAAGTAAATTAGACATTTCCTGCTTTCATAGATTAGCCTTTCAATTCTGCAAGCATAGACTAGAATTTCAATTCTGCAAGCATAGACTAGAATTTCAATTCTGAAAGCGTAGAATAGCATTTCCATTCTACAAGTGTAGTCTAGCATTTCATTCTTGCAATTTGATTTCAGAAAAATAGATTAGTCCTTTCCTGCTTTCATTTCAATTCCACATTTTCATTTTCGCAAGATAGATTTTAGTCAGTTGCAATTCCATCTGTTTCGGTTTTGCAGGTACAAGCAGAAAAAAGCAAAAGCAACCAAAAATCCTTTCATGCCTCGTAGAAACAGAGATAATAATAGAAAATTCCTTCCCAACACCCCCACCACTTCACTGAGTCACCCTTCTCTCTTCTTTGGTGGCAGTGGCCCAGAAGAACCTATAGGTGAACCTCCTGAGATATACAAAGATCCTATAACAGAAGAAGAGCAAGAAAACATTCCTTTTGAGACCATGGTTGAAAATAGAAATGGTAGAGATGATGATGAGAGAATAGAAGGTACCTTCCCCATCCGAGAGACCAACGGGGACATGAAGATGAAGAACATAAGTCCCCCAGCCTTACCTCATTTCCATGGATTGACCACTGAAGACCCTGATACCTTCCTGTTTGAGTTTGTTGTCCTTTGTCAAACTTATGACTATGCAGAAGATGAGAAAAAGTTGAAACTCTTTCCCTCTACCCTCAAGGATGCAGCATTACACTGGTTCATGGGGTTACCTGGAAACAGTATCACCACTTGGGCTCAGATGCAGCAAGCCTTTAACAACAAATATTGGGATTACTGTAGGTCAAAGGAAACAAAGGGAGAAATCTTTCATATGACCATGGGAAATGATGAGTCTTTAGAAGACTACGAGGAAAGGTTCCAACTCAGCTATAAACAGGCCAGGTGCACACTTGACCCTGAATCTCTAAAGCTGGTTCTACTCCGAGGAGTCCCTGAAGACCTTCTAGATACCCTTCACATGTTAGCTGGAGGAGACATCTACCAACTACCTTATGAGGACATAAAGACTGTGTTTAGAAACCACTCTAGGGCAGCCCGAAAAAGAGGTAGGGGGAATCCACTTTCAGCTAGTACTACCTTCTCCAAGCATGAGTTTGCTAATCAGATGGAAGACCTCAAAAGTGAGATGAGACAAACCATTGCCATGTAACTTGATACTTTCTGAATCCAACAAAAGAAACAGGAAGCTAAGAGGACTTTGGCCATTTTTTGTCCTAGATGTACGAGGAAGCACCCTAAGAATGAGTGTCCATTGCACTCAGTAGAGGTATGTTTTGTTTGTGAGGAAAACCACCCCACAAACCAATGCCCAACCTTGCCCATATTTAAAGCCATGTAACAAGGGACTGAGGCAACCACTGAACCTCTCTACTTCCTCAACCAAAGGAGGCCGCATGGGCCCAGACCTTACTAACAGGGGATGGAAGGGACATCCCAAGCTTATTATAGCCCTAACCAATCTACTCACATACCTTCTTGGGGTCCCCCTACTCATCCTTCCTGGTCCGCACCTCCTTCATGGTCTTATCCATCTCAATACCATACTCAACCCACTGCTCATTCATTTCACTCACACGTCTAGCCACAACCTCAGTGGAATGCACCTCAACCGGGGTGGAGGCACCACTACAACTCTCCTCCTACCATTCTACCTCCACCATTGGCTCAGTCACAACCATTACCTCCTGCTCCTCCAAGACAACCCCAGATGCCTGCTCAACCGAACCTGAACCCCAATAACCGACAGGTCCAGCAGGTATACACTGGGGAAACAACATGCCCTACCTATGTTGTGGAGATCCAGGAGATCAACCTGCGATCTGGGAAGACCCTTCCAGATCGCCAACCTCCTCCCCTAGAGGATGAGGAAGAGAAACAGGAAAGTGAACCCAAAGCCATTCCACCCTTTCCTGAGCGGCTAATAGTAACCACACAACCAAACCCAGAGGAGACTGAACTTCTGGGAGAACTTAAACAGTTGTGTGTGAAAATACCACTTCTCTAGGCCATAAAAGATGTACCAATATAAAAAAAATTGATTAAGGAGAAGTGTTTCAGGCACCTAGGCAAGCGAAAGAGAGATGCCCCAACTATCAATGTCATAGGACAACTGTCCGATCTAATGTTGGGGAAAGTAATTTGTCAAAAGTATTTGGACCCTGGGAGTCCTGTAGTTGATGTCCACATCAATGGCACCATAATCCCCCATACCTTGATTGATCTAGGGGCTGCCATTAATCTGATGACTAGGGACACCATGCTTAAACTCAACCTTGAGAGTTCCTTAAGGAAGACCTCAACAGTCCTGCAGTTAGCAGATCGCTCCACCGTGACTCCCGAAGGGATTGTGGAAGATGTCTTGGTCTCTGTTGACTCTTGGGAGTACCCTGCAGACTTCTTGGTCCTTCAGCCAAAGGCAAAGCTCACTGGATACCCCCTCATTTTGGGAAGGCCTTGCTTGGCCACTTCGGATGCTTACATCAGTTGTTGAGCTGGAAGCATGACCATCAAGAATGGGCCTATGTCCAAGCAGCTAGTCCTATACCCTCCTACCCAACCTCTGTTAGAACATGACTTACCACTCTGGTTGGAAGAGGGAGATGAGGATGAGGTCTACTCTGCACCATTGTGCACAGTAGAAACCACCAGGGGAGGCCCTCAAACTGAGGATGATTTGATTGAGACTTTGATTCAAAATCCACCTCCCAGTGCACTGTCCTTATAGGAATTGGTGGAAGATACCCAAGCCAGCACTTTAGTAGAACCTCTATGTGACTGATCCGACCTCTCCCAGAATTAATAATGTGGAATTTGGCCCCGAAAGAAGTTTAAAGATAAGCTCCTCCCTATCTCCCTCCCAGGAGAAGGAGCTGTGTAGCCTACTGAACAATCATCTAGATGCTTTCACTTGGAGTTATAAGGAGATGAAAGGAGTCCACCCTTTGGTCTGTACCCATCACATTTACATTAAAGAAGATTGTAAACTAGTTAGGTAGCGTCAGAGTAGAATGAATCCAACCCTTAAATACATTGTCAAAGAAGAATTGCAAAAATTGTTGGATGCAGGATTCATCTACCCTATCTCTGATAGTGAGTGGGTCTCACCTCTAGTGCTTGTGCCCAAGAAGAACGGGAAGTGGAGAATTTTTGTAGATTACTGAGAACTTAAAAAAGCCACCAAGAAAGACCATTTCCCTTTGCCTTTCATAGATCAAGTGTTGGATGGACTGGTAGGGAAGAAGTTCTTCTCTTTCCTAGATGGGTTCAGCGGGTATAATCAGATCCAAATCAGCCCAGAGGACCAAGATAAAACCACCTTCACTTGTCCATGGGGTACCTTTGCCTACTGAGTCCTTCCCTTTGGGCTATGCAACACTCCTGCCACTTTCTAGAGGGCAGTATTGAGCATATTTTCTGAGTTGGTCCACGATTCGGTAGAAATATATATGGATGACTTTACTCCTTATGGGTCCAACTTCCAAGAAGCATTGACTAACCTGGGAAAAGTTCTAACCAAGTGCATTGAGATGAACTTGCCCCTCAATCCCGAAAAATGTGAATTCCTGATGACTGAAGGGACCGTGCTAGGTCATACCATTTCTCGGCAAGGATTACAGGTGGATCCTAACAAGATTGCTATCATCCAAAATGTCCCACCTCCTCAAAAGGTAAGAGATGTTCAAAGTTTCCTAGGCTTAGCAGGATATTATCGAAGATTCATTAAAGATTTCAGTAAGCTAGTCTCGCCATTGTTTGGCCTCTTAGGGAAAGATGTTGAGTTTAAATGGACTAACAACTGTCAACGGGCTCTGGAAAAGTTGAAAGATAAGTTGGTGTCTGCCCCGATCTTGAGAGGTCCAAACTGGGCCGTACCTTTCCACATCCACATTGATGCCTCGAAAAAAGCCAGAGGGGAAGCCTTAGGACAAGTTGAGGAGAAACTACCATATGCCTATACTTTTTTAGCAAAAACTTGTCCAAGGGAGAAATGAACTATACTGTAATCGAGAAAGAGTTCCTGGCTGTAGTCCATTCCTTTAACAAGTTCAGACACTACATCACTGGTTATCAAACATTTGTACACACTGATCATGCTGCGATTAGATATTTAATGAATAAGCCAGATGTCAATGCTCGTATCATTACATGGTTACTCTTGTTGCAGTAATTTGATTTGACTATTGTCGACAAGCCAGGTAAGGAAAATGTTGTTGCTGACTTCCTGTCTAGATTGGATTTGTCTGCAGGTGAAGAAGGGACATTGGATGACTAGATGCCAGATGAACACCTGTTTGCTATCTCAGTAATCTCTCCATGGTTTGCTGATATAGAAAATTACTTGGTCTCAGCACAGTTCCCTCCGCATCTATCCTCAAAGGAGAAGAGCAGAATTGTGAGGAAGAGCTCCCCATTCACTTGGATTAGGGGAAACCTGTTTAAACTTGGCCCAGATCAAATCTTGAGGCGTTGTGATAGGGAGGAGGAAGTCTTTGACATCCTCCTAACCTGTCATGACGGGCCTTGTGGAGGCCACTTTCCAGCAAAAAGGACTGCCTTCAAAATTTTATAGGCAGGCTACTATTGGCCTACTCTTCATCAAGATGTTAGAAGATACATCAGCCAATGTGACCGATGTCAGAGGATGGGGAAACCGACTCCACGGGATGAAATGCCTCTCCAACCTCAAGTGACCTTTGAGCCATTTTAGAAGTGTGGCATGGATTTTGTGGGTCCTATCAACCCTCCTTCAAAGCAAAGGTCTTACATCATTGTGTGTACTGACTATTTGAAAAAGTGGGCAGAAACAAAGGTAATCAAAGCAGCAACAGAAGAAAATGTGGCTGAGTTTTTAAGGGAAAATATCTTCTACAAGTTTGGCTACCCAAGAGAGTTAGTCATCGATCAAGGAAGCCAGTTCACCTCCAACCTGATTGAATATTTGCTCGCTCATCACAAGATCAAGCACAGGACTTCCACCCCATATCATCCTCAAGCAAATGGGCAGGTGGAAGTCACTAATAGAGCATTGGAAGGGATTTTGACTAAGGTGGTGAGTAGCAGCAGAAAGGATTGGGCAGATCGCCTGGTTGAGGCCACCTGAGCCTACAACACCACTTGGAAAACTACAACAGGTTTCACACCTTATGAGCTAGTCTACGGGAAGAAAGCTTTGTTGTCCATAGAGTTCAAGTACAATACATTAAGGGTGGCAGCTCAGCTGGACTTAGATCTCAGCCATGCTCAACGTGAAAGATTACTACAGTTGAATGGATTAGATGAACAACGAATGTAGGCCCTCCTCCACTCAGAAGTAGTTCAACTCCAGAGGAAGATATGGCATGACTGGCACCTTAATGAAAAGCAATTCCAGCCGGGAGATTGGGCGCTGTTGTATGACTCAAGATACAAGGATTTCAAAGGAAAGCTGAGGGCAAGATGGTTAGGATCATATACAGTGGAGAAATGCAATGATAATGGTTAAGTCCTTATCAAGAGCATTGATGAAGAAGCCATCCCCATGCTTGTCAATGGGCATCAATTGAAAATCTACAAGAAACCCCTTTCGAGGTAGGAGTTCATTGAAACTGTGGAAAAATCGGTGCTGGTAGTAGAGCAGGGCTCTGCCTCTATTCCGCCCACACCTTGATCATAAAAAAAAAAAAAAATAAAGGAATAAAAAGATCCCTGGGTGAAAACCTCTCTGAGGCGCCCAGGGCAGACAGTGAGGGTGAAAACCTCATGGAGGCGCCCCAGCTGTCTCTCAGAAAATAAAGAAATGGAATAAAAAAAAATATTCTTGGGTGAAAACCTCTCTAAGGCGCCCAGGGCAGGTAGTGGGGGTGAAAACCTCATGGAGGCACCCCTGCTGTCTCTCTCTCTAAAAAAAAAAAAGGAACAAAGAGAAAAAGTAAAAGAAACAGGTCTAATCTCTGGAATTATTGCAGGTTGCAGGGAATACAGTGCAGATAAAGAAGGTCACGCAAAACGAGGACAGGGGTCCATACCAGGCTACCATACATCCTCACAGACACTCCCTCCATGGCCACTCACTTTTTCCAGGATTTGAACACATTCAAGTCGAGATTCAACCTCCTACAGAAAGTTCTGAGCTTTCTACAGGAAGTTTTAGAGATTTCTACAGGAAGTTTTGCATTTCTACAAGAAACATCCTGTAGAGCCTTCGGGTAGGCCAAATTATATTTTGGAAAGGAATTTAAATCTTGAAGTCTGTTGGTTAGGCCTATAGCCACCCCTCTCTTCCATCCATCACCTGTTTCATCTCTCTCCACCACCATTGCAACAATCTGGTTATGTATTCCTGCAAAGTCATACAAAGAGTCCTGTTTTCCTCAGATTGAATTTTTTTTCCCAAGTGACAAATCAAGCACAAAAAGGCTCGCACACTCTACCTGTCAAAGCTCCATCAAGACCCTTCATCCATGAATACAACCTTGCTCGTTTCAGCATGCATCCCAGGAGGAGAAGCAGCTACAGGATGTCCTACAGGAATCCTGTAGCAGCTGATCCGTCTGGAGCACATACTCTGGAGTCAGTAGCAGCTGAAATCGACACAGGGGACATGTAAAAACAAACTCTGCTTGGACGTGAACACCTCCTCGACAGCTGAAATCAGACAGAGCCGTGCATGCAGCGTTTACAACCAGAGGATCGGGTCCCAAAGCCGTGCATACAGCATCAACCAATGAAAGAAGGAGTCCAGCACCTGTGCACGAAGCAGCAGTGAGCAAAGCCATCATTCCAAGTCTCAAAGCCTGCAGAACATGCCCACGACCACACAGTTAATTTTCTAACCTTATTCGTCAAATTGCATAGACTATACTCTGAAAACTGCATGTCTGTGAAATGGTGCGGATTGAACGAATTCGGTGGCCAGTCAACTGGCCACCCACAGTTAGTCGAATGACCTCGTGGGATCTGAACAAGCTCAGTTACATTCGAATTCACCAAAGAGACATGTAGCCGACATGTGGGAAGTGTCCAGTCGGGGAGAATCGGCAAGATTGGCAGGGTGGTGGCGATTAATGTCAGAGGGAAGGTAACGGTGGTCAGAGACACGCAGAGGAATGATGGCTGTGATGTTGGCTAACGGATCGGCCTGGCCACCTCACCCCCTCGCTATGAATTGCGTCGTAATTCAAACATGCTCCGTCAAAGAACTCACGATTAACCATTGTCATTTACACTTGCAACCGTTCTAAGCGAAGTACGCGTCCTCCTCCTCTGTAGTCTGTTAGCCCGAGCTTCTCGGCCTGTTTCAAAATCCTCCCGCGTTCTAGGCTCGTTCAAAAGCACCGTGACATCCTCCAGAAGCTGGCAAAGCTTTCTACAGGAAGGAGCTCTACAGGAAACACGACATAGCCTCCCAGAGCAGAGAAACCTGGACTTTCTGCGTCGAAATTGGAGTTTCAAAGAGAGGTAGGCTTGAAAACACCATTCCCATGCATGATATTTCAAAAGGTGGTGAATTAAACTATCTGGAGTAGGAGAATTAGAAGCAAGTCTGCCTGTGGGTCAAGAATAAGTATTTTTCCTGTATGATACACGAAATTTTTCAGTTGGTTCTGTGTCAAATTCTCCTCCACGGTTCCTATTAAGAAATTCCTCCTATAGAAACGATAAACCACTGTGAGGGCTGACTTGTGCATGAAGAATGTGACTTTTATGTGGTTGTATGAATGTTGGGGATGAAAATTAAGCTCTGCACTCTGTCTGAGGGAGCCTGATTCCCTTTTGACAGTCAAGTTTTGGGTAGCAACAACATTATAACCAGGGAATTGGTACAAAGTGAAATAAAAACACCTGAGAAACCCTGTCCTGAGAATCAAAACAGGAAACTGTAAAACAGCAGTCCCTTTCTGCTCAGAGTATTGAAACAGAGCACTCTCACCATGTCAGGAGGGTTTATTAGAAAGGAACCCTTAGATTCCAGGAAATTGCAAGAAAATCCCAAGGTGGTGGACCTATTCACCTGTGCCAATTGCATGACCTTCTGTGACAGAATTCAAGGTCATGACGATGAGGTAACAGAAGAATTCTTAATGTCTCTGCAGCCTAAATCAAAGACACTGGCCACTGTGAATTTCAGAGGGTTGACCCTAAAGCTTACCCCACAACTCATTATTCGGGTTACTGATCTGCCATTAGGGATACCCTGGAGCAAAGAGGAGAGGACATTGGGCCAAAAAGCCAAGAAAGAATTCTTCTTACTAGAGGAGCAGTTTTCAGAAGATAAGAAGGGGTCCAGAGAGCTAGCCTACACCCTTTTTGGAGCGAGGTCAGCCTTCAGATCATGAAATACATTACCTGTGAGGGGCAGTTTAGTATTGTATACGGTTATCACTTTTGATTGCTAAGTGAACTCAGACATGGGATGGATTTACCCCTAGAACAGAAGTTAAGCATCCCCTATTTCCTCCTACAATCATTAATTGAGTGTGGCACAAAATTGAAGGAAGGGACACCGGATCAGCTAGCCCATCATGGGCTTATCAAGCTTCTAGTGGAAGATGCCCTCCATACCTACATTGTCCCTCTCTCCCAGGAGATTTTCCGCAATATGTCCAAGGATGATGATATTCGAATTCTAGCCGAGGAACTTACTTCATCCAGCAGTGAAGAAAGGGAGCACATTGAGGCAGAAGAGAAAGCCAAGGGTAAGGAAACACAGGACAGACCACCATAGAAAGAACAAGAATAGAAACGAGGGAAAGGCCAAGCTTTCGAGCCCAAAACTGTGGGTGGAACAAAGGCGCCAACACTAAGGGAGAAACGATTGCAGAGCAGGGCAGAAAGGATTGAAAATTTCCAAACAAGTGAGAACATAACCAAGGCAACCACACCACAAATAAAATTAAAGACACCTCCAGCCAAGCAGACCAAGACACTAAAGACAGTTTCTACAGGAAGCCAGAAAATCGTTTCTACAGGAAGCTAGAAAACAGTAGACACAGGACTTTCTATAGGAAGTCTGGAAACAGGGAAACAAAAGGAAAAATCGCCTGAGATTTTAGCCAGGGAGGTAGCAGCTGTGTTGGCCACCCTAAGCACATCTCCAAAGAAAAAAGGGAAGTGAAAGAGGGAGTCTTCCATGTATTTTAAGGCGAGAAGGAGCATGTGGATAAAAACTGGCAGACCCCAGCCACCGTCAAAAGAGCCAATCACGATTGTAGACACCCCAGCTACACAAAAGGAGAGGTCTCCCTCAAAGGCATCCATCACCTATGAACGGGGAAGCTCGAAGACATCCACCTGGAGAGAAAGAATGAAAATGTTGGACACAAAGGCCTCTCTACAGGATGTTGAGATTGTTCTACAGGAAACACTGGCTAGGCTAAAGGAGACCGAAGAAATGGAAGGAGAGGCAACTAAATCACCACAGGAGGAAGAAAAGGTGGAGAACATTGTGGAACCTAGCCCCCAGCCCAGCTTGGGCTCCTACTATAACTTCTTAGAGGCCGGAAAGATCATTCCCCAAAAATTCACAGTGCCACTTTTCCTTGCACTAGAAGAAGAGAGAGTGAGGACCCACACTTGGATGAAGATCGCTAAGTCCAAGGGTGTGGCAGATATAGGTCCTTTGGAGGAACAACTCAAAGAGGAAAGAAGGGAATTGGCTATGGTACGACATGTGGAGAGCAGCCAGCGGGCCAAGCTACAGGAAGAAAATGAGCTGCTTAAACAGCAGCTACAGTTACAAGGACAGAAGAAGGAAGACAGGCCTCACATCTTGGGAGAACAACAGCAACAGGAGGAGCCCACAGCAGACAAAGAAACCCCTGATGAACAGCAGAGAAGGGAAAGGATGCAGGCTGAAATTGAGACATTGAATAGACAACTACAGGAGAAGGAATTGCAAGCAGGCCAAGAGATACAGTCTCTGAAACAGCAGGTACAAGAAAAGGAGGCCCAACTAGCCTGCATGGCCAGCTGGGCGATGGAAGCCCTGCAGTGTAGGCAGCCTGCCAAATCCTACACTCTATACCTTAAGGATTAGTGGTTACAGTTTCAGATCAACACCTTGGCCCAAAGGGGCATCACACTATTTCAAAATTATCATCAATTTGCAGCTCTATGTGGCAGTAGTTCATCAGAGGACAGGGCTAGATTATTAGAGTTTTACTTGCACAACTTCACCCTTCCGAACATGAATGCATGGGATCCCAACACCGTGATAAGAGATGTCCAACTTATGGCCATGGCCTCTTGGATGAATCATGAGGAAAAGAGAGCAGCAGAGGTCCACAATACCATAGCAGAGAACTCAGTGAGCCACTAATGATCAGAGCAGAGCCGGATGACCCCTCAGTAGTGATAAGTGCCCACTAGCACTTGGCCAACAGCCCTCAGGATCTACCAGAATACATTGAGAAATAGGCTCAAGCTATTGCCCACTTTGAGGACATGGAGAGATTGTTGGGAGAAAACTGCCTGCATGCCTGCACAAGGCGGTGGAACACACTGCCTCACAGCTTGAAGATAAGGGAATGCCACTCTTCCACCAGGATGAGGGAGGCCTTGGCAAGGGTACCTCTCTACAAACAGTTGATGCAAAATCTACAGGCCAATTGGATTGGCCTGAAATTCAGTCCTCCTTTGCTTTTGGGATTGCTAGAAGGAGTTAAGGAGGAGGAGAAAGATAGACAGTGGAAGGAAGTGGAAAGGAAAGCAGGATTCCACGACCGGGAAGAAGATATCACCGCAGAGGCCTAGGACATGACGGAGGTGATCAAAGCTATAAAGGATGATGAGCTAGACTAGTTGCTCAGAGGATGAGCAACCCATTTAGCAGGGGGGTGATGAGGAGCCCCGAATTGGGTAACTTATTGGGCTCATTTTTCCTAATTGTTCTTGATCAATCCACCATTTTTCATAGATTATGGATATTTTTGAGTATGATTATGTTATTTGAATGAATAAGGGTGATCACTTTACCAAGGAGGCTAATACGTGGTTATTTCAGGTTTTTTGGACAAATTTTGGAGCAAAACCAAGCAATTATGAGCCAGGTGACAGCCAAGCTTGAGGAACCAAGGGTGAGTATTCGTAGGGAGGTTGTCTTGCATTAAATGGCCCTTCCTCGAAATCTCCACCCTCAACTCGGAGCTCAAGAGGCCACCAAACTGAATCCTAAAGGCAGCCGAGCAGCGTTGGGAAGAGTGACTGTTTACTAGTAGTTTGAATAGCCTAGTCCCTTGAATTAAGGAGGGCTGCTAGGCCCCTCATAGTGTGTAAATAGGAAGGCCTCAGCCTTCGTAGTTTACTTTTGGAACTGTTGGGTTTTGCACTATAGTGCTGTCATTTTCTCAGCTCGTTTCCTTGTAGCTACTGCTATATAACTTTCTTGTGATGATTATTTTTGAGTAATGAAAAGCAACTTTACTTGGCACTAGTTCTGAGTTCCTTATAGGAGCCTGTAGCTCTTGGGGTTAGGCCCAACCCAAGTGCCAAGGCCTCCTTATGTACTGTTATTTGTTTTTATGTCTTTGCAAAATAATTTTAGTTAAGTAGATTAAAATCTTACTGATTAACTAGGTCACTGTTGATGATTAGAAAGATTTTTGATGTTCAGATTGATTTGATAGGTTATTAACAGGGATAAGCTTCAGAAAAGGGCCATCAATCACCTCTAATTTCACCTCTCCCTCAGTGGGATCAAGAGCTAGGATCAAGGTGACCTTGCTTCCAACAAAAACACTGACTTTGCTTCACCATGAAATCATTAGTGTTTGATTTTTATTTGCAGAATTTGGTTACATGTTCAGATTCTTGATTGCTTCATTGCATAGTTAGTATACATGGTTTCATTGCAATTAAAACTTATGTTCATTCTCTTTACTGTTAGCTCGATCAAATTAGGTCAACGTAACTAGGTCTCTAATTTTACAAGTCTTCATTGGTTCAGTTGGAAAAATAACTTGCAGAGCACCTGTACCACTTCTCTATCTGCCCATACTCCATCAATCCCATCTGCTCCATCCCCTAACCCAAATTCTTGTCTCACGTTTGCCACACTTGCTCACATAGCCCTAATTTTTGTGCAACATTGCTTCATTCCTCCTTGAACAAATCCAGCCATCTTCATCTTTCCTCAACTCCATCCACCAAGTGTTGGACCTCCTCACACCCTTGTCCTACCTCCATACTCACTCCATCTTTCTCTCTCCATCCATCCTCCAAAATCCCATTTCTGAGCATCTTGTAGAAAATTACAGACATCCTGTAGAAATTCTAGAACATCCTGTAGAACCCCTGCAGACTTCCTGTAGAAGCTCAAGAATGGGGTTTATTGATAGCCAAACTCTGTGAAACTCTCTGGAAGGGTGTTAGGGACCCCTTAGGCCCTCTCTGAACCTTCCCGACCTCCTGCAAGCATTTCCTCTCGCAATCCACCTCTACACAGTCAAAAACAGTTAAATTGCATGCATGATAATTTTGGCAACTTATTCAAAAAAATACAAAAAGATATTTTTTAGATGTTACTGTAGAAGTAGATTAGACACATGCATTTTACCTTCCTAGAATTCAATGGCATCTCTTTCAGTAGCTTGCATCCTTTTTCTTGCATCAGTAGAACTAGGTGGTAGAATTAGGGTTTGCTAGGTTTTACGTTTCCTTTCAGCTTTCCAGTTTTCTTCTGCAAGTAGATCAACCTTCTTTGAGTTAGCTTTCATCCATCAGTTAAAAAGCTTCTTCTCAGAGCTCATAGAAGTTGGCTTAAGCTCCTAGCGGACTTGTGCTAGTTGACCAAGTGATAGCTGCGGTAAGAGCTAGTACTTGTGCATTCAGCACCGTCGCTTCCAAGTTTGTTACGAACTACCGGGTTGATAAAAGTAAAGAAGGTAGTCCCAAGAGTTGCAGCATTATTGCTGCAATACTGGAGTCCACCACAAAGGCAAAGAAAAAATGATAGAGGCAGAGATCAAGCATGAGGAGGACAACCTCCATGAGACAGAACAGGATTTTGACCCTGTTTATCTAGATGAACATAATGACAATGAGGACATTAGCATAGTCATCAGGGAGCACTAGACCAACTTATAGAGGTCTAAACTTATTATTTCATATTATGAGCAAGAAAACCATTAGCTTCAAGCCAAGCATGATGTCATGGAGATTCGACTCATCAAGGCAAAAAGAGATTAAATGAAAGCCAAGCCATTTCATGATGAGGCCTATGCCAGGTATGGTGAACCTGAACCTAAACAAGAACCAAAAACCAGACCTAGGACTAGAGGGCTGAAAAGAACTCTAGAACTAGAGAGACAAAAGGAGGCTAAACTAGCTAATCAGCTCACCCTAAATGAACAGTTTTCGAGAATGATGAATGAGAAGCGGGAGTATTAGTTCGAGAGGGTAAATGGCCATCTTGAGAAGCTCCTAGTCAAGGCCAAAAGGGATAATGAAATTCACAAGAAGATGGCTAAACATTACGCCTACAAGGAAAGGATTTCCAGGGAAAAACTTAAAGTTGCAGAAGAGAAGATTGAAGCCTTGACCAAGAAAGAGGAGAAAAGGAGGCTAGACATTCTTGCGGAGGCATCACTTCATGCCTCAAACACATGATCAGCCATCATCCCACCAATTTTGACAAGTTTTGAGAAAATTTTGCAAGTTGTGAATTTCTGTGTTTTTTGAGGCATTTTTAGCACAGTAAAAAGGTCAAACGCTATTTTCTGGGGCATATAATGAGAAAAATGTCAACATAATTGGATTCAAAGTGATGAGGACATGCACCCTGTGCATTTTCTATGAATTTGGAGATAAATGGGTCAGTTAAAAAGGTCAAAAACCACTAAAAAACCATGTTTCTACCTCATTTCTAGCTTGGGCACTGCGCGTTTAGCAGTCTTGGGAGATTGAGTTTTTGACAACGAAAATAAGCTCCAATTTGAAAACTGAAGACATGTCTAGAAAGTAGACTTGAAGGGATTTCAAAAAATCCATCTTGGAGAAAATTTTGACACGGGAAGGGACCCAAAAGCAGTCCTAAACTTGGAGGGTGTGTTTGACAAAGAGAGGGCGTGTTTGACAGTCTTCTCCAATTTTCTGAGTTTCTCTCCTGTTTTAATTTTCACGTTGGAAAATGATGATTTTACCCATGTAAATGATAAAATTTGATTTAATTATCATGTTTTACTATTACCTAGGGTAAATGCATTAGGTAAATCAAGCAGATGAGGTGTAATCAATCAATTCACTTAATATAGGAGGATGAGGGGAAGTAGTTTTCATGTCTATTTAGTCCCTTTCTTCACCATAGTCAAGTGTTGGACTCCATTGGATGTTGTACTAGTGTTTCAAACTTTGGCATGGAATATATTGGATGTGTTGTAGCTATTTTGGTGGGATTCCTATGGCATGGTATTTTGATATTGTTTCTTCTTCAGTTACATGTGTGTGAATGTTTTGTATCTTCCATGATCTATTTCACTTCTAAATATGTTTGATTTTCAAGGTGTGATAAGTAGAATTCATCTTCTATGCTCCGTTTTGGGAAAATCATCATAGATTGTTTCATTTCTTTAGTTTAAAAAGAATTCATGATCTCATGCTCTTTTTAGCACCTCACTAGTCTAAACCATATCATCACTATACTACAAAGTGTTAAAGTAACTTGCCTACCTTGCCCCATCAGATGCCTGCAATTCTGATTCTCTTTTGCCCTAACCTAGTGACGCAACCATATGGTTGCCACACCCTAAACACCCTATTAGGACTCTTAAACCTCATAACCCTTTTAAGCTTCATCCCCACATATACATATCAGAAGCTTTAATCTATATGCCTTTTCCTTTAAAACCCTGGGACCACTTATGCTTATCGGAGCCACTACACTATCAAAAGTGTTTTATTATCGCTTTAGCCTTAAAAACCCAGGCAACAATTTTTATTGGATACACTAGAATACACGGGAAAACCCACTATGCTATGCTTAGCTAGATCTCAAAAATTATAAAACTGCATTTCAGAACTCCATCGGGTCTGTCCAGTTCAAAGCCTTGCCAGCTACACCGATCTCTGATCTTTGTAATCTTCGATTGCCAATCAGCGATAATCATCAGCATTCCCTTGTGCCACTCTGATCTCCGCCATCCATTACTCCTTTGAATCTGACGGTCAGTGCTCAATCGCATATTGGCACATCGGTGGTCCTCCGTCTATTAGCCCTTGACCTCTCCGCTTTGCAATCAATGATTAGATCGTAACCATCGATCCTGGCTCTGATCTAACGGTTGTTGCTTCATTGCATAATCGCAATCACATCTCTTTAAGGACTGATTCCGATATCATTCCAATGGGTTTCCGCCGATGCGATATAGATATTCTGCTCCATGTGACTTGATCTAGACCGTTGATCTCACAGATCCAACGGCTCCTATGCATCAACTCTGTCTATTCCTCTTTAACTTAGTTTCATTCGCAATTGATGGATTCTGCATTAAAATGCCTTCCTCTGCCATACTCTATTACGACATCCATATTACTATCATTCAATTAATTAATGAATCGCCATCAATCCTTACAGGAATCGATGTTCGATCAACATGCTTGCAAATCGGATTTAAACAATCTAGCACATATACACCTCACAATTGGAAAAAGGCATAATACACAAATACGCTGCCTACACACCATTGTTGTTACCATTAAAAGAATATCAAATTAGCAGAGTTATGTTTCTTGGCCCTTGATGGCCTAAATTACATTCATTCCTCTCTCTCTCGAAAACATTCCTCTCTCTGTATATAAACTCATAAACACATAATTACATATTTGAGGCTCTTTGACCCTCTTTAGCCTGTTTCTTCTAATTGGAGCCTCTGTTTTCCTAATCTTCCCGTAGGCTTACAGTTCCATCTTAATTCCTCTCGAATCCCTTCTCTCTCTCTCTCTCAAAAAAAATAAGGAAAATACATATAAGTTCTATCTAACAATCTCCTTCCACAAATGAAGGAATTCATTATATTCTTAGAAATCAAATCCTACCCTAACTAATCATTCTAACTACTTGGCTTGATCTCCATGCAGGGAGGATCACTTGCCACTTATTCCTAATTTTCTTCAGAATTAGGTAATAATTAACTACTTACATGCTTTGCAATTAATAAAATTAGATAACGAATTCTTCCTCCAAACTTTCATTGGCCACAACATGTGACCACACCATCACATTGCTGGCTAGGCCTAGATGCTCTTGCATCAGACTCCCAAGGTTAAAAATAATCATGATCTCCTAATCATGTGCTTCTAATATGTGTCCTCCTCGATCCCATACTTTTTTCGGTAGTCTATCCTTGGTTACTACTGTTGTTTGTTGTTCTCTCGGTCTCCATACTTTAAGATGCAGTGCCCCACTAGCTATGCTCTCACTGTTTGCTACTATCTCTTCCATATATCTTACTTCCTTTTGCTCATCATCACAATTTATGTCAGGCTTCCACACCTTAATTTGTAACTTACCATTACCTTCACCTATACCATTCTTTCCAGCTAATCTTCCTTCCTTCTTTTTCCCTTTATATATTTTATTGGAATGTTGTTGTATGAGTTCCCACAACTCATCAATTTCTTTGTCCACTTCACTTCTCAGACTATGAATACTATTCTCCTGCAACTGATTGTGTTCCTGAATAAGAACATCATAATCCTTGTGCCAATATTTTTCCATATACATTTCTGAAATGTACCAATGCCTTCTCCTTTGATCCTCTGCAATAATTCCAGTTCCTTCTTCTAGTTTCTCATTCATGGCTTCATCACTTCTTACTCCAATTCCCATTATACCTACAATTCCAAAAATTTCTTGAAAACTAAGAATTCTTCCTGCTTGCTTAGGTACTTGGAATACCTCTTCTTCTAGTAACTTAATTTTTGCACCCTTAAGGATCATGGTATCATATTTGTCTGCTTCTGAAATGTCATATTCAACCCCTTCTTCATCAATAACTCCCTGTTAGACAATAGTAATCCTGTTACTATCATCTCTTGAACTCATCTCTAGTTCAACAATTCCACACTGTAAATTCAACATCATTCCATCTTTCTGTGACATTTTGATCTCACCCTTACTTACTTCGATCTGATCTTCAGAATCAACTCCTTGATTCAAATTTTCAAATTGACTTCAGATTTCTTTTTTCCTGCATATAAATATTCACCATAATCAATTAATTCATTAAACACAAATTCTTTACCCTGTTTCCTTATTATGCCAACATTTCTGTAAACTTTTTTTTCCATATCTATCATCCATGACAACTTTTTCATTCTCATTCAGTTTTGGTTGTATAGTCTGATCACTTATTCTTTGGTTTTCTTGCCTCTTCTCCAAAACACTAGACTCATGCCACAAATCTATCATCTCATTTGGAATTTCTCCTAAGAGCTCAGCACGATATTCACTAACTTCATTGTCTACAACATCTCTCTTTAGTATTTCTTTACTCTAGCTTTCTTCAAGGTCAATAATCTTCAATAATTGTTTAACATCTACCAATTCTTCTGTATCAATCTTCAGTAGCTACTTTCCTTTGGCTTCAGTGCTCCATAGTTGTCCAATATCTGCATAATTCGCTATAGCTATGTGTAACAGCTGCTCTTTCCTCTACATCACAAGATTATGTGAATTTCCTTCTTCTAACTTCTGAAAAATCATATCTTTACTTTTCCTTTCCCTTATGACAACATTAAATAGTTGCCTTACTTCAGTGTATCCTGCATTTACACACAAAATATTAGTTTCAAAACTATGAGACACCAAGGTCTCCTCAAATAATTTCATCATCAATTCTTCTAGTTGACTCCCACTTCCTGAATACACCATAAGATTCTCCATTTGGTTTGTATTAGCTTCATTAGTTTTCCTGAGAAAACTCTTTGTTCCATATTCATATGAATGGATCTCTTCCTTTCCAAACATTTCTTTGATCTCAATAATTCCTTTGCCATCCTCCTTTTGACTTATCCTTTGGATGTCATCTGACTGGACATCTTCTTTCACTTGAATAAAACTTTTCTCTTTATCCTTCATATGACTGTGGGTAGTCATCTTTTCACCTGTTGATTTGATAGTTTCCAATAACTACCTATTTTTCCCCAAGTTTACATGACCTGACAACATACAACAATTATCAGTTTTAAAAATACAATACCTTTCATCCTCTTTTGATGCTTCAAGCACCAATATTCCATCATAGGTCTTCTGGATTTCAGCAGATCCTTCTTGCTGTGACTCCATTCCTTTCAGTCTCTCCTTCTCTAACAAATAAATATGAATTTGTTCAAGTTCCCTGAACTCGTTTATCAGCTTGCCATTCCACCTCTGTTGCAATAGCTTCCACTTGACCCTTTTCTTTGTTCTCCATCTGTATCTTTGGTCTTCACTTGTCTTTCTTTGTACTGTCAGAGTAATCTCATGTTCTTCATTCTTCTGCCAGTTGCTATAATCCTACAATCTAATACCTTCCTCAAATTCACCCTCATGTAATTGATCATCTCTTTTAAATTGTTGGTTTCTTCCATCTTCATCCTGCTAAATTAATACTTCTATGTCCTTTATGTCTCTAAGGACATAACTTCCTTGCTCCTCCTGATCTTTCATTTCACCTCTAAATAATTTCTACTCAATTTCTCTGATTTCAGCATCATATTTATTAATGTTGTCTTCCATACCTACAGTCACATCATTAACTGAAGAGTCTAATCATTTACTTAACTCTATAATGTTTGATACATTTCATCCTTATCATTCATGGTAACCATAATATCTTCTTTATCTAGTCTTGAAAGCTTCATTTCTCCTTGAGGTTCCTTGAGAAATATTTCCAAGAACTCTATTTCCATGTGAAATCTTTCCAACAGTTCATCACAACTTTCATTCTCAGCTTCATTCCTTTCCTAACAATCCTCCTGAGTTATCATGTTTTCTACACCATCATATTGCAAATTTCCTTCATCAATTTCATCAGAAAAATTCATAAGCTTACCTTCTTGGAATACTACTATGGAATTTTCATTAGACTTCTGGTCCATATCAACTTCATCTGATTGTCTTACACCAAACAAAAATTCATCTATGAACTCTTTCTGCTGCAATAAATCAGCACTTTCTTCCTCTAAAAGGAATTCTCCATCATACTTCACCTGAAGAGCTTCATTCCTGTTTGTGACAGTTTCACCAGACGGTCCATCATCCTCTGCATATCCTGCAAACATACAAAAACTATGAGAATTAAAATCACAAGGCTTCATTGCCTCATCTACTTCACTTGTCACCATATATTCTAATTGTTCTGAACTATGCTAGTAGTCCATGAGATCTTCAGCTGATTTTCCATTACCATCTTCACCCAACATTTCACCCTATTCTGGTCTAGAAATGGAAACTTCCATTTCTACCTCTACTTCTTTGAGGTTTCCCATCAACCACTTTACCTATCTTTGCTACAGCCTTCTCTGCAGCTTAGGTCACTTCACTAGCTTCCTCTCCAAGACCCAACCTATTCTTTGGTTCTCCTCTAGCATCATTACTAACGCATCGAGTTCTTCTCTTATATTAGCTATTTCCTACGGATTGTTTGACCACCCTTCTCCTTCATCTTTTAGCCTTCTTCTGAACCTTCCATATGACCTTCCATAGCCATATTCTCTTCTGTGTGAGCTCCTACACCTGCAACCAATCAACTTCCTTCCAAGTTGATCTTCTCACCAAGCTTCTCCTTTGCCTGGCCTCTAAGTCCTCTTTCTTTAGAACTTGCACTGAGCACTCTTGCTCTCTCTCTGGTTGCTACACCCACTACTCTTAAGGACTCCTCTATCCCTATCTATTCCAAGCCTCAGCTGGAATGAAGTTCTGCTACAATCTCTACGAACTTCCAAAATTTCTTCCTAGAGTCTCACTGTTGTAGCCTGGTGCCAAACTTTTCCATTCATTTAACGATTACTACTTTCATACATTTGTAGTCATAACTTTCATAAGAAAGACATCCTTGCTCTGATACCAAAATGACGCAACCATATGGCTGCCACACCCTAAACACCCTATCAGGACTCTTAACCCTCATAAGCATTTTAAGCTTCAT
The DNA here is from genome assembly GCA_031772625.1 of Pinus tabuliformis. NCBI lineage: Eukaryota > Viridiplantae > Streptophyta > Pinopsida > Pinales > Pinaceae > Pinus > Pinus tabuliformis. Next base: position 441,320,909 of record CM062814.1, on the reverse strand, counting down.
GCCCACATATACATATCAAAAGCATTAATCTATATGCCTTCTCCTTTAAAACCCCGGGACCACTTATGCTTATCGAAGCCACTACACTAATGAAAGCGTTTTATTATCACTTTAGCCTTAAAAACCTGGGCAACACTTTTTATCAGATACACTGGAATACATAGGAAAACCCGCTCCACTACGCTTAGCCGGATCTCAAAAATCATAAAACCGCATTTCAGAACTCCATCAAGTTCGTCCAGTCCAAAGCGCTCCAATCTTCGATCTTTGTAATCTCTGATTGTCGATCAACAATATCACTTATCAATCATCGGCATTCCCCTGCGCCACTCTTATCTCTGCCATCCATTACTCCTTTGGATTTGACAGTCAATGCTAAATCGCATATCGGTACATCAGCGGTCCTCCGTCCGTCAGCCCTTGACCTCTCCGATTTGTGATCAATGGTTAGATCGCAACCGTCAATCCTGGCTCCAATCTAATGATTGTCACTTCATTGCATAATCACAATCGCATCTCTTTAAGGAACAGTTCCAATATCGTTCCAATGGGTTTCCGCCAATGTAATATAAAGGTTCTGATCCATGTGACTTGATCTGGACCATTGATCTCATAGATCCAACAGCTCCTATGCATCAACTTTGTCTATTCCTCTTTGATTTAGTTTCCTTCACAATTGATGGATTCTACATTCAAATGCCTTCCTCTACCATACTCTGTTATGACATCCATATTACTATGATTTAATTAATCAATGAATCGCCATCGATCCTTACAAGAATCGATGGTCGATCAACATGCTTGCAAATGGGATTTAAACAATCTATCAGATATACACTGCACAATTGGAAAAAGGCATAATACACAGATACGCTACCTGCACACCATCGCTGCTACTATTAAAAGAATATCAAATTAACAGAGTTATGTTTCTTGGCCCTTAATGGCCGGAATTACATCCATTCCTCTCTCTCTCTTGAAAACATTCCTCTCTCTGTATATAAACTCATAAACACATAATTACATATTTCAGGCTTTCCAACCCTCTCTGGCCTATTTCTTCTAATTGGAGCCTCTATTTTCCTAATCTGCCCGTAGGCTTACAGTTCCATCTTGAATCCTCTCGAATCCATTCTCTCTCTCTCTTTCAAAAAAGAAGGAAAATACATATATGTTCTATCTAACCATCTCCTTCCACAAATGAAGGAATTCACTATATTCTTAGAAATCAAATCCTACCATAACTAATCATTCTAACTACTTGGCCTGATCTCCAAGCAAGGAGGATCACTTGCCACTTATTCCCAATTCTGTTCAGAATTAGGCAATAATTAACTACTTACATACTTTGCAATTAATAAATTTAATAGCCAATTATTCCTCCAAACATTCATTACCCACAACATGTGACCACACCATCACATTGCTAGCTAGGCTTAGATGCTCCTGCATCAAAATCCCAAGGTTAAAAATAATCATGATCTCCTAATCGTGTGCTTATGATTTGTGTCCTCCTGGATCCCACACTTTGTTCGGTAGTCTATCCTTGGTTCTGTTGTTGTTTGTTGTTCTCCCGGTCTCCATACTTTATGCAGTAGTGCCCCACTAGATATGCTCTCACTGTCTTTTGTTGTCTCTTCCATATATCTTATTGCTTTTTGATCATCATCACAATTTATGTTAGGCTTCCACACCTTAATTTGCAATTTACCATTACCTTCACCTATACCATTCTTTCCAGCCAATCTTCCTTCCTTCTTTTTCCCTTTATATATTTTATTGGAATGTTGTTGTATGAGTTCCCACAAATCATCAATTCCTTTGTCCACTTCACTTCTCAGATGATGAATACTATTCTCCTACAACTGATTGTGTTCCTGAATAAGAACATCATGACCCCTGTGCCAATATGTTTCCATATACATTTATGAAATGTACAAATGCCTTCTCCATTGATCCTCTGAAATAATTCTAGTTCCTTCTTCTGGTTTCTCATTCATGGCTTCATCACTTCTTACTCCAATTCCCAGTATACCTACAATTCCACAAATTTCTTGAAAACTAAGAATTATTCCTTCTTGCTTAGGTACTTGGAATACCTCTTCTTCTAGTAACTTAATTTCTGCACCCTTAAGGATCATGGTATTATATTTGTCTGCTTGTGAAATGTCACCTTCAACCCCTTCTTCATCAATAACTCCCTGTTGCACAATAGTAATCCTGTTACTATCATCTCTTGAACTCATCTCTAGTTCAACAATTCCATACTGTAAATTCAACATCATTCCGTCTTTCTATGACATTTTTATCTCACCCTTCCTTACTTCGATCTTCGAAATCAACTCCTTATTTCAAATTGACTTCACATTGCTTTGTTCCTACATATAAGTATTCACCAAAATCAATTAATTCATACACAAATGCTTTACTCTGTTTCCTCATTATGCCAACATTTCTGACAACTTTTTTTCCATATCTATCATCCATGACAACTTCTTCATTCTGATTCAGTTCTAGTTGTACAGTCTGATCACTTATTCTTTGGTTTTCCTGCCTCTTATCCAAAATACTAGACTCATGCCACAAATCTGTCATCTCATTTGGAATTTCTCCCAAGAGCTCTGCATGATCTTCACTACCTTCATTGTCTGCAACATCTCTCTTTAGTCTTTCTTTACTCTGGCTTTCTTCAAGGTCAATAATCTTCAATAATTGTTTAACATCTACCAAGTCTTCTGTATCAATCTTCAGTAGTTGCTTTCCTTTGGCTTCATTCCTAAATAATTGTCCAATATCTCCATAATTCGCTACAACTATGTTTAATAGCTACTCTTTCCTCTACATCACAAGATTATGTGAATTTCCTTCTTCTAACTTCTGAAAAATAATATCTTTACTTTTCCTTTCCCTTATGACAACATTAAACAGTTTCCTTACTTCAGTGTATCCTGCATTTACACACAAAATATTAGTTTCAAAACTATGAGACACCAAGGTCTCCTCAAATAATTTCATCATCAATTCTTCTAGTTGACTCCCACTTCTTGAATACACCATAAGATTCTCCATTTGGTTTGTATTAGCTTCATCAGTTTTCCTAAGAAAAATATTTGTTCCATATTCATATGAATGGATCTCTTCCTTTCCAAACACTTCTTTGATCTCATTAATTCCTTTGCCATCCTCCTTTTGACTTATCCTTTGGATGTCATATGACTAGACATCTTCTTTCACTTGACTAAAACTTTTCCCTTTATTCTTCATATGACTGTGGGTAGTCATCTTTTCACCTGTTGATTTGATAGTTTCCAATAACTGTCTGTTTTTCCCCAAGTTTACATGACCTGTCAACATACAACAATTATCAGTTCTAAAAATACAATACCTTTCTTCCTCTTTTGATGCTTCAAGCACTAATATTCCATCATAGGTCTTATGGATTTCAGAAAATCCTTCTTGTTGTGACTCCATTCCTTTCAGTCTCTCCTTCTCTAACAAATCAATATGGATTTGTTCAAGTTCCTTGAACATGTTTATCAGCTTGCCATTCCACCTCTATTGCAATAGCTTCCACTTGACCCTTTTCTTCGTTCCCCATTTGTATCTTCGGTCTTCACTTGTCTTTGTTTGTATTGTCAGACTAATCTCTTATTCTTCATTCTTCTACCAGTTGCTATACTCCTGCAATCTAATACCTTCCTCAAATTCACTCTCATGTAGCTGATCATCTCTTTTAAATCATATCTTTTGGTAATAACTCACCTGCTACCATTAAAGGAAAAGGATCTATGTTTTTAAAAGAAAAGGTCAAGGATCAGAATGTATTATTTATTTATGGGCTAAGAAATAACTTTCTATGTGTTAGTCAAATGTGCGAATAGGGGCATGAATTTATTTTTAAATCAAATAACTATGTGGTAAGAAATTTTAATACAAGTAAGATCGTAATCAAGGGAACCAGAAATCTATCCAATGTCTATATACCAGAGGGCAGAAAATAGAATTTTTTTTGAGAAAATATGAAGAAAGTTGGTTTTGGCACAAAAGGTCGGGGCACCTCATATTTTCCCTTCTATACATATCAAGAAGTATGGGAGCAGTTCATGGCTTTCCCAACATTTTTCAACCTAAAAATAACATTTGCAAATCATGTCAATTTAGTAATCAATCCAGAGTTTAGTTTAACTTTAAATAAGGTACTTCAAGTAAACCCCTTGAACTTGTTCACACTAACTTATGTGGACCTATGAGAAATAATTCTCCTCATGGTGAACAATAATTGATGTTATTGATTGATAACTTTACAAGAATGTGTTGGGTTGGTTTACTAAAGTATAAAGATGAGGCATTTTAAAATTTTAAAATATTCAAGGCTTTGCTGGAAAATGAATTGGATCTAAAAATCAAATGTCTTAGATCTGATAGAGGAAAGTTCATACAAGATTAATTTTTCCATTTTTGTGAATAACATGGCATCAAAAGACAATTTTCCATCACCAAAAATCCTCAACAAAATGGAGTGGAAGAAAGAATCAACATAATAGTTCAAGAAATGGCATGTGCCATGATTGATGAGTTAAGAACACCTCACAACTTCTGGGGAGAAGCAATACATACAGTGGTGGATATACTTAACAAGGCTCATGTTTGAGTAAATAGAGATAAAACTCCATATGAACTTCGACATGGTAAGCCTACAACTGTCAAACACTTTAGAATCTTTGGAAACAAATGTTTCATAAAGAAAAATGATGATAAGTTTGGAAAATTTGAATCCAAAATTGATGAAGGAATCCTGCTTGGATAATATTCCAGAATAGAAGGATATAAATGTTATAATAAAAATCTTAAAAAGATTGTTGAAAGTATAGATGTTGTGATTGTTGAAGCATCCACGGGTACCAAAAAGGAAGCACAAGCATATGATGAACCTCTCCCTACTAAAATCCAAGAAGTTTTCGGAGAAGAGGAAAGAGAAGCATCAAAATAAGGAAATGAAAATACAAGTATTACAGAAAAGGCTCCATCAAGGTATGTTGAGAAAAATCATCCTAAATATCAAATTCTAGGTGATAAGGAAGCAAGAATACAAACTAGAAGAACTTTTTTTGGATCATCTAGTCACATAGCCTTACTATCGACAATTGAACCTCAGAATGGGAATCAAGAAACCAAAGATGAATGTTGGGTTAAGGAAATGCACAATGAACTTGATCAAATAGAAAAGAACCGTACATGGGAACTTGTACCAAGGCCTCATAATATAAATTTAAATGGGACAAAGTGGGTCTTTAAGAATAAATTAAATGAAAATGGAGTAATTTGAAACAAATCAAGACTTGTATACAAAGGCTATGCTCAACGGGAATAGATAGATTTGAAGAGACATTTGCACATGTAGCTAGGTTTGAAGCCATAAGAATGTTCCTTGCATTTTCTAGCTTTCATAACTTTAAGGTATGTTAAATAGATGTTAAATCTACATTTTTAAATGGGTATCTATAAGAACAAGTTTATATTGAACAACCTGAAGGATTCATACATGGCAATGATAAAAAAATTGTTTTCAAAATTAAGAAGGCATTGTATGGGTTATAAAAAACTCATCGTTCATGGTATTATCATCTTGACAGGTATCTTCAGCAACAAGGGTTTAAGAAAGGATATGTAGATAGGAATTTGTATACCAAATATGAGAAAGACAAACTTTTAATAGTAGTGGTTTATGTAGATGAAATTATATTTGGAAGAAATGTTGAATCTATGAGTCAAGGATTTGCTCAAGTTATGCAGTAGGAATTTAAAATGTCTTTACTTAGTCAGATAACATTCTTTCTTGGTCTTCAAGTTCATCAAAATAAAAATGGTATTTTTCTCTCTCAAACCAAGTATCTCAAGTAGATTATGAAGAAATGTGGAATGGAATATTTCAAACCTGTATGCACAACAACGGTAACAGGGTGTAATTTAAGTCAGAATGATGATTCTCCTACAGTTAATCAAATTGAATACAGATCGATGATTGGAAGCTTAATATATCTTATAGGTACAAGACCAAAATTTATGCATGCAGTTGACATAGATGATTTCAAGCACATCCTAAGGAAACTCATCTCCAAGAAGTCAAGAGGATATTCAAATATTTGCAAGGCACTCAAGATTTTGGTCTATGGTATCCCAAAAATGTAGAATTTCGACTTCATGCCTACACAGATTTAGAATGGGAAAGTAATGATGATGACCACAAAAGTACTAGTGGAGGAGAATTCTAGTTGGGTCATCACTTAGTTTCTTAGTTCAGTAAGAAACAAAGTTTTATTTCTTTATCAACTACTGAAGTAGAATATGTTGTTTTTGCCTCTTCTTGTACTCAAATTCTATGGATGATCCGAACATTGCAAGGAATTCAAGTCACTTGCCCTCAACCTGTACCTATTCTATGTGACAATACTAGTGCCATAAGTATCTCTAAAGAAATTTTCATGCACTCCAAAACTAAGCGCATTCCAATTAAATACCATTTTCTTAGAGAGAAAGTGATTCAACAAAAGGTCAAGTTTGAACATGTTCCTTTAAAGGAACAAGTTGCATATTTATTTACCAAGCCTCTTCCACATGATTCCTTTGAATATCTTAGATAGAAATTCAGTGTGATTCCTGCCTCTTCACTCTGCTAATTGTTCTAATAGGCATGACTTTTTCAGGGGGAGTTTTAGTTGTAATCACCAGAAGTCTAATTTTTATACGTGGATATCATGAAAGAAAGTTAAGTGTATACATGGTTTTAGATGTAGACAGTCATGTATGCTTCTCATAAATGAAAAATAAGTGGCATGGATTCAGGGGAGATTCTCATATGCTTCCATCAATTATTATTGGTTTTTTGGTTTTGATATTGACTTGTTACAGATTGTTAATATTGTCTTTATGCTGCCTAGTGATGATTATTGATTCACGAGAATGTTATGAGATGACATTATATTGTTGTTGTTGAAATGGTTCTTTGGTGCATTTGATGGTTGATGAGATGGATGTGATCAGAGTTGATGGTGAGAAGTTGGCATAGGTTCAAGGGGATCATATGCTATGCTTCCAATAGTGCATTGTTAGCATTATGGTTTCTGAATCACTTCTTGTTTCATGATGTCTTGCACTTGGTTAAGTTTCTTTGAAGATGTTGATGATGTTTTCGGTCAGTTATATGATTTTTGATGTTGAAGGTTCTCTTTATTTGAACATATGTTGTTGATGTATGTGCATGTTACCTATAGTGTCTGATATTGTTGCTTAAGGATTACGGATTTTCCTATATGTGAAGAGAATGTGTTGACCTTGATGACATTAGGTCAAGGGATGAATTGTTGACAGATATTGATTGTACCATATTATGCCTTTGCTATATTTGATTGGAGATGCTTGGATACATTGCATAATTGGTCACATATTGATGATATTGGAGAGATTGATGTTTCATTTTCTTATCTTACATAACTTCTTGATGATGAAGATGTTTATGTTGTTGTCATTATGACGTTTATATTGCTTCTATCAGGTGATTATGTTGCAAATTCCTATACGGTGCATGATTTATGACTATCATAGTCTTGTCCCCTCACTATTGATGTCACACCTTTTGGTTCTAAGTGTCATACATGTCTCCTGGTGTAAAGGTCATGACAATACCCATGATGTAAATCATTGTAAAATTTAGTCATGAATAGGCTATTGGGATCAACTCATGTCATGTATGTAATCCCATTATCTTGGTACATTGATGTAAAATTTGGGTCTAATCTATAAGCCCAATATGTTGGGTGTCTAATGTAAGCACAAGTGATTGGTGATAGGAAAATTCATCTTTTGTTAGGTCATAATGTCTTGTACTCTTTTGAAATATCTTCAATACTATCAGGATATGCTCATGGGGAGTATGGTCAGTATGCTAATTTGTATTTAGCAAATCATACCATCAATGATCAATACTACAAGGGAAGTACTCCATTCAGCCTAGTTCATCCCTTTTCCCTTGATGTCAAAGGGGGAGAGAAGACTTGGTGTTTTCAAGTGTGTTTTCAGATGTTTGCAAGTGGTGTCCAAAAACCATAGTGGTTGCCATCATGTCCAAAGAGGGAGATTGTTGGCATTATGACTAATGTATTTTCCTTGATGGAAACCTACATGATGAAAATTCACTTGATGGTCATGGAACTAATGCAGCTATCATATATATTGATACAGATGCTACAATGGATATGGACAAAGAAATGGAAATTCAGTTGTAGATCAATGAAAAAGTGAAGTTTGAGAAAGTATATGCAGTTCCTATGAAGAAGGGTCACATACATACACAGGTCTTATGAGTAAAAGTCATGTATAGAATATGAACCATGGAAATCTCGATACCATGGGTCATTACCATGATATTATCCCTTAACAATTGGAGTATCAACGTTCACTTGATCCCGTCAACAAATACTAATGACATTACAAAAGGATTTACCTAAGGTATTGGATAAGAAAAAACTATATATAAAGAAGATGGAGACCAAGGTGTTAAGTGTGCAAGTGAATGAGTTATTCATGTGATCTAAAGTAGGTGCACACCAGGGAGCAAGGAGAAGACTCAGATCGAATAGATTTGAAAGTTTAGAAAAGACTAATGAATAAGCTTGCTTGATTTGTTTATATTTGTAGCTAATGATGGTAGATCTGTGGTTATAATGATGTTGTAATTTGAATATGTGACAATGAGGCTTGTAGAATGGGAATTGTGTTTGCAGTGAAAATCTTCAAATTTGTATGCAGGTTTGTTTCTTAATAGTCATGTACATATGCAGAGTTGTTTCTGGGTAGTCACGTATATATTCTATTATGTTTTTTCTAGTATGTTGAGATCTGTACGCGAATGTCCCACATTATAAGTGTGTATATATGTCTTTTAACTTAATAATTTTCACGTATATATTTTGAGTCAGATTTAGTCAAGGTTTACAGTGTTGCTTGATGATAATTGTTGATAATGTTTGTTCTACTTGTTGTTGTTTGTCAATGATGTATCTATAGTCAGTGTTTGGCAGTGTTGGTTGGGCTGATTGTGGATTTGAATATTGATTGGTAATGAAGCCACAGTGTGGTGATATGTGATTGGTTCAGTAATTTGTGAGTGGTTCATTACTTGATTCAGTGAGTGGTTCATTGTTATAGTGATCTAAATGATTCAGTGTTCAGTAATATGATATCTGTACACAGGTTTTATGTAGAGGAAGCCTGTATATATGTAGGTTATATTAAGAACATTCGTGTATAAATTATGAAGTTAATTTGTTCTGGTTGGGTTCTGATCTAGTGGATGTATGCTTCAAAGATTCAATTAATTTAAAGAGATTCAAATTTGTATTTCAAAATTTTGTTTTGGATATCAATTTGGGATTATTATTGGTGTGGATCTAGTATGAAAATTTGATGAAAGGTGGCCTATAGGTTTTGATGTTTGGTTTATAGGTGGATCTAGTTTGAAACATTTTGAAATGAGGTCCACAAGGTGCTGAGGGTTGCAACCTTCAGAGTGTGCGTAGGAGATCCCTTCTAGTAGGAGTCAATAAACGAGATAAGGGGTTTGTGTCTCCCTTCCAGTGGGTGTTGGAGAATGAGTGGAGGTTGTAACCTCATGTAGGTGGGTGCCTATGTACTGGTAAGAGTCTACACCAGTACAAAGTCCAATGAATATTTTCTTTATATAATAAGAAATAATACAGAGATAGTGGAAGCAGTGGTTTTCTCCCACATTGTGTTTCCACACAAAATCTTGGTGTTTTATGTGTGTTTCTTATGTGTTTTGATTTATCTATTTTTTATTTCATTATGAATGGTGAATGAATTAATAATGCATTGGTTAAGTTAATTCACTGATGAAAGATATGCTAAATTAAGTTAATTGGATATACATTATTTCCATTCACAAGAGTCACATACATAAGTTGGTTTCATGAATAAAAATAACATATATAATTCTAAATATTCCAAATGAAAAGTTCAAAATATTGATTCACCTCCCCCCCCCACCTCAGTATTTTTCCTAACACATAAAACCACACCTTTACTATTTTTTACATGTTACAGATTCTAGATATTCGCCTTCCAAACCTTGGATAATTTCATCAAGTGTCAATCCGTCATCCGGATGTCATATTTTCACCATCCTTTTCATTTCATCAACATGATATAACTTTTGTCATTCACAATATCTAAGGCTTCTTCTTACAACAAAAGTGATTATTCATGAGTTTTCTTAGTTCGGACCTCTTGCTAGGTTTTACAACCCTAGATGATTCAAAATTCAAAGTCTTCAAGGCTTGTTATACTATAAATGTGCATATACAAGTATATAATTGTGATAGTTGCAAACCCTAGAAATGTCATTAACAAGACTGATATGAAGTTCATTTCAGTCCTAGATGTGATTTCACCATGACCTAGAATACTTAGCATTATATGCAATATAATTGAAAAAGGTCATTGGTTTTGTTAAAACTTTGAAACGAATAGAAAAATTATACATAACTCTTTAACCTTACCTTTATTTCTTTAGTAATGGGATTAGTTTTTTCAACAACAAGCTCGTAACATTATAGGCTTTGAGGCTTCATAATTCTTGGTCCTTGCTCTGGGAAAAGAAACAGATTACCCATAATCCTATTGTATAACTAATTTATGGTCTATTTTGGATAGTGTTACCTCAATCCTACATTCACTTTAAATATTGCAACCACACAGTCATAAAATAAAGTGTTCACCTTCTTGAGGACACTCAGTCCTCAAATGGTCTAGTTTTCTTCCACATACAGGGATCATAACAAGCATATGGATCATCATTAGCTAGGCTTTAATTAAGGGAAAATCACTTGATCATTTTTAACGATCATTTTACTAGTCCATAGATTCATATTCTACATAGATATAGTGTTATAGGAAACTCCCATACAAAATTACAATGCCTTAGGAAATTCTCATATCGCGGTGCTTCAATAATTTTGTATATCTTGGCGCCACATACATTTATATGCCACTACAATATAGTGCCACAAAAGTTTAGGTTTGTCAAAGGTTCATATTTTTCATATATGTACTCTAATATTTTATTGGTTATTTCATATTATTGTAGTGAGGACTTGTTTCCAGTCTTGAACCTTCATAATTTGTTTGTTGTTTTATATCCCTATCTTTTCCTTTCTAAACACTTTGTCTTCCTAAGAATTCTTAGCATATAGTGTACATAGGAAAGATAGATATAACATTATTCTTCCAAGCTTTGAATTTAGATGTTCCATTAAATTTTTTATTCTCTCCACAAAAACATATTGCTTCAGGACCTTTGAACTAGACTTTGATGCTTGCCGCATAGGGAATGTGACAATTTGGATGTCATATACTATTCAGTATTTGAGGCATGGACTTCTATATAAGTCTCAAACTCATTATTTGTATTTGTTTCAAGCATGTCAACTCAGAAAATTCAGATGCCTTGAACAATATTACCACAAAGAGATTTTTGGAAGCCTTAGATAGTTCATTCCTTGATTATTACCTTTTGGTGTCATTAAATATGCCTCGGACCTCCTACAAAATTATTACAACTTGAGACTTGTTACCTTCATTCCACAGGGATGATTGAATAGATATGTAATTGATATTTTCCATGGAAAGTAAGAGTATTCCTTGATCTCAAAAACCTTTAAGATCTTGACCTCTTATTGTTTCTACAATATTTATCGTCTTTACCATAACTATGATACCATGTTGGAAATTCAAGTGTAATGTAGTTAAACACTTGTTTTCTCTTCTTGATAATTACTTGTGAATGTTACATTTCTTCTTATTACTTGTTATTTCTTATTCATCAAGAAATTATACAAATGTTCAATCTTCTAAGAAAATATAACTAATTTTCTTAGAAGATTAGTTATATAAAATATGATAATATATTATTTTTTAACATGAATATGATATATAGACTCTTCAGGGGTCCAAAAAATTCAAATTAGTTTGGGTTTCCATGTGCATGCACTCAATATAACTCAAAATCACTTTCCCTAGTTGACAAGTAAATTAAAATTAGACAGGGAGACCCAAAATTAGAAAAATATCCTAAAACGAATTGAATTGGAAGAAACTGGAGTTATAAATCAATTAGAACTAATTGATAAATCTTACATACAAAATGTTAACCATTTAAACTCCAAAATAGGATTAAAAACAATTAACGAGGGAGGAGAGATAAAAATGGCAGTTAAATGCTACTAAGTAGGCAGGGAGTGCACACTCATTCTAGGAAGGCATATGCATGAGGTAGTATGAATTGATGGAGGAGAATTAACAATGTCATCCTCAATCACAAAAATACAAGAGACACAAAATTAGGCTACTATCTAGGGCAAAACCCACAAGGGTAAAGCCCAACAATCATTCTCTTATAGAATTAGATCAAATGAGATATCAAGCACCAAGACTAAGACCAAACTACCACCAAAATATCAAGTCTAGCCCTCCTCCAAGTCACCTCCAAAGTCAGAGTCAACATAGGTCAAACTACTCCAATTTTGGTCAATTATCTGACGTTTAGACTTACAATAGATGGGGGGAGTAAATTAGCCTATAGTGTCTTAGAAATTTCAGCTTCTTCATAGAAGATCAAACCTCACACGTGCAAGCTTTCAACACTCAAATATTTGGTCATCCAAAGGGAATATTCTTCAAGTTTTATTTTCTTCTCTTTTTCTTTTAACTCGACTTAATATCCCCTTCACTAGTTTAGAAAATGCTACTTTTTTATTGCTTGAATGTGCAAAAACATGGATTTAATTTTCTTCTATATATAGTTGTCCAGGAGGTCAAATAGGTGTCTCTTGGAGGACTAGGCTGACTTGTTCATTAGGTGGACTTATGGCTGAACGTTAAATTAAAATTTCTTTGAAATGTCCAAATAGTACATGACTCAAATACTTTTTATTTTCTCTTTTTGACTCTCTAAGAATGAATAACATTCTTTGACAAAAATATAATAAATATATCAATGTTAAATTTACATTATGAATACTGAAACTAGTTACATTCTCCAGCAAATTTAAGCCTGATTTAACTATTTGTAATCCTTGTTAGCCTTTTGTGTTACCATCCCTATGTCGGTTTTACTTAATGGCTTCATCTATTCATATCCTATCTTAGTATATTTCATGTCGATTGATGTGGGATACATCAAGGCCCTCCTTCAGTGTAGTCTTTCCTATCAATATCAACTCATTCTCTAGGAGTTGGGTCTAGTAACGTGGAGTACCTTAGATCTTGTAGTCCTTAGTGACATGATTCCTTACTATCAACAATGGTTTTTTCTTATTGATGCCTAATTAATTGAGTCCATGGTTGTTCAAAATTAGCTCATATATTCATGATTAGTGCATTGTTCTAGGTAGCTTACGGGGTCCTCTCATATTTGTTAATTGTATACCTTAATTATTCGTAATCTAGTAGTTTCTAGCATGCTCAATATCATCTCATCTATTTTCATGAATTATACTAGTACCATCAAGTTTTGGATGAATACCTTGGGCTTGACGACATATTCATATTATATGGAAACCCTTCTAAGATATGATGGAATATGTACCATATCATGTACTTTGAGGATCACTTTGTAGAAGCTTAATTCTATGTGTCTAATGTCCTATCTATGTATACTATGAAATGGATCCACACTATACTTGTTGGTGGCTATGGTCTCTTTATTAATGGCATTGATATCTTCTTCCTTCATAACCATCTATTTATAGTTTCATGTCATGGATCCACAATGTATAGTTTTGATAACCATGTTTAGTTATTTCTTATACTGAGCATGTGTATTCCCAACTCAAGGCTAATCTATATATAATTGAGTCTTGGTTGTTTAAAATGTCCTAAATGGTTCAGTGGTTATTGGTTACTTCGTTGAAACCATCTTTCTTATGCATGAAACAAACATGTCATAATTAATTTGAAAAAAATTATTGATTGTTCCCAAGGTACTTGCTCTATTAATCACTTCCATTTCTTATCCAAAATATTTTTCATTATGGTTGTCTTCATCTGGAATTTGGAGTGTTTCACACATTAACTTCTCACTCGTTTCCAAAGCAACCTTTTCCTTGACATTCTTATATTGTTCATTTATTAAAATCTCCTCATTCAAAACCATTTTTACCATGGATGCTCTTCATTGATCTCTATTTTCTACCATAAACATTTCATTGATTATCATATTCTCATATTCATTGAACATCTATTTCTTTTCTAGAAACAAATGATTTACCTCAATTTTTGGTTCATATTCCTTGCATATTGCTTCATCCTTTGAAAATTATTTGTTATCCAACATTAAAAATTTATTACTACATACATCCTTTAATGGTAGAAGAGTATGTAGTTTCCCATCTTTCTCAAAAATTTAGTTGTTTTGGTTTCCATTATTTGTTATGCCCCTATCATATTGCCAAGGTTTTCCTAATATAATATGGTATACGTCTATTGGCAAGATACCACACACAATTTCATCTTTACAGTTGTTAGAAAATTGGAAAGGCAGAAAGATTTTCTTATATTGATAATTAATTGTGATATTATTGTAGTCTTATTAATTTCTCTTTATGTTGTTTTTTTTATCTTCTCTCATCAAGCAATAATCAAATCAAAACATGAATATCAATGACACAAGATATAGGCACTCAACAAGGGCTAAAACCCCTCTATAGGGGAATACCCAATCAAAGTCTTCCACTAGCATATTCAAAGTGAGATAGACCAAGACGTTAGACCTGACCAAAAGAACTTCCTCACTCAACCAAGTCATCGCTCAAACTTTCCTTCCGAACTTCAAATATCAGCTACAACAATACTACCTCTATATTGCACCAAAATAGAATTTTGGCCCTACTACTTCAAAATTTTGTTCTAGCTTCAATTCTACAATTTCATCCCTCCTACATCTTCAACTCCTTCGCACGTGTGAGACAAAGAGAGAAACTTTGAATTCTTTTGCTTAAAAAAGACTTCCTTCTCCTTTGCTAGGTTTTCCTCCTTCTTCTTGGAATTTCTCTCTCCTTTATTTTGTCCAAACATTGGAGATCAAACTTCTTATATGGTACATCAAATGAGGTCGAATATCTCCAATATATAGTGAATTTGTGAGGTAAAATTCCCTTGATGAACTCTACTTGTCCAGGTTGATGCTACTTGTCTAGGTTGCGGCCTAGAAGACCTAATTTACATCAAAATAAATTTCTTCCTTGACTGATAAATCCAAAGAAAGTTCTTTTACATGATGAAAAGGACAAGGACTCTTGACCTAAATCCTAGAAGCCTACAATGGAGGCTTTGGCCTATTAACCATTGACCCAAGCATGAAATTCATGCTTTAATAAGTCAATTTATTTTACAAAAAAATAATTTTATTTCTTTTGACAAATACATTACATCATGACTCAAATACAATTATGAAGACCAACACTACTTACATTTTTAAACTCCTTCTTAACTAGGGAGGTATTCATAATTACATATATATAGAGGTACATGGAAGATCTCAAAATGATATGCTCTATGAAGAGTCACAGCACACGCAGTGCTACAGAGTAGATACCTGTAAAAGGTACTCTAATTAGGTGGGACTAAACTATACTCAAGCTTTAGCCACTCTAGGTACCATTAGGACTTTAAGCTCTAACACTAACCCAAAGATCTAGGTGTGTATCCAAGGTTGGAGCTCCAACACCAACACCATATTCTCTACCTCGAGATCTAGATATCAACACAAGATCGGCCAGATGTCCTCCCAAGCATATTTCTTCCACAAGATGTGTCATCTCTCATAATCAGATATATCGACCAATCCAATCATGCTTCAAAAGTTAAAACCTTTTACGGAGAGATACTACACAATCATAATCCAAATTAGTAATAGACCTTCAAATATATATACAAGTAAATGCAAACCTTCAAGGTCCTTAATCACTCTATTTCTGCTTATATCATCATCAAGTTATAGCTTGTTAGAAGCTTTCTTCTTTCATTTCTTCAGTGGAACCAAATATAGCCTCAATACTTCTCAAGTCTATCTATTTGCAAATTTATCTGCAGTACTTTCATTCATTCTTTCTTTGATGTATTTACTATAATTTTCATCAAATTCCCTCCCTCTTAATTGGGGAGATATATCCTTTCTTCTATCCAAGCTCCCTTTGAACTCATCAGCTCCCTTATTAGAGAGGTTACAATATTTAAAGGCTTTATTTCTTTCTCATGGCATTAAGGTCATCTTTATCATTATCATACTTATAGCTTCCTTCATCATGCTCATCATTATTTCAATTATGAACATCTTCAACGTTTTGAAGATTATGTACCTACAAAACTTTAGTATAAAGTATAATTAAATATAAATATATAGAAGCATGAATTTAACTATATCAAAATCATGTCATTACAATGGAAGCATTAAAACATTTAGGATTTAGACATCAAATACATATACCTAGTTATGCTCATAATTAGAAAAGGTCACTTTTATATACTAGACTTTAAAAACTTTCTACGGTTTTTTCACAAACCCTAGACACTGTCATCAAGGTTTAAAGAAACTTAATCAAGATATTAATCCAATCATAGCACTATGCATCTAGGGATTCAATATTATTTACTAGATTTCATAACAGATTCTACTAGGGTTTTGTTACAAACCTTAGATTTCATTAATCAAAAATCGAGTTAGCATACTCACATATACATATCTAGGATTTCATTATCATTCACTAGCATCTTGTATCAATATCTACTAGGTAAGCCCAAGATACAAACATTAATACATCAAAGTTAGATATACAACAATTTTGATTAGGCTAGGGTTTTGATCATATGGACTAATATACACCTAGGGTTTCATTCCTAGGATCTTAATTTAGTTATTACAAGGGTTTTATTCATAAACCCTAATTTACCAACCCTAAAAATCTAGGGTTTCATCATATAACCTAGACATTAATAATAAACTATAAATACTAGGGTTTTTACCATAACATTACCAAATCCCTAAACATCAAAAGAGTAGGATTTCATTATATGTTAGAGACTTTATTAACAACCCATAAATATATTAGTATTTAATTATTAACATTGACATACCCTAAGCATCAAAAGGCTAGGGTTTTACAGTGAACCCTAAAGGTTATGGTTTCACCGAAATGATCAAACTACAAGAGATAGTATGATAAGGGTAGGACATCGATTCTTGAAGGGCTTCCTTTGCAACATAAATTATTGTATGCTTTAAATATTTCCTTTGAAGTCTCCTCCAATAACCAATGTGTATTCTACAAGATTTCCTACCAACTAAAATATAAATAAAAGTTTATCAGTATACAATACAAACAAATCTCGATGTGAGGAGGAAACACAACATGAAAAATGAAACAAAGAACAATATACTTATATTTTGGTAAAATGGTGAAGGCTCCCTCTTATTCCAATCTTTCTGAGGGATACCTACAACTTATCAAAACAATCCAAAAATTTCTAACAATATATATTAGATTAAAATCTAAAAGACAAACTTAAAATAGTAATCTAAAAGGATATGCAAGGAAAGACTTAATAGTATACATATTTGACTTAATATTCTTTAGTATTATTCTTCTTAGGTGGAGGTTCATCAGCAACAGTTGCATGTTCCCTTTCTCTCTTCTTATTCCTTGGATTTTCAGTACATTAACTTTTGTAGTGTCCCATATTATGACAATTATAGCACTCAATATTTGATAGATCAACCTCCTTCTTTGGTCCTTTGAAATTCTTGTATACTCCCCTTTTCATGTGATGAGATATGGGCTTCTTCTTGACTACATGCATTCCACATTTTTTCAAAGGTTGGTGTATCTTTCCAACTACTAATTATTGATGCAAAATAGCTCCATGATCTTGGTATACCTAGTAGTGCAACAATCATGGGTTCCTTTTCTGGTACAAATTCATCAATAGCTTGGAGTTCATCTATTATTCTATATATCATTGCGAAATATGATGATGAAATATCATATTTTTCCATCTTTATTGTTAGTTCATTCTTGAGTCTATCTATCTGACCAATGTTCTTGATGGTGAAGAACTTGGAGAGGGATTCATACATTTATTGTGCAAAATCTATATTATATATGTATGAGATTTTATTTTCCTTAAATCCATCTACTATTAAATTCATGGAAAATATGTTGTTTTCCCTATGCTTTTCCTTTCATACATCATTTGTAGGTTTCTTAACTTTTACTTGAACAAAATCCAAAACTTTATGCTTAGCAAGAATAAGATCCATCCTCTTCTTCCATGCCCTATAGTTGGAGGCTCCTTCTAGCTTAATTTTTGTCTTCATTGAGGTTTTAATAGACTTTATAATTTCTCATTTTATTTATATAGATAGTAGGTACTTCCTCTTCTTATGTTATCCTTAAATATTTTCCTTTGTTTATTCCTTCAATAGATCTTCAAGCTACCTTTTCCTTTCCTTCTTCACCTTAGCTCAGATACCATGTTATAATATTGGAAAGGAATAAATATTTCTTATATTGATAATTACTTGTGATATTATTGAGTATTATTAACTTCTCTTTATGTTGTTTTCTTATCTTGTTTCATTAAGAAATCATCAAATAAAAACATGAATATCAATGACTCAAGATATAGGCACTCGGCAAGGGCTAAAACCCCTCTAGCGGAAAACCCAGTCAAACTCTTCCACAAGAAAATTCAAAGTGAGATAGATGAATACCTTAGAAATGAACAAAAGACCTTCCTCACTCCACTAAGTCATCCCTCAAACTATCCTTCCAAACTTCAAAGATCAACTTCCTAAAACACATAATTTACATCAAAGTAAATTTCTTCCTTGACTAATAAATCCAAAGAAGGGTATTTTACATGATAAAAAGGATAAGGACTCTTGACATAAACCATAGAAACCTACAATGGAGGTTTTTACCTATTAACCATTGACCTAAGGCTGAAACCCATGCTTTAATAAGTCAATTTATTTTACAATAAAATTTATTTTTCTTTCTTTTGAAAAATACATTATATCATTTCTCAAATACAATTATGAGGACAAACACTAGTTACATTTTTCAACAATAACTTCCAATTTGAAATTCTACCTTACATTGCTTAGTAACCAAAACTTGATGACTCTTTTGTAACCAAGAGATCTTATAAGGTGTAGGATGTGGTGTCTTATTTAAGTTTAACTTTTCTATCATTTCAAAAGAGACAATATTATATGTGCTACCACTATCAATAACAAGTTTGCATCACTTACTTTTGGAAATACACATAATTATGAGAAAACTACTCCTTTGAGTTGGTTCTTTGGTCTCTTTTTCTTCTTGAATAAACACTCTTTTTAATAGCAAAGATTCACCTTCCTTAGGAGCATTTAAAACTGCAACTAGATCTCCATCCTCACCATTTTCCTCTGCCACATGGACACCACATTGGCTTGTTGATCTATGTTCAGGACTTTCCCAAACATGCTCCCTAATTCTCAACAATTTCTCTAGAAAATGATCTCCTCCCTCTCAAATCACTTTCCCTTTGTGTTTGACTACTAGAACTTCCTTCAACTTCCTTTGGAGACTAAACACCTTGTCTATTGATCTTTCCTTTATCCTTTACATGACTTCTTCCTCTACTTCTCAGTTTTTCTTTCCAGACAATCTTCTCTTCTATTTTCAAATCTTCTTGAATGAATCATCCACAGTTTTCAAAGGTAACAAGCTAATTTCATCTTGAATCTCAAACCTTAAACTAGTAATGTACCTTACAACTTTTTCATCATTCACTTCTACATGTCTATCCCTAATGCTTAATTTGCAAAATTCCTTAGTATATTCTTTAAAAGTCATGTTCCTTTGTTTAAGGTTCTATAATTTCTTAAAAATATTAATGCGATAATCCTTAGGTAAATTTTACTTTTAAGTTTCGACACTATCCTGTCCCAATCTTTAATTTTGTCTTTTCATTTCCTCCTTTCTTCAGCTTATACCTCATCCCACCATAGGATTGCATGTCCTTTAAGTGTATTCATTGCATACTTGACTTTCTTATCCTTATCAACATCTTCATAATCAAAGTATTTATCTAATGCATTTATCTCATCCATTAACTCATCAACACTCAAGTTACCTTCATATAATGGTACTTTCATTTTTGTCCTGGAAGACATCTTGCTGAAAATATTTAGCCATTTCTCCTATATTGTCTCCTCCGCTTCTTCCTCACTAGAAGCCTCTTCTTCAACATGACTGACATCTCCCATGTTAGTTCCTCTTCTTTGTGCAACTTCCATGGTTGACATCCTCTCTTGAAGTCTCCACAATTCTACCTACAAAGCCACATTTTCTACAAGATTTCCCACTCGTGATCCCTGAACTTCTCTTATTTTTTCTCCTCTTTGATATGCCATAACTACTATTTCTACTCTAATACCAATTAATTCCAAGATTCTGCCAAATTATTTTTTTAGAAAAAAATTGTGTTAAATACCAAAGTTTACATAGTCATCCAATGGGATTGCAATCTGATTTGAAGAAAAAATAAACCCCTTCATATCCATTCTATTTCCTTAATTGATAACTAAGCTCTGTTTTTAACAATACCATTTTGAAGACTTAACAACCAGTTGGAATCATCCACCATACTATGTTCCAATGTTTAATTTTCCATGATGTAATACTGAATTAACAATTATTAATTAACCACATTGGAAATTATTGAATTTATTCTACGTATGGATCCCAATAACAACAATATTATCACTCATACAAAATTTTTATAGAGTAATCAATCAAAGGTTGGATCATATCATTTCAATTGACTAGTATGGGGAAATTTTAATTATGGATGTAACAATCATTCATTACATTATCAGTCCATTAGAAAGAATCACTAGAAAGAGAAACAAATGGTTAATTGGAATATGCATCAAATCAATGAGTAAATACATTTCATGTGCATTCATTTACAATACTCCACAAAACCAAAATAAAATCATATCTTCAAAAATATACTACTACAAGATAATTTATTCCTTCAATGAATCAAGAAAGGATTCATAATGGAAATAATTATCTTTCTGCTCCTCTTACACTCATACTTCCAATCCTTTCGATTTCTCCACATACTTACTAATTTATAAAAGCCATTCTAAATCTAATATAGGATCAAGATCCATAATAAGTGGACAAGACCCATTATTTTAGTAACTTATTTGGAAAAATAAAAATTACATCAAATTTAGATGCTCTTGTTAGCATGAAAATCCTTAGCAAGTGTACCAAAATTGTTTCACTTAAACTTCTCGTGACATGTAGTCCTAACAACAAAG
This sequence comes from Pinus tabuliformis, assembly GCA_031772625.1. Lineage (NCBI taxonomy): Eukaryota > Viridiplantae > Streptophyta > Pinopsida > Pinales > Pinaceae > Pinus > Pinus tabuliformis. Next base: position 441,299,458 of record CM062814.1, on the reverse strand, counting down.
GTATGGTTGTAATTATGCTTGCTAAACCTACAACCAAATGGTAAAAACCTTGTAGCAGATAACATACAAATATAGAAAAACATATAACAACAAATCATAACAAAAGAACCTAATGGAAAACAAGAATGATTTCATTTTATTGATAATGAAAATATAACAATTGTGAGGAGAATTTATAAACTTGGGTCTAGAGATCCCCCTCTGTTGGATGGGTCATTCTTGACCTTGCACTTCAGCAATATTTTTCTCTCTCTCAATGGTTGTGGTATGCTATGGGAAAAGAAAAACAATGGAGGCTTGAACTTGAGTGGGAGCTCAAATGTCATGAGATGATAATGAGCACGATCAGAATAATCATGGTGAAGAATGAGAAGAAAACCCTCTTATCTATAACAAAATATTGAGATAGATTGAGAATTATAAAATAATAAAATATTATTGACTAAATAAACATCTAGTTGTTGTGGATATTTTATTATATTTTTTCAAGGGAAAATGTATTTGAAATGGCCAAATGTCTTTATTTAGAAAATGGTTAATGTAATTAATAAATAAAAAATTATTTATTAATCACTTTATGAGGATTTTGTCAAATATGAATTTGAAATAATTATTAAATAACAATTTAGCAATTATATCATGAAGAAAATAGGGGATAACTATGGAATAATAAATAAATAATGATTTATTTAATTATTCTCATGGGTTTTTTGGATTTTAGTGAGAAATAATTTAGGAAAATGGTTCACTAAATTATTCCCTATGGTGAAAGTGGGTTTTACCATGCAAAAATTCATCCTACATGGTGTATTTCAATCAACCTAGTAAGGAATAGCTATGTGAACATTTTTCGGTGATAACAAACTTCCCCCCAACCTAAGAGTGTCAGGAGAAATCGTATGACCGAAATACATTATAGTTTTCACTTTCATAAGACACAGAAGGGGAATCATAGCAAGAGAGAGAGACATATAGACAATCAGACAAACAGACAGAGACACAAATAGCGAGCGACAGAGAGAGAGAGAGAGAATTGGAGCAATGTAAAGAAGGATTGTGATTGAAGGGGGAAAGACCTACTTCTTTGATAGAAGTATCCTTTTATTGGTAAGTACCTAATCTCAAATGAGGCGTGAGAGGAATACCCATACCCACTGAGATAACTAATTATAAATAATAATGATGTGCCCAGCAATGTTGGTTTGAGCAACAAAGTACATGATACATGGTTTTCTGGCATTAGTGGGTCATAAAGTGATACAATGAATCCCATATACGTAAGTTCTAGGAAGACAAAGGCTAGGATAGATACAATGAAATATGTTGATTTGAGTACATAGGACATAATGGCCCCCAAGATCATATGAGGGGAAGATCACAATCAAAGAAGCCTTGTTGAACAAGGAAGGGATCTGAATATTTGAATGGACCATCTGAAAGAGAAGCGCATGTTGTTAGATTTGCAATCAATGGAAATAAATTCAACCAAATATACGGAACTACATCTGAGGTTGGATAATGGTTTGTTGTCATTTGGGCATGTGGGGGGCTACCTGAAGGTTCACCCCCTCATGAGGTCTAGAACAACTCACACACCAGAGAAATGTTGGTACAATCTACTAGATCACTAAACCATAGAGTGTACGATTCTCGAATGTGAGATAATGTGTTGAAGCCGAGCACATGAGAAGCAACCAATTCAAAGGGAAATAATGATCCCCTTTGCTTGATTTGAGGTACTAAACAATGATGGACGTTAGGACCATGGTACACTACCCTCTATTGTTGTGGGGAAAAGTATCCGACTCGGAATGACCCTATCCCTACTCTAAGGGTGATAGTTCCTTAGCAACAACTGAAAGTAAAGCTTTGATATTTTTCCTTTATGAAAGTACAGAGAAGGAAGAAAAGATTGACCAACCGATGTCTTTCGCTTTTGTCGATCCTGTTTTCTCTCTTTGCCTCTTGTTCCCAGCTCCTTGCTCCCTTTGCCGGCCCAGCTACACAAAGATCCTGCAAAAACAAGAGAGGGAAACTACAAGAAACATGTACTCATAACTGATGCATGGATTAGAATGAATCAAATATACAGATAAAAACAATACATCATTGCAATACAAGTATATAGGAGAACATCGAAGCTTTATTGATAGAAGAAAAAGGTTCTGAGAAGGTTACAACCATAAATGGCTCCAATCCAGCAGCACCTCCCCAGCAGCAAGAAATCTCCTCTTCCCCTCTATAAAAGCAATCACCCAATAGCTCTAACTGTAAACCAACAGCACTTTCTTGCTTTGCACAAAATTGCAGCCTCCCTAGACCTCATAGAAGAGCTCTATATATAGGAGATTTGGAGAAAGGATGAGTCAGCTTGAGACTGACCTAAAGCTGCCTTGTGTCCTCTCCCTCTTCAGTTAAACTTCAGTTCTTGAGTCCACTTGGAGATCCTTGCTTCCACATGGAGATCAAGTACCTCTTACTCATCATAGGGCGAATTCCTTGAACCAAGTGTCAGTTTGGAAGCTTCCTGGGCAGTTGACACGTTGCAGAATGACTGTGCCACTTGGCCAATCTCGCCCAGCGCAGGTAGCCTTCATTGGTTTTGACTTTCAGCGCAGGTACAAGGAGGAGCAGTTGACATTCAGCGCAGATGCTCAGTGGAGCAGCTGACATGATCCAAAAATAGCCTGTTTTTGAGTGTTTTCAGGTGGAGAACTGATAGGAAGTGCTGTGGTTTGCTGACCTTGTTCCTCTAGGGGTAAGAACAACATGTTTAGGGACTGAGGATCCCTGTAATTATTGACATTTCATGCTCCATGCTGCGAGGCACAAAAATGTCTATAACAGTTGCCCCCTAAAGTATGAGGTCGTTTATCGGGTGAAATGCTTTATCCAGAGGGTCCGAAGTTCATTCAAGTGCTGAGAGGTGCCCTGTAATACAATACAATACAATATATTATTTTTCATTCTGTTTTCATGATCTAGCTGAGGCGGGCATTCCCATGCTCAGCTTTATAAATACATTTTGGTACATAGAACAGACGATCGTCTGATGGTAGACTGATAATTTTCTGCTGAAATTATCATCCTTTGAATAGGATGATCATCTGCTGCAATGATGTACATGACAAATGCTTTTATATTTCCTGAATATGTATCGCAGCCCGGATGGATGAAACTAGATCCGGGGTCTTCAAACTCGTTCGATCTTCACTCTAAGTACAAGTCGATCCATGTGAGAATTTCTTGAAGTCGAACATGGAAAGACATCGCTTGATTACCGGTCAATGATGTAAACCGTTAACAAGCGCGAGAGGAATCACCGATAAGGATGATGACCCTCAAGGTACTGCAGTACAATTCACGTGGCGTGAATAAAGGACTTGGCGTCGAACGCCACGCAAAATCTTCTGGTCGAAGGTCATTGATGTATACCTGTCGCCGGAAGTGAGAAACTTGCCATTGAGGCATGCAAGCTTCAAAGTACTAATGGGGTTGTTCCTAGATCAACTTCTTGGATAATGAGCTGAAGTCGACAAGAAGCGATCCGTCAAAGGAGGGCCTTAATGAATCCCACATCAATGACACGGAACGGAGCTAATGATTTTAGTGGAGGTGAAAACAAACTGTGACATATGATTCAGGGTGGCGATCATGAATGGATGAAGGATAATGTATGGCAGTGGATGGGACACGGTTGACACTTTCAGAATGACCTCTCTTGAACATATAACGACACTGATGCGATGGATCGGTAGCATTACCCCAAAATGTGGATGGTTTGGCGAAGACCATGGTGATGAGACCGGTGAATGAAACAACCCAACCCGATGTGGTATGGAAGAAAAGTGTCATGTTCAAGAGCGACTTGCTACCATTAAGCTTTGATGTTCTCCCAATTTTTCCCCAGTCATTTCTGACCAGTACCTCTTTATTTTTGTCAAGCTTGAGGAGGATAACATATGCTTGTTCTATAACCTGCCCTTCGGGCAAGCCCATCGCTATGATTTAACGAGCTTAGCGATAGGGAAACTCGTTCTCTTCTAAAGACAAGTTTGTCGCTATTTAATCATTTTAACGAGTCTAACGACAAGGAAAACTCGGTCCTTTTCATTTTTAGAGAGTCTGAAAAGGTACAGAAAGTTAACTCCATAATTCCTTTTTCGTCATCTAATCCCTTAAGTCCGAAAAAGTATAAAACAATACAGAAGGGATGGGTGTTCGGTACTTTTAACGAGCCGAACAAGACAAGCGCTCGATCTTTTTGTGCAATAATCCCTCAGGTCCAAAAAAGATTAAAATCTAGAGGAGGGATAGCTCTTCCGGTCGTTTAACGAGCTGGAAGGCCAAAACTCGGCAAACTTTTCATATTTTACGAGTCAGATGAAAAGAGCTCAAAGAAGACTCGTCTTTTGAGGAACGAGTGATAAACAGGGATAGCAGCAGATTCCAGGTACAGGTTGGAATTCTCCAATCACGGCAGTGTCACAAGGATGGCTAGGTGAAATCACTCTTCGCAGTTGTTTCTCAAAAGAGGTAAACACACAAATGGAGGTGAATGATCGGCCAAATGAAAAGTGGAGGTGACGGTGCACAAACACGACCAAGGCTTTTATGGCTGATGGATTTACGATCTCAAAAGGTTATTTACCGGGATAGGTTCTTTTTTTAGATAAAAATGAGCTTAAACTCTCGAGGGAACATTGCTCACTGCTTTTATTTATTTTTTAACGAGCATGAAGACCGCGCTAAAACTGCTCGGATCTTGCGTTTATTTTTTAACGAGCATGAACTATGTGCTAAAACTGCTCGATGATAAGTTTGCATGCCCCCAGCATAATAATGAAAATCGAGGTGCGTGCCCCCCAAGATTCATTGCGTTCAACTCGGTGGTTGGAATGAAGATTTGGAAAGGGGATTTGTTTCATTTTTTAACGAGGTTGACATGAGATAGGAACTATCCTCGAAGCCCACTGTATTTACAGTATTTCTATTAGGGCGATGATCCATGCTGACAAAATGTTTAGGAATCTTCCGAATCCATTAGATATAGAAGATTTCATATTGTAGGTTTCCACTGTGGCCACCTCCGCCAGATTACTTGCAGGCGGTAGGGAAAAAGTACCCATTAAGGCAGGGTCTTTTAGGAGACCTACTCCAATATTTGGAAGCGAATGATCGCTTCCATGTGTCATTGGAATGCTTCCCGTAACTTGTGAACTGTCGGGGAGGAAAGTTTGTTGGTCGACGACTGTAATCCCTCCTTGAAAGGGAAATGCAATCTTCCTGAAGTAGGTCGACACGACTGCGGCCATGGCATATATCCAGGGCCTTCCTAGTAGGATGTTGTAATCGAGGTTTCCATCAATTACTTCAACATCGACTTCTACTGTTTTTCCCCCCAGTTCAACTTGCAAGTTACCTAAAATCCCGTAGGGAGTGTATGATCGTCCATCAAATGCTTTTAAGGTCGTTGACGATTTCGACAAGGGTGGTGAGCCTAAATTTTTCCAGCAACTCATCGACATAAGACATGTAGATGCCCCCTCATCAATAATTGTTCGATGAACAGTTTTGTTGAGGGCTTTCACTTGAATAAGGAAAGCTAGTTGAGCTGGTAACTTAGGGTCATATCCTTTATGATCAAAGGCCACAAGATTGGAATCCATTGGGCCAATCCCACCTATTGTTGATAATAAAGTTTGCTCTTGGGAGGGGCAATTTTGCGGTACCTCAAGTGTCAACATAGCGGACGGCGATTGGGCCAGGTCCTCTATTATATTATAATTCTGTGCTATTTTGGCACGAGGATTAAATGTCGATTTGTGTACTACTCCCTTTGGCAACTTTACCATTGGTTCAGGAATGATGGGTGGCACAACTTTGGTCAAAGCTGTCGTCGAACTACTAGGTTGTTCATTAGCCTTGTTATTTGACAGCCATGGATTCCCGTAATCTTTATTCCTTGTCAAAGCATTATTCTGCTGCTTTGAGGTAGACAACATAAGCACTTGGGATCGGGAAGCATTTTGATTAGCAACCAGATTTTGACCAGGATTAGGAAACGGATCAGTCAACACAGCTGAGGTTTTCGGACTCTTAAAGAATCTTTTAAGCTCAGCTTTGCATGGACAATCTGCTGTCCAATGATCCTCATCGCATATATGACACCCCGAAGGGGGTTTCCCTTTTCTCCCTTTCTTTTTCTTCTTGTCTCCTGGTTGCTTCAGTTGTTTAACCTTGTCGTCCGACACGGCACTTACTTCTGAGGCAAGAAGTTCTTCATTTGCATTTTGATTCGAAGTCTTACGGGTTTTCTTAGACGAATCCCGTGTTGACTTTGCATTTGCAGTGCCAATCACACCATCGCTGGCATGAGAGTCACTATTTGATCCATTAGGGGGAGGAATTGAAAATTCCGGTCTAGGGGCGTCAGGTATCTTGTCATAGAGCGTGCCAGACTGAGTATATACTAAGTCTAAATATTGGGCACGAGCAATAACTTGCTCCTCTGTTACGACGCCTCCCTTGGCCACATCTTCTGTTATAGCAGGAAGAAGCGACTTTATAAACCACTCAGCTAAAAGCTGATCTGGAACATAAGTCTTTACCATTCTGCGACGACGACGCCACTCATGTATATGATCTAATATATGTGTGGCCGTTGTCTGCTTGAAATTGGTTAAGATCTCGGTTCCAGTTTCGTACCTTATAGGTAACTGAAAGTGTGTTAAGAAAGTCGTGGCTAGGGAACTAAAATTGTCGAAAGAGGCTCTAGGTAATTCAATATACCATTTAGCCGCCGGACCAGTCAATGTCCTCTGGAAAAGGCGAAGCCTTATCGAATCATCATTCAAGGTATTCGACGAACACCACAGATGGAAAGTCATCACATGATTCGACGGGTCTTCGCCAGGATTTCCATTGAATTTAGGAATGTCCGAAGGAAGTTTGTGAGGAATCGCTGGCCACCAATGGGCATAGGCGATTGGATCATTCGTCAATCGATGTAAATCTGGTAATTCTAGAGTCGCCACGAATGGCAACTGCTGATTTAGGTTTGGCGAGGCGTACCCAGGATACGATGGAATCGCCTGAGCAGTAGGCCTTTGCATACCAGCATAATGCAACTGATGTTGATAGGACTGATATGGCTGGTGGGCTTGGCCACTGTAAAGTGGTTGATTTAACCCGTTCTGAATATAGGGTTGCCCACTATTTGCAAAGATCTGTCGCTCAGATCCCTGGTACACCTGTTGAAACTGAGGTTGTTGGTATTGCATCATCCATGGCTGCGAAGCCATGTTTTGCTGTGCGATACTAACCGACGGACCAAGATGCGGGGTTATGGTTCCCGTTTGTATCTGTGTCGTCCCGGCAGTTGGCGATTGTGGTTGTGTTGCAGGGTCAAGGGGCTGTTGCATTACAACTTGGGGTTGACATACAACAGGCATCGATTGAACTTGCGACACGGTTACAATTGCTGGCGTCGTCGGGATGCTAGACATAGGTACACATTGTTGCATGGAATATACAACTCTCGGTTGTTGGGGCAACATAGGCACCCAACCACTCGTCGTAACTTCAGTCAAACCTGAATGCGGTTGAAAACTGCCGTATGGGTATCCTCCCGGAGGGGGAAGTGAAAAGGCATATTGCCCCCCATACGGTAACAATCCGGAGCTCAAGGGTATAGATTGCCTTTGAGGACTGGATGGTCCAAACTGATTTCCAAAGGGATCGATTTGTCTAGTTTCAACATAAGAATTACCGGGTATTATACCGGAAGAACAAACTGGAACAGACCAAGTTGTCATAATAGTCCCTGGGTGGACTCCTTCTAGCTGTTGAGAGCTAGTCGGGACAGCTGGTATGCCGGCAAACATCGTCGGAGTGACAGCAGGAGCTTCTGCTGTCGCTGTGTCATTTGGCACAGTCCTAGATGTCGACGGTTGCTCAGACATTTTAAGTCTATCCAATAAACTGCCTAACGATTCTACAGGAACTTCCACTGGCGATGGACAAACTTCTGATGCAGAAGGAAAAAGAGTGATGCCTACTCCAAAATGAGTTGGAGTATTTGCTTGCTGGTCCTCTACGATTTCCTCTATTGCAATCAGACCAGGAGGAAGAGGAAGACCGTCAGGTCCGTAAAAGATTTCTGGTGCCGAAGAAGGGGTTGCTTCGACAGCGACAGTTGTTTGAGCAACAAGACTCTGTGGACCGGTTTCAGATGGAACTGGTTCAGTTATGCAAGTACTTGTTCTCAGACTAGGATCAGTACAACTGTCCCTCTGTCGCTGTTGAACTTCTTCAATAGAGGCAGGGATTCCAGAAATATTAGGAGTGACCAAAATCTCAGATGTAGTTGGAACTGTTGTTCTAACTTTAATGGGAGATTTTGACCCGGTCAAGCGAGTTTGCTTCGTCCGTACTACTCTCGATTGCGGAGACAAAGACGGTTGACTCGCGAGTCTCCTCGAACGACGGAGTTCTAATTGACTTTCCTCCACGGTTGCGGATTACTCGATCAACTAAAATACAAAAAGGGGAATTATGTTTCCGTATTGAATGAATTTTATTAGACGCTTTTAGACACAACTTTGCTTTTTCATGTTTTAAGAGTCGAGAAAAAGCTAAAGATGACTCTAGTCGCCTTCGATGTATTAACGAGCCCGAAGTGACAAATGCTCTGTTGGACTTTTTCAGTTATAGAGTTTGAAAAAGGCCAAAAGAAACTGCTCTGGAGATCTAGGCAGAGGGTGTGCCAAACCTTTCGCGAAACCACAGAATACGTTTTACGGTACGGGTGGTCGATCTTCGTGAATGCTATGTTCACTGCATCGCGATCAGTAGGGCGGCCGACACGGCTTCCTAAGGATAAAGGATAAATGCCTATAGGGGTCTCCCAATATACGCGACGGTACGCGGGAGCACAAGTCCGTATTAGTGCTATCGTCCCTCAGGAGGAATCACCCACCTTCGTAGAGATCGACAGTCACTACGTTTAACGACGCCGGAACACGTCTCTACCTAGACCTCTATTGTGAGCGTTATGTTACAAAGCGTTTTTAGATTCATTCAATATATTTTAAGTTGATCTTGTTTAGCAGTTTGTCTTTCAGGATCACCACGAGATGTATTGGTACAAATTCCTAAATGCAGCTAAAATGATAAGCAAGCTTTTCAATCTTTTTAGCTTTGAAAATCCTAACTACTGAGGGAAAAGAAAGACATCATCTTTTCACACAGATCACAAAGCACAAACTAATGCACTTTCTCCTAGATCAATCACGCAAACTTATCAAAAAATGCAAATGCAAGATGCAGGTATTTCTTTTCTTTTTTCCTTAATGTTGATGTAAGACAAAAAGGAAACTGTTGTATAATTTCGAATTCAATTTGAAGCGTAAACAAACAAGTTTTGTCTAAAATCAAAAGACGCCTTACAGGTACTTGTTTCGACACTAAAAATGTATGAATTCAAACCATAGTATGAAAAACAAACAAACTCAATCAGCTATGAACAGCAATAAAACTATCTCTCAAGACCACTACGACACTTTTACAGTTCTGGATCTAAGAGGTCACAGCTATACTGGTTCGCTTTTCACAATGGGAAACTGTAAATGAATCAAGAAATACTGAAAGAACAATCACAGTTTCATCACACAACTGAGGCGGAATAATGTCAAGGAAAGTTGGTTTACAGCAAGTACAAATGACAAGCAATCAGCAGCAAAATAACAATGAAAACAGGGCCAAGACTCAGTGGGAAACCTCGGCAAGACACTGGCTAACTGGTCCAGCGCAGGCTCTGGTCTGTCAAACTGAATTTCAGTGCAGTTCCCGAAGGGAGTACCTGCGCTGAAATGCAGACTGCCTTTGGGCAGCCTGCACTGAGACACGAGAGTTGCGTTTACAAGGGTTTCCGGGTCATAAAAAGCTCAAAAATTCACTGTTTTTGCTGAAATAAAAAGCTATAGGTCAAGTACAAGCTAAGGGATGATCAAGAGGATGAAAAGATATCACAAAGAGCACAAGAGTCCTTGTGGATCAGCTCTTCAAATCATAAACTTGCTCAGAAACTGAGCCAGAGCAGCTGCCCTCTACTTTGCAATTGAAGGACTCAATTGCAGTTCGATTTGGTGCTCTCCTTGTTTATGAGATGAATAGCAAGAAACACAATAAACCAACAAGATACTAGTTTCCCTAGCGGAGTCGCCAGTTTGTTGTGGGGAAAAGTATCCGACTCGGAATGACCCTATCCCTACTCTAAGGGTGATAGTTCCTTAGCAACAACTGAAAGTAAAGCTTTGATATTTTTCCTTTATGAAAGTACAGAGAAGGAAGAAAAGATTGACCAACCGATGTCTTTCGCTTTTGTCGATCCTGTCTTCTCTCTTTGCCTCTTGTTCCCAGCTCCTTGCTCCCTTTGCCGGCCCAGCTACACAAAGATCCTGCAAAAACAAGAGAGGGAAACTACAAGAAACATGTACTCATAACTGATGCATGGATTAGAATGAATCAAATATACAGATAAAAACAATACATCATTGCAATACAAGTATATAGGAGAACATCGAAGCTTTATTGATAGAAGAAAAAGGTTCTGAGAAGGTTACAACCATAAATGGCTCCAATCCAGCAGCACCTCCCCAGCAGCAAGAAATCTCCTCTTCCCCTCTATAAAAGCAATCACCCAATAGCTCTAACTGTAAACCAACAGCACTTCCTTGCTTTGCACAAAATTCCAGCCTCCCTAGACCTCATAGAAGAGCTCTATATATAGGAGATTTGGAGAAAGGATGAGTCAGCTTGAGACTGACCTAAAGCTGCCTTGTGTCCTCTCCCTCTTCAGTTAAACTTCAGTTCTTGAGTCCACTTGGAGATCCTTGCTTCCACATGGAGATCAAGTACCTCTTACTCATCATAGGGTGAATTCCTTGAACCAAGTGTCAGTTTGGAAGCTTCCTGGGCAGTTGACACCTTGCAGAATGACTGTGCCACTTGGCCAATCTCGCCCAGCGCAGGTAGCCTTCATTGGTTTTGACTTTCAGCGCAGGTACAAGGAGGAGCAGTTGACATTCAGCGCAGATGCTCAATGGAGCAGCTGACATGATCCAAAAATAGCCTGTTTTTGAGTGTTTTCAGGTGGAGAACTGATAGGAAGTGCTGTGGTTTGCTGACCTTGTTCCTCTAGGGGTAAGAACAACATGTTTAGGGACTGAGGATCCCTGTAATTATTGACATTTCATGCTCCATGCTGCGAGGCACAAAAATGTCTATAACATCTATACCACTCTATTGGAATAGATGTGCTGATGTCAATAGAAGAGGGACTACCAAAGTTCAGAAAATGAGGATTCCTCAGCAAAGGCACGAGGGATATAGTAATGTGATCGATAGACTTGCACTAGGGATGATGATGGGGGAATAATAAGAGTGGTGAGATTATGAATTCCCTTGTCATAGCATGATATGCATGGCTGACCTGGCAGCAATTGACTCAATTCCTATGGGGATAGTCAATTACTCAGACGAATCCTTTTCAAAGATATATTAGAATAGCTAAAGGCTAAATGTGGGCAGCATAGGATGAATGTGATGCAAAGAGGGATAATGTACCATAACATGACTCAATGGGACTCTGAACAAACTCCATGTATGAAAAGGTGACTTATTTATGATTCTTTGAGCAAGGATGACTCTATGATGCTACCACGTGGGGGAGACCCAAAGGGGACCATAAAAACATAAGTAAATAATGCTTACTCACGATGAAACCAAGCACCTAACTCAACAAGTGCAAAGCCCATTAGAGGAAATTTCATCGTAGAAGTGACCATGAAATTTTCACGTACATAATATGTAAACCAATCAAAATCCTTTAAATTTAGAAAGAGGTACATGTAAATATTTTGGAGGGAAACTTAAAAAACTACCCTTTTAATTGTATTTTTAGCTTATCTCCTTATAGGTTTACTCAAACTTCAAGTGTAAACACTCATTGGATGTGGAATAAACTTCCACATCCAATGAGTACCCATTATGCATACCTCAGAAGTATGCATAATGGTTACTAATTGGATGTGGAATTTAATTCTGCAACCAACAAGTGTATACACTTGAAATTTGAGTAAACGTATAAGGAGATAAGCCAAAAATACAATTAAAATAAGTGGTTTTCTACTTTTCCCTCCAAAATTTATAACTCTTATTTTATTGTTTTCCTATTATTTTCTTATTTTTCATTAGGAGGCCACTTTTAGGCTGAAATTTCCTCTAATGAAAGTGGTACCAGAGTAAAGGTGACTCATATGAAGAAATTTGATTTTGGTAGGCAGTAAAGTGAGACCTCATCGAAAAAGTGGCTTCCTAGTGAAGTTTCAAATTACTAGAAAGAAAGAGAGACCCATTACAAAGCTCAGTGAGAGATTTTTGATGGTTCATATGTTCATCAAAACGGGATATACTTTTGATCTAGGTGGATATTCCACTTGGACCCCCACCACTCCCTCTTTCAGTTTTTTAGTTTCATTAATTGTAGCATTGTTTACTATTTTTTGCATTTTTCAGGTCCTGAACTTCCAAAGTCGTTTTGAGGCCCTAAATGACATTTCTTAGAAAAAACATGCATACATGATTTTTATTTAATATTTTCATTTTAAATTTGAAGTCCTCAAATAGATATTTCTAACGAGGTCTTGTTTGTATCAAACAAAGATCGTATGCCAAAGTTACAACCCCAGGAAGTTAATGTACCAATTTACCTAAACAGGGCCCATAGTTTTGGTGCTTCATCTCCTAGGGATAGAGTTTTGGATGTTTATGGTTTTCCATTGTTTCTCAATAATAAGTAGGCTTTCAATCCTCATTGTAACACAATTCAAAGGCATGTAGTAGCCACATCTCTTCTCATAGATAACCTACCATCGCTTGAAATAGTTTATTTCCATTCTGTTTGCAAGCATATTTCAATATTTGATATTAATGAAATGAAGTGTTATTTCTTTTGTATCTCTATATTTATGATTATATTTATAATTTCTTGTGTTCTTGTTTAAGTTTGGATCAAGTTTACTCATAATGTCCAATAAATAAATAAAACTAGTTCTTTTCCTATAAAAGGGCTTCTTGCCCCCAATTCCAATTCATTTGCATGTTGAGGTGTTGGATAATTTGGAGATGAGGAGGATTCCCTAAATCTTGGTGAGCTCATAGTAGACAAATAGACCTGTTAGAGTCGGTCTTTTTAGTCCTCTGGCAGAGATCAAACATGCTCTTACAAAGTGATTTTAAGGTGTCAAGGTCAAATTTTATCATTTCAGCGAGTCTTCAAGCAAAATTTGGTCACTAGGTACTAGGTCTAGGGTTTGCTTTTACTCTTGTCAAAGTTGTCCAAATGTCATTCCATGTCACCGTTCAGCTGAGTGTACCATCATTCAGAGGGTTTTCATTATCATGTCAAGTTCCACTGGGTCATTTTACACCTTGTTCATGCTTCAGTTGCACCTAGGTAAGGTCATTTCCCTCTCCTAGGGTTTTGAAGGCAATTTCTCTTGGACGGTCAAATCATTGGAAAAAATTGTATCCTGATGTTCATACACCTTCCCCTATCCTTAAATTACCTTATCAAACACTTCCCATCATTGAGATCCCCCAAATTCCTCATTTTCACACAAACCCTAGTTTCTTGCTACAACTTGGCAATTTTCTAGGTTGGACTTGTGTTTTGCCTTTTTGGACCCCTTCCCCTCACTCAATATTTGAAATTCCACTTTCCCCTGCTTCTTAACATCCCTCCCTACTTCCAAGGATTTTCCCAAGAATTTAGAAGCCTCTTATCCCCTTCATTTCGCTTCATTTCGACAAATCTCTTGTGCCACACATCGGGATAGGTTTTACTCCAATGATGTTTCTGAGCAATAAATGATTAATTTGGGAAAACTGAGAGAGGTTTTTGTCCAAAACATGCAAAGGAAGAAAAACCTCCTTCACTTTTTACACAGGTGTCATGGCTCTAGAGAAATGTAAAAAAATACAATCGCCTCGAGAGAATTGATGCACCTCTGAAGTGACATTGGGAAAATCAATTTTTCTCCTAGCTTGGTTGGCCAAATGACCTGATTGATGAGTCAAATGATAACTAGACATAAATATATTTCCAAAGAGCTTTCATGAGCTCACTTTGGAGTTGAGGAAGGTATTCAAAAGTTGACGGTGACAGCACTCTGCCTTGAGGCAGCCTCATTTGGCACATTTTGACCAGTCTTGGGCGATTAGATTTTTGACATGGAAAATGAACTCCAAATTGAAAAATTCCAATTGGGTTGGAATTTAGACTCGAATACCTTTCCAACGATCTATCCTGCACCCAATTTTGACACAGGGAAGGCCTCCAAAAGGCTCCTGAAAAAAGGTGCGGCACACAGAGGGAGCGCGACGCACTGGGAGAAATTTTCCAGTGTAAATTTACACTGGCGCTGTGCACATGGGAGGCGTGGTGCACAGGGCTAAATGGCCTGAAATTCATTGAAGGTTATCCAATTTTCCATTTATTTTCGTGGATTTTCTAGGTGGGGTCAATCTCTCAGTGTTTCATCCATTTTTATGTTGGTATGATGATAGTAAATGATGGCTTATGGTTGCACAAAAACTCTTAAACCCTACCACCTAAAATCATCAAAGCAAATGTTGTTAGGGTTACAAACTCATTGTGTTGGTGCCAAGGTTCTTCCCCCATTTCATTTTTCCTTCTTGCCCTCATTCCCTTCTTCCCTATGCCACTTTTTCCATTTCTCCCTATCCTAAAATGCTACTAAAATCCTATTCCCTATCCCCTCCTCACATTTGTCAAAGGTAAAACCCAAACCCTAGCCCATATAAATTTTCCTAACACCCCAAACCCTACCCTATAAAATCCCCAAACCCTCCTACATATCCCTAAACAAAATTTCCCCCCATAACCCCTATTCCCATTATATTATTCCCCTTCCTAACACTCCCTTTTTGCATTGTTCCCCTTGGTGGCAGATCTCACAACAACCCCTAGTTTCATACCATCATCAAAGGGCAGTCCAAACACAGTACACATACAGTAGTCATGGAATCTGAGCATTCATCGGATTATGAGGTGGAAACCCTAAGTGACTCTCCCTTGGAAGAATAGGGACCCCGGAGGCCTCATAAAAGTGGCAGACATGTGAGAGAAGAACCGACCACCCTTACAGAATTGCAGGCATGCCCTCTTGCTATGTCCTGTTTTCAGTTTCAATCATGCTATGAGTTTTGTGAAAAGGTTGCAAATGTTCAATTTCACCATGAGTTGGCTCGCCTATTTGTTCTACATTTGCATATTTCTCAAGTTACTTTGGCAGGTGTTACTTTCACACTTACACCGGACTCTATTTTGTTAGCTACCGACATGCCTAATATTGGAGAACCAAATGGAATATGACATACTTGGAGCAGAGGAACAAACAACTTGAGGACTGGCAAGCTGAGATAGAGTTGCAACTAATCATGGAAAACCAGTAACACATCATGGCAATAGAAGGTAGACCTATGGAGCAAAGAGATGAGGACTGGGAGTATGTTTTAGAGAAAGTGAAAATTCACTTGGAGCAGCTGCTAGACAAGGCCGATAAGGACCATGCATTGCTGAGACACATGGATTTCCAGTACATGGCGCGAAACAAAGTGTGCAAGGTCTGAATCAGGAATTTGAAGGCGAAATTGAGGAAGGCAATCAAGAAGAAAAAGAGGCAAAGGGAGCTCGATCGACTTTAGATATTGGCCGAAGCCTCTTTGGCCCAACATAACACTTGATAAGGAAACTCCAGCCCAAATTTCAAGAAATTTGGGGCAATTTTGGTCAGAACACAGGTTTTTTCTCCCTGTGGCGTGGCCCTTAGGATTGGGAGCTCCAAATCACAAATTGTTTGCATTTTTGGATTTAGCATGCAAAATCACGACTATTGGTGCTTGGAAAAGAAAATTTGGCATGATTTGAGTCTCCAGGAGGTCAAAAACACTCAAAAAATGACCTCTCTGCCCCTATTTTGACACACAGGAAGCAGTCTTGGGAGAATGAAGATTTGGAGGGGCAAATGAGCACCAAATTTAGAAATTATACTTGGGTTGGAAAGTAGACAGGTTAGGATTTCCAACAAGCACACTTGGGCACATTTTGGACTCATGCAGGTACCTCAAAACAGCCTCCAAAGTGGCGCAATGCATATAGCTTTTGGCGTGACGCATATAGAGAAAAAGGCCAAAATCGCGCCCGCTTCGCCAAATTTCGATTCGCGACTTTCTCCAAGTGGGCCCGCTCATTTACACTATATTTTTCTTGGCAACTAAGGAAATGTTTAAAAATCATTTTCACTAAAGGTGGGCTCCTATCCAAGTGGCAAAGCAAGGTGAGCAGTCACCCAAGCCATTTGTCATTTTTGTAACGCTGCACCTGTAACTAATGGTCGGCTTTCCACTTCCACTTTGTAATGAATCAATGATTAGAAAAACTCCCCAACTCTTGGTCGTTCTATTTCCTCATGGCATAGTCTATTTACTGTATACAAACCATTTGCAAAGGTTTGGCTTGTAATTTCTGGGAGACTGTGGGAGAGAAACTCAGTTCTTCATTGTATATTTTGACAGAGGATTAATGAAAGGTAGCGGCTCTGTTTCATGAGATTCATGTGGTTGTGAGTGTAGAAAATGTGTCTCTTATGTTTCATATGTATTTCGTAATGTTTCACAGTTCATTTCATATTCATTTCTAGTGAAATTGTCTAAGTTAGATAAGGTAGAATTCATTTTTATTGCTCTGCCTGTGGGAAAATTTCATGTTCAGTGTTCTTCTTCTGTTGAAAAGGATTCATGTACTTATGCCCTTTTCACCCTACTAAGAAATTCCTCCATTCCGCATTATTTCAAACTAAATTGCTAGACTTTCCACTTGTCTTACCTCACGAAGTAATCTGTGCCTTTGTATTAAATTCTCTGCTCATTGTTGTCCGTTGGTCCCATACCATCCCAGAAACTCAGTCATTCATAAAAAGTTGCTTCTTGTATCCATATTTACTTACTAGCCTAAGATCAATATTTCATTGTTATTCATCTCAGACCATTCCATTTACTTATTCGCTGAGCGTGACTCGGGGAGAGTCCTCTCCTGTTCTGGTAGGGCTAGCTACCAGACTGAGCGTGGTTTATGGTTACCCCGAATTTCGCCTTCCTTCAGCCTAAGACAGATTTAGGTGCTAAAAGGACCGTCGTATTTTATATTTGTGACTTTTTGGTTGGTAACCTTATCTAAAATGGTCTTAATGCTTCTTGGAAGGATGGTTCTTACTGAAGAATGAAGGTAAGAAAGGAATACAGGAATGAGGTGCTAGAGAAGGTCTAGGATTATCCCTTCCCACCAAGTCAAACATGGAGACCAGGTGGTAAGTGTGGTATCATATAGAGTGGAATAATTAAATATATGCTATCAAGCATCTATGATATGTGATGTGTATATGGCTTGCCAGAGAGGCCGATAGGAAAAAAAATCCAATGAATAAAAGGATAATCAACCATACCTATATTGTTCAGGTCTAGGTTGAGACTAATGATAATCAAGTGACAAGGTGGTCACGGATGACATCATGCCCCAAGAATGAGATACTCCCCCCTGATGGAGGGGACTTATCAAGTATGCAAAGGTGGGAATGATGCCCCTACCTATATGAGTTTGTGGAGCACCATTGTGTTCCAAGTGCTCGAATAAGGGATTCAAGAACCCAACCATACTTGCACAAGATCCTCAAGAGGATGATGAGTAGATGTAGGGGGATAGGTTTCCCCCAATTTTGAATGTATCATTGTAGCATGGTATGGACATGTCTGATGTATATATAATAGTGGAATTTGAACACTTTATTACATGTGCATAATATGTTTATGCATGTTATTGTGTTGTCACCATTTGTTTTCTATGGTTTCCTTCGTAAGGGAAGAATGGATAGGTGTAGTAGGAGAAAGGAAATGGTGGATTACCAATCTCGTTTGTCACTTAATATGTGAGTTAAAGGGATGGAATTGTTTGGTTCACATACACGGTGTCAGCATACCAAAGAGTGGCTTCAGATATAATGAACAGATTCTCACTTAGAAGACACAAAGGGTGCACAAGAACAATGACTAAGGGATTGGGTTGTTGATGTAAGATGAAGGAATGATGAAGTGGATCATCCCTTGATGCTGCTACTTTTTACCTAAGGATCCATTACCATCCTTGAGTTTTGATTGAAGGCTTTCTTTGTAGGTAAGGAAGGACAATTTTGGTGGGAGACATCTACATAGTCAAGGACTGCAAAAGGCTTATAATCTTCTCCTACATTTCATTAATACAAAAAGCTTTGTTTTCCTATATTTTTGTCTATTTTATGCTTATGTATTTCAATGCCCCCTTGACTTATTGACTAGAGATATTATTCTACGATATGTATATCTTGTAGTTCTCTTTCCTGTCGTAATTGTTTTGTGGGTCCCATTTATAGTAATTGGAGATGGAGATAAAGTTTACAAGCCAAGAGAAGAGGAGGACTTGCATTGGACTTTAGGTAGGCCTTTCCTCCATTTTCTAATTTCTTTAAGGAAAACATTGTCCTTTTTTGTTCTTATTGTTTCTAGATCAAACCACTAGATCTAGGGGATTCACTTCTATCTACAGAAGAAAATTTTCCACATAACAATAGAAAAGAGGCAAACAAAGAAGGAAACTCAAAGGAAGAAGTAAGTTGAGGAAAATGGTGGAAGTGAAGGCGATATATCTAATGCAATGGAATTTTCGGCATGTACAGATCAAGGACTAATTGTATTGGGAGATGTCAGCAAATATTCAACTTCAAGAGCACCTTGTTTTCTATTGATCAAGGATGAGGAATATAGTGAAGATAGTGACTAGGAATCATCATGTATTGGTTTTTGTTATAATTTTAGATATGATTACCATTGTATAAATGATTTCCCATTCCTTTTCTCATGTAGTGATAATGATTCAACTAAAATTTCTCTCATGGGTAGAAATGAAAATAATCATTCTACAAAGAAAACAAATTCAGAAATAATGGCCCTAGAAGCAGAGATTAAAAGGCTCATATATGAGAATAGATATTAGAAAATGTTATTACAACAATTTAATGAAAAGGAGTGTGCCTAAAAAGAAGATATAGTCACATTAAAAACCCAGTTGAAAGAAGGAAGGAAAAATGAAGAAGGAACGAGAAAGTAGTATAAGGAAAGGGAAGATCAATGTCAATGTTTGGTGGATGAAGTAGATTCATTAAGAAATAAACTCATAAATTTGCAGGAGGCGAAAAGAAATGAAGAAGATGCAACAATCAAAGAGCTTAGATAAAGAACCAATTCTGATCTTGAAAAATAAAACAAGTGATATGAGGAGATACTTCAAGTATTTGAAAAATGTGAAAACACGCTTAAGAAGGAGATCATCAAGTTGAAAACATAGCTGAAAAAGATAAAAAGTGAAAAAGAGGTTGAAGTAAGTACTCTAGAAGGTAAGTTAGCAGAGAAGAATAAGATATTGACGTTTAAATATAGCTCTAAGATATTGGGTATTCTGCTTTAAAATCAAAGGTATCCCTCCATTAAATTTGGTCTTGGATTTCATTAAATTGTAAAAAGACAATCTAACTAACAATTTTGGGTAAGAAATTTTGAGAATAACAAAGAAAACTTTGATAATCTAGGTAAAGAATTAAGAAGGAAATTAATCCAACAACCAAGAAAAGTGAATTTTCAAAGGAAACATTTTCTCCTAACAATAGAAATAACAATCCATTCTCTCCTCTGGAAAATAATGTCGAATGTTTTATCTATCATAACTTTGCACACTTTGTAGCCAATTGCAGAATCATATTCACAAGAAGATGATCAACTCTCAGGTACTCAAGTTTCTCTAAGGGATACTATTTTACTTGCAACATGTTTCGTCACAAAGCTATTAATTGTAATAGGAGAAATGTGAAATACAATTACTTTGATTCTTTGGCTCCCTTCTCTAGTCATGTGAGATGTTATACTTGTAACAAGTTTGGGCATGTAGGAAAAGAATGTAGGAACAAATCAATGAATTCATTTAGACAACAAAACATGCAGAAATACAAGAACATTATTAGATCCAAAAACACTACTCATAAGGAAGAAGAACAAGTAGGGTGTGACATTTCCTTATGTGCATTTGAATAAGAAGATCAACGATATATTGATAGCAAATTATCTCATAATATGACTAGAAATAAGGACAATTTTATCTCTCTTAAGAAAAAGAAGAGTGGTAAGATTATTCTTCGAAATAGTTCGTCTGCAAAGGTACTAGGCATGGGTAATGATAATCTTGATGTTAATAATAGAGAAGAAGCTAATGTACTATTGATCTATGGGCTAAAGGATAACATTCTAATTGTAGGCCAAATAGTTGATAAAGGAAATGAAAGTATCTTTACATCAAGTAGATGTAAGATCATAGAAAAAGCACTAGAGAAGTCATAGAAAAAAATACCAAAATTTAGATAAATTATATGCACTAACAAAGAATACAAGTATAAATAAGAGGTTTAACTACTCTTCTTCATATTTTGAGTAAACGAAAATAGTCCCCATTGCATTCTATTATATCTGATGAAGGGACTGCAATTGGATCCACAGACCAGTGGTGTATGATCACAGGAGAGTTATGCATGTATACATTGATGATAATGTCATTTTTATTCTTTTGGTGATGATTTATGTTACTAATGATGAATTTGATGAAGTGATTATGACTAGGAAAAAACACGACATGTTTAGGGGGAGTTGTGGCTATGAAAATCAGAAGTTTACATTTGTATGTGTTTCTTATGAATGAAAAACAAATATACACATGGTTCTTGACTTACACAACCGCACATGTTTTTCTGTGATGATAAACAAGTGGCAAAAATTTGGGCAGGCGGGGGGGCGGGGTTCTCATATGTTTTTATCAGTCCATTATTGGATTTCTAGTTCTAACATTGATTTGTTGCAATTTGGAAATGATGCCCATATGCTACCTAGGAATGGTGTTGATCATGATGAGTTTACGAGTTCTTGCAAAATATTATATTATTGTTTCTAATGATATGGTTCTTGGGTGCATTTATTGTTGGTCAGAAGGATATAATGTGCTCAAATTTAATGATGAAGAGCTTGCATAGGTTCATGGGGAGCATCTTCTATGCTTCTAACAGTTCATTTTTGACATTATCATTTCTTGAGAACTCCTTATTTCATGATGTTTTATATGATGATTCCATGATTATTACTATTATCATTGGTTCATTACTCACTACTGAAAATATATGTGTTGCTATCACTATGTCATGGGTTATTAATGATGATTGGGTTGCATATGGTGAAGTAATGGATGGTGACTTATTATTGATGCTTGATAAGGAGAATATGCGTGTTATTGAAGAGACTAATGCTGCATTATCTCATGTGTTTTACTTCTTGACGATGAGGATGTTCATGTTGTTTTGATTATGCCAATTATGTTGTTGTTGTCAAATAATTGTGTTGCAGATGCCTATATGGTGACGATGATTGATGATGATCATCATGGTTATTCTACAAATATAATTCATTGCTGAAATCCTTATTCATGATTATGGATGCCATGTATGTCTCTTGGTGTAAAGGTCATGAAAAGACCCATGTTTGTAATCATTGTTAAATGGGCATATATATATGGGCTATTGGGATCAAGTCATGTTATGTATTTAATCTCATTATTTTGGGTGATTGATGTAAAGTTTGGGTCAAATGTGTAATCCCATTATGTTTGGTGTTTGATAATAGAGCCATTAATTATAGGAGACAGCATGAGTCATAAAGTCTTGTAATTCTATTTCATATCTTTAGAAGTTCAAACATATGCTTAGGTACATCATGGTCAGTATGCAGATTTCATGATTCACATCAGAATATTTGACTTACAGTGATGAGAACTACAAGGGAAAGCACTTCATTTAGCCTGCTTTAGCCATTTACCCTTGATGTCAAAGGGAGAGAGAAGACTTGGTGTTTGCATGTGTTCACAGGTGGTTTCCAAACACCAATGTGGTTGACATAAAGTCTAAAGGGGGAGATTGTTGGCAGTATGGCTAATATGTTGTCCTTGATTGCAACCTACATGTCACATATGTCCTTTATGTCAATATGACTAATGCAAATGATAGGAATATTGGTACAGGTATTTTGTTGGCAAGCTTGTTACAAGCACTTGAGATAAGATGAAAATGTGAAGTTTAAAAGGTATATGCAACCCTTGTGAATAATAGTCACATACATACGTAGACTTTGTGAACAAAATTCATGTACAGAAATCCTACCCATGGAAAATAAAAACCAGGAGGCATTACCATGGTAATTACCCATAATATTTTGTCGGCGACATCTATTTTATCCTTTCAATGAATACCAACAACATTACCAAAGGACTTACCTGAGGTATTGGCAAAGACAAAAACTATATAAAGACATGGAGATCAAGGAGTTAAGTATGCATTTTGAAAGATTATTCATGTGTGATATGATCTAAAATAGGTGTGCACCAGGGAGCAAGGAGAAGACTCATATCTAAAATATCTAAAGATATGTTGAAATATATGCTCGATTGATTTCATTGTTGCAAAATGCTTAAAGTGCCTAACAATGTAGCATCTTTTATTAACATGGTGTTATGACTTGAATATGTTTGCTGAGATATATCATTTTCTGATAGTATGTGCACAAGAATCTATATTTGACATGGGTTGTGTTTGCAACAATGATCTGATTCATATGCTTAAGATCTATACGCGGGTTTTCTTCAGTATTGTTGTGTACATATGCATATCTACTTCAATATTGTCATGTATAAATTCTATGATAATATATTCAATATGTCGAAATCTATATGTGGTTTTAACAAATGTTAAGTGTGTATATATGCAAGTATACTTAATAACAATCACGTATATATTTTGAGTTGAAGTTAATTAGGTTTTATAATCTTTCTTGGTGACGACATTTAATCAATTATGTATTATTTGCTACTATATCTCAATAGTGGCTTGATCGGAATGGTTTTTATCTGTTTTGGATTGGTATATATTTGGTTGTGCATTGGTTTGATCTAGTTATAATGGTTGGTTGAGATTTAATTCAGTGATTGGTTTGCTTCAGTATTGAGTAGCTCAATATTTCAGTGATTTAGTTGGTTTACATTGCTTCAGTTATTCAATGGTTCATTTGATGTTTTGATTTTCACTTATTATTGGTGTGGGTCCAGTGTGAAAAATTGATGAAAGGTGGCCTACATGTTTTTAATGGTTTGAGTCAGGTGGATCCATTATGAAATATTATGAAACGTGGTCCACAAGATGTTGAGGGTTGTAGAATTCAGTGAGGGGGTAGGACCTCCCTTTCGTTAGGAGCCAATGAATGATATTAGGGGGTTGTATCTCCCTTCTAGTGGGTGTTGGAGAGAAAGTGGAGGTTGTAGCCTCCTGTGAGTGGGTGCTTGCATGTTGGCAAGAGTTCGCGCTAGTAAAATACCATGATGTAATGATTCTTCACTATAACAAGAGAAGAAGACAAAGACGACAAAAATGGTGGTTTTCTCCCACATTAGGTTTCAACCTAAAATCTTAGTGCTATCATGTATTAGAAGTGTTTCTCATGTGTTGTGGTTTATCTACTTTCTAATGCTCATGATTACTACTTAATAAGTGGATAATGAAATGGTGATGTAATAATTAAAGTTAAACAACTAAGGGATATTACGAAAAATTGGTAATCAAAATATACATGGGTCTCATTAGTTAAAAGTTTGTACACACGCGAGTTGTCTGAATAACAATAGCGTACACAATTCTGAGTTTGAAATTGTAGAAAACGTAAAATAAAAATACTTATTCACCCCCCCCCCCCCCCAACAACAGTATTTTTCCTAACATGTGTGTAGGGGATTGGATCAACAAGTTAGGACAAGGACCTACAAGCTAAAGCAGGGTCTCCATAATTGTCCATAGGGTTTGTAACATCATCAATTTGTGAGAGTTTTAGGTATGCATCTCTTATTGTACTTAATGGAATAAATAGTATGTATTTGTTTTAAGTCTTGAGAATTCATGCACACTTTGCCGCACACTATTTGAAAGATCTAAGGGAAAGATATGTGGAGCAATAGATCCTTAACTTTTAGAATATTTCTAAGTAATATAACTGGTGACTTCACTACGGACTCTTTCCCTAGTTTTTTATTTCTCTTTCCATGGTATTGAATTTTGATTTCTACCCATTGTTGAGTCTTTCTCTATGTATTTTGACCTTGTTGGGCCTATTAGATGCTGACTTTTCTTAGTATTAATTATATTTCATTCTAATTATATTTTTATCTTTGACCTTGGGTTCTAATCTCACCCTATTACCCATTTACATATCAACTTCAAGGGTTGGTTTCTCCTTGGGTATTCTCCTTGTAGCGATTGGGTACCCTAGTTTCCTATTATTTAGGAATGTTTGTTTCCCAAATAATTATATTTTAGTAGGTATTCCTTCAACCCCTTTTAAAAGGGCTTTGGATATTTCATCCTCTATATGTACTTGATCATATCTATTTCAATTCTAGTTGAATTGACACTCTCTTGGTGAGATCTCTTAACTTATTTGCAATTTTGGTTTGGTGTGTCAACGTTGCATGTTTAATTCAAATTCTCCTTGTAGTGATTTATGCTTATTTTGATTTTGTGATGTTGTAAACTGGATATGGGGGGTTTGTCAAATATTTTCAATATGGTTTCTTATTTGGATCATAAATAAATCTGTGTTTTATAGAATCTCAAGTCTTATTTCCTTTGTTTAGGGTTTGAATTATTTTCCCACATAGGCCATTGTAGGTTTGTGTTTGTTGTATACATGTGTTGAATGTGAATTATAACTTTCTTTGAATTTAAGCTTGTTTTTTTTCCAAGTGCTATGAACCATACTTCATGATTTTTCTTTGCAAAGCTTTAGTTTTGAGTTTTTGGGTGCTTGTTGGATCTCTTGCTTTGGCATTGTTTAAAAGTGTTTATTTTTTAGTTACAAGTTTTTTAGTAGGTCTATTATTTTATGAATTAGGTGAATTTAAATATGATCATTGAGAGTGAATGTGAGGTTTTATTTGTCATTTGAAAAAAGGAAAAGATATTTGCTACGATTCCTTACATAGTTTTCATCGAATTCAAAGCATAAATTGCACTTGATTTATCTTCTATTAGGATTGGTATTGAGTATTTTACACACCATCTTAGTTAAAATCCGTACCCTTGAGTAATCAACAACATAAAATAAATCATTAATAAAATTCATTGCACGTTTTTTTTTAATAACAAACTAATAATAGCTTAGAGTTGTAGACCCTCATATTAGGATTTGGAGAGGAAACTCTTCAAGGCTATAAAATGAAAACTAGATCTACTAATGAGTGTAAATCTATTTTCACATCAAATGCTTGTTGCAAATCTCCTCTCACATAGGGGTTAAGCATGTGATTACATTGGGAAATTATCGAGTGACATTTGCACTCTAAGTCTATTGGTTTTTTCTAAATTGTGCACATTATAAGGGAGGGATGGGTGTCAAGATGATAATATTATGAGAGCAATGGGTTGCTAAAAATATATAGTCAAGCAGGGATAAGGATGCATTCAGGTCAACAAGTAAGAAGATATAATTAGGGTTTATCTACTTGACATAAGGTGGGAAAAACAAGCTATAACAATTATGGTATATATGTTAGAAGACTGGGTGGGGAAGTGGTTTTCTTTAAATTTGGTCAAATCCTCCAAAAGTACATCTAAAAGTGACCCATTTTTACCTTGGTTATCACTTTTTTACCATGCGTATGAAGTAAAATAATGTATTTCTTTCATAATATCTAATTATCACACACACTCATGTTTTTTGATGTCTTGATGTATTCTTTTTTGTTAAAGAACATAGGGTAGTTAGAGTTAATTAGATTCTTCTAGGCATGATAACTATTTGTGAGCTGTTTTCAATTTTTCTTCTTATTCCATTGTTCACTTATTATTATTAGAGTGTGTCATCTTTAGTGAATAAAATAGCTACCAAAACAAAGAGACAAGGACACAAGATGTTGGCTCTCTGCCAGGGCCAAAACCTCTCCCTCTTGGAGAGGAAAACATGCACAAAATTATTCTTATAGAGATTACAATTGACGAATACCAAGACCTTGACCCTTGACCTATTGTGCCACCCCAAGACTAAGGCACCAATCCTCTTATTTGTCACTACTGAGATCATCATCATGATTGCTCCTTCACTGAGATCATTGGTACATCATGACTACTCCTTCATTGAGATCACTGTTGCACCAAAGTCTTCATTATAATCTTTTATGGCTGTGTTGGAACCTTGATGTATGATGAGATCCTTTCTCTACGTTGAGACTATGATCATCCTTATTACCAGGACTATGACTGCATTGATAACTTCATTGAGTCTATGATTTTTTTCTTTTCACTAAGATCATCCTTGTCATTGTCATGTTGTGCATACATCACTGTAATACTTATGCTAAGAGTGTGTACTCCTATATAATTCATCTGAGAACCATAGATCCTTTCTCCATTCGAAACTATTGTAATAATGTCTCCATACAAGATTCCTGTAACATTTAACTTAACCAAGATTTCAGAGAGGAATGAAAGATCTTAAGATTGTTAAGATTTTGTCTACCTGCACACATCCGAGATTTCAAAGACTTGTCCAAGATTCTATTCTGCACTTTTTTGCTGACCCTGACTGGGTATATATAGTGGTTTGCCCATGTTTTCAATCCAACATGACAGTGTGAAACGTTGTGTCTATTTATTGAGCTAACATGAATTTCCTTTAGTTATTTAATTCAATTTGAGGCTGACATGACTGCATTCTTCAACGTTTTACTTGTTTCCTTCCTCAAGAAGATTGTGTTTGTCTTGGAGGATTGTTTTATACCTTTATATAGACTTGTATAAATTACATATTGACTCAAGAAGAGCATGACATTGACTCTTTGACATCCTAAGGCTCTCAATGGGATCCATCTATAAAATAAAATTCTTGCTCATGAAACCCATGCAGCAAGGTATAATAATAAATTCATTTTTTCTTATTTACAAAAATCAATGTCATGAAGACCGAACCTAGTTACACTTTCTTCAACACTCCCTCTTAACTAGGGAGGTATTCGTGATGGTACTTGTTCATTCTCAATTTGAAAAATTTCTCATAAGAAGAATCAATTTGATAACCCATCTGTATAACATCATAGTAACCAACATTGTTTCCACAATAAGGCCTTGATTGACCGCTCTATCTCTCAATAGATCAATAACATTGTTGGCGAGAACAATTACTATAGACGCCTTCATCATTTTCTCTCAAGGTACATACCCACCTGAGTGTTCATTGAATATGACCTTCTGGGACTATCCTTATCTTGGTTTTTTAGTGCTCAAATAATATCGTTCCTCTTGCCTACTCTTGTCTTGGATGCCCTACAGATCCTCAAAGAGGATCGGAAGCTAGATGATTGCCCAATCCTCCATTATTTCTTCCAAAGTGAAGACAAGAATGTTGTGTCTATCTCTCCCTCTCAACTAGTGATGATATAATGTGTTTACATTTTTTTTCATGGCCTTCACCTAGGCTTAAGATTGTTAATCCTAGTCTATTTCATGACACATGAAATAGAAAAACACAATTGTCACTCCTTTTTAATTACGGTTGATCCAATCCAAGCTCCCTATTTATCAAGGACCTATCAGAGCTCCCTCTTAGTGAGGGACTCTTCTATACATCAGCAACATCTTCTTTGTGGGTCCTTCCACTGCTTGACTAACGTTTCTCCTTGATGTCATGAAAATCAGTTGAGCTTCTTGCTTGTAGGGCAAAAACTATTGATCACTTTCTTCCTTAGTTCATCATTTCATTCCTTTGTTCATGGAAAGTGACCTTCTTCATATCTGTAACCTTCGTTATATGAGTACTTATTTCTCATCATGCTTCTTCCAGGGCTTTATATCCACCACATGAATGTTAGTTATACATGTACTTACAACTCTTATTCCAGTAGCCTTGCATAAACTCATCCAGATATTATTCAAGAAATCAAAACATAACATTAAATCAAATAGTACGTTACGAGATCTCTCTTCATCGTGACATCTTCCTATAGGTATCAACATCTTGCACACATATTGACACATCTCCGAAATATATTCATTGTCAAGGGTCTTCATATTTTTCAGACTTTCATCAGAGTCTTCATATCTTTCCAGAATTTTTCCTAGTCAAATCTTCTTGGTCTTTTGTATGTTGATTTCCTTCATCATGGTTTCATATCTCACAATTTTCCCCTTCCTCACACATTATATTCATAGGAGCTTTCAATCAGAGTTTCTTAATTACATTCAACCACCTCATACTTCATATGAGGACATATTGTGTTGATTTCATCTAGTGTGACTTATGCCTTCCTGCATCCTTTCAAAGGAGGAGATCTTTTTCTCTTGATCATGCTTCTCAAGATAGAATTAATGATCCATGTTACCTAAAACCATATGAAATGACATTATAATATTAAACATAAGCATACATACCTTATTTAACCTTCAGGTCATCGATGCTTCTTCCAACAGCTTCCTTGATTGAAAATATCTTCAATCCCTTGATCTACTTCATGTCATCGCATCATCATCTCATGGATTCCATAAGTTGAAGTTCCTATTGAAATACTTGCTTCCTCTCTATATTACTGAACCCTATGATGAGGATTCCATCAAAGAATTTTGAGGATATTGTATATCCCCAACTAGCAAATATTTCCTTTTTGACTTGTTGTATGATGAGCCTTGTCCTAGATGACTTCTTCCTTTCCTTAAATGTCCACTGAGCTTCCCAACAGCTATATCCTTCATGTTTTTTCTGTCATGGATTTTTACTTTCATGATTCCCATGGTGATGTCACAAGCTCTTGTTTCTAATTCTTCCATGATGCCATGATGCATCTTATCATCATTGTCATATCTTAAAGCAGAAACTTATGATAGGACCCTTTTGTGAGGGATAACTTCTTACTCATAGGAGAGATTTGTTACTCCCTCTTTCCTTGGTTCATTTCTTCAGCTTCCTCTATCTTTCTAGTGATATGAGCTTCATTCTATAAACTTTCCATAGCATTGAATCTTAGCTATACTTATTCTTTCTTGCTTGAGGACCAAACTTTCCTTTCCTTCTTGCACATGTTTGAGTCCTTTTAAACTTCAATAATTTTTCCATCAACTTGTCTTTCTCTATTCAGCATATAGACCTGTTGATGCCCCGAAAATCGTTGTATCAACATTGGGGGATAACCACCCGGTCCGGACCTTAGTACAACTCCTTTTCCGTTTGGAATGGTGGCTCCGACTGGGGATAATGGGACCAGTTTCCCAGAAATGGATAAATGGGATGAATGAATGATTGGTTGGCTAATCTAATGATAGGCGAATAACTTAATCTATCGGCGAAATAAAAGAACTACTCCTAATCCCGGGAACTATTGTACTTTTAAAGTGTAGCGCTTGATGATCTATGTTTATAAACAGGCATGTAGATGACTCTATTCAATAAACATGGAATTTTATTCATTCAAGAATTACTCTGCTTAAATCGTTAAACAAAGGGATTAACGCAATATTGCTACACTTTATATATCATCGATACATATATGATCAAAGGAAAGGCATCCCATAAACATCCAATAGTGGAAGGAATAAAGAAATGTTGTTAAAACACATACATATATTCGATAATAGCAAAGGTAATCAAATAACAATTCATATGAAAAGAATGAATTCAGACATAGATAATAGTACCATATGAGCTGCTAGACACTCCCAATATCAATTGCTATTTGACATTCTTCCTCCAACGCAGAAATACTTTCAAACAAAGACAGTAGTGCACATTTGCATAAAAGTTTCCTTGTCAAAATTAGAATAACTGGTCCAGTTTTATAAAAGAATATGGTTGAAGCACAATAGTGCAACTTCAGTCTTTAAGTCAAGTACAAAACTTTACGACCCTTTCCAAAACAATGAAAGGGTCTATAAATACTTAATTAATCTAACTATCTACAAAACTGAAATCCTAGTTAATTGGTATCAATTGATTTTGATCATATTTTTCCTCAGGAATCTGGTAGTCGGCGGCATGAATCATCAAGTAGGTTGTTTACCTTTAAATCTGAGCTGACTTATCGCAAGCATCGGCTCCACTTCGGGCGGTCTGTTGAGGCGAGAGCTAAGCTGGGCGGCATAGGTGGAATCCTGAATATCGGGGATAATATACCCGATTGCATCTGTAAGGCACTTGAGGGTGGCTCTCTGAGTGTGTGGTTTTACCAAGAAGAACCAATAGGTGTCCCATGTTAAACTGTTAATTCCAGCAATTAATCTCCCCTTTTCCTCTAGATCTAGATAACATGACTACTCCATTGTTTTCATTGCTGTCAATTTTCCTGGCGTGCATTGGGAAATCATATTTGACAAGTAGAGAGTTTTATTAACTAATTCAACCAAATTGCTTGTAGTTGATTTGCACCTTGAAACTGCCCTCTCTGCTTTCATTAACTAGGACTGCCATTATGTGAATAATATATCTTTATGTGACTCTAAAATCCTTGGTAAATTCACTGCTTGTCCCTGATCAGTATCTTTCCAGTCAAGAAATACAGCTATCGTTTCTTCAGCTTGATCCAATTCCATCCTAGCCTTTTCTATTTTTTCACTTATTGATGTCGTCAATTCACATAGTGGCTCTGCCTGGGCGATTTGTTGACATAGAAGCTTAATTTGGGCTATCAATGCCGTATTTATCTGTTGTTCTTTTATTCTGAATTCAGTTATTTGTGGAACGCCCTTTGTCTTCTCAAGCTGTGCTGATAGTTGAGCAATTTGCTCATCTTTTGTTTTCAGCATTTGCTCATTTGCTGCCTTCAGTTGTGCCAAGGCCTCTGACAATTCTTTCTGCTTCTGGATTGCGTTGTGGTCAATACTTTGTTTCTCTGCCTGCAATTGTTGAGTTAGTTAATTGTTTACTTGCTGTTGTGTCAACAATTGTTGTTCTGCCTGCTCCGCTCTCTGCTTTGCTTCAGTTAGTTGTGCCTGTAATAAGAAGATTTCCTGGTCTTTTGTTTTCAATAAAAGACTCACCTCAGATGCCTTATCTATTGTTTCTACCGAATAGGCTCCAGCATATTGTGACAGTTTTGTCAGGTCATCAGAGGGGTCAAATTCCTCCTTCCAAACCACATTGCCCGTGACCGTCTGTTCTGGGAAAAGGGAAGGTTGATCAGTCCTTCTTCTCTTCCTTTGTCGTTTTACTACAGCTTTATGCCTTGGGCTGTAGAAGACATCCAAGGGAGATATCTCTTCTGCCTGCAGAATGATTTGATCGGAGGGGTCTTTTGGTATTATTTCTACTTCTTTTGAAATGGGTGGGCCGCTGGTTCCACTTAGAACCTGTTGTGAAGTGGTTTCCTGTGTGTCTACTGCTTTCGAAGTCTTAGTGTCCTTTGAACATTTCAGACTGCTGATAATAGAATCAAATTGCTGCCATTCCTGGAGCAATTTTGGATCAATATGAGTATCCACATTTACTTCAATGTTGGTCTGTTTCTGCTCTTTAGTCTGGGTCTCCTCCCGCACTTTCTCCTGTTCTTTAGTCTGAGTTTCCTCCTGTGGTTTTTCTTGTTCTATTGTTGTAACCGGAGGTTCCTTTGACTGTCCCCGTTTAGGCTCGCTTGACGATGTTGTTGGGGTTGTTGCTAACAGATCCAAAGGCAGAGTTTGCAACCTCTGTTCTCTAAGTCTGTTGAATTCAACCAACCCTTCATCTTGATATTTCATTCTGGCAAATGCCTTAACCTGCATTATTGACTCGGCTGAGGAGAACAGGTCATCGAACATATCTTCTTTATGATCAAACTTTACCAATTTGGCCTATTCAAGTGCATTATAGGCGACTTTGTTGGGATCAAATTGCCTATTAGGGAGAGTTGCTAGAGTTAATGATTTCATATTTGTAGCTTCTTTCTCTGCATGTTTGAGATCATGCAAGGTGTAGACACCGCATCTCAAAGGAAAAGAGGGCCAGCCCTGCTTCTTATTTTTCTTGAGAGTCTGTGTAACACTCTCAGCAATGATCTGATAAGCTATTTCCCTCGCCAGCAGTTTATCAGGTATGTACAAAGGAAGGACGTGAGGTTCGGCTTGGCTACCGAAAACCCTTATATAAGTGAACTTTTCCTCCCCGAACCATCTTCCTACTGATGTTAAGTCAATCCCAACTTGGTAGGAAATCTTGGGAACTGATTTATCAAAAATAGAGTAATGAATGGGTAACATAAAGCCATTGCAGACTTGGTATAAATGGTGCTTATAAGAGGATTTCCATAATTTCTGATGGTATATGTGAATAGGCATGGGGTCTTGTGATGTCCACCTCCAGCCGAGCACAGGAAATTCAGAGTTAAAACACAAGGTATCTAAAATATAGGCATTGTAGTAGAATGGGGGAATTAACCTTTCAGTAACGTGGGTCTTATTTCTAAACTCAAGAACAGCTGTTGCTAATTTATCTGAGAGAATAGTGGCCCAATCCATTATTTCACTGTTACATGCCGCTTCCATCAAGGGAACCATTTCTATGGTGAAATTAGAAGAGTCATGCAACCCCCACAATCTACACATCATTATTCCAGCATAACAATAAGGAGAACATAGGGAATCAACCGAGTACTTACCGGAAGATTCATGTTTGTGTTTTGCCGGATTTTGTCTCCAATCCCGAATGGGTTCGGATTCAACTTCATTCTCTTTTTGGAATTTCTCCAAAAATGCCTTGTTGTACTTCTTCTCTGGCTCAGGCAAATGATACATTTGCCTTAAATCATCAGCCTTGAATGACCCGAAAATTCTCCCGTCTCTGGTGCAGAAGGTTCTGTCCATGATCGGGATTTCCTCAATTTCCCATCGCACTACATTTGTATATGGGAGAATTTGTTCCCGAGCTGCTATCCGATGAAGGAAGGAGTCAACTAAGTCCTTTAAAGTACCATCAGATTTTCGAGTTGAATCTGCAGAGGCTTGTACTATTGTCACTTTAGGTTCTTCGGCTTCAATCAAATTGTAGGTACTTTTCCAAGTAGTTCTGCCGAGACCAGAACATGTAGTATCAGATATCAATCCTTTATTTTTATGTTGGATCAGCGGCGGCTTGTCATGTGGCTGGCGCAGCGGAAGTGACTGTGGTTTTCTTAGACTTCTTCCCCATTTTGTTTGAGTTTTCTGCTTTGGAAGAATTCTGCACAGGAGTGAAAGTAGACGTAACACAGAGAATTGGTAATAAAAATCCAATATGAGAAAGATAAATTGATCAATGTGTGATGAGGGATTAGCTTTTAAAGTGGCCGCGAATACAATCTATGGGAAGATTTTAGGACTGATTATTACATTAAATGGCCGTTTACACCTGCCAATCCTTTAAATTCCCATCATATCATTAATCGGCCGAATGATTCATTTAAGCGTGCCTTGGATGTTTTGGCGGTTGAGCGCAGGTAAATCATTGTTCGACAGATCAAGCTTTTAATATGAATTGATCGTAATATCCCTCTGTCTTAACGGCTTTTTTGAAATTTGCGCTTTATCGCAATCGGGTATCGGAGAAAACTTTAACTCCTTATATTCTCACCTTTTGTAATCCCCGATCGCCGATAGCGATATCGCATCGCATCAGGAGTATTGGCATTCTACGAAAGCATGGAAAGCATATCGCCGATCGCCGATAGCGATATCGCATCGCATCGGGATGAATTACCTGGGGCGCTTTAAGAACATGCATAGAATATTGCCGATAGCCGATAGCGATATCGCATCGGGGAAAACCAATGGGCCGTTAACGTATGCTCCCTATGTCATTGCGATATGCGATCTTGCGATCGCTTTATCGCAATGACAAAAGATTGATTATTTGTATTATTAAGATCAAAATGGGTTTATCGAAAAGGTTTTCATAATGTTTTTCATTTTGTTTTCGGACCTTTTTTGAACAATACAATATTGATACCAATCAAATCTAAAGGGACCCATTTCATATGATAGTTTTTCTAAATAAATAATGATATGAAATGGGGGGTTGTTGTAGAGCACAACAATTGGCGATTCGCTGGAAGAAACAGTTATCTCTGAAAAGTATGGAAATACTTAAACTTTTTCAAAATAGAGTTCTCATTAAAGGGAAAAATTCTAATATAACTAGGTATATTTGCATTCTAAATAAAATAAATCTATCTTTGTTAATTTCCCCTCTTGTTTAAAATTAGATACATTCTAAGTTTTAAATTGGCGTTTATTGGTTTATAATGATAAAATAGAGAACCTTTCCAAATCAGCTTTTAGAATTGACTCCTTTGTCATAGGTAGAGCCTCTGCTGCCAGCAAACGTTCATAGTTTCGACAGGGATACCTTTAAACCATATTATTGTCCATGGTCCCATCCATTTAAGAGTGTGATTAACAGAATGAATTCAAAACATGTTTTCACATTTTGTATTTCCTTTCTTTTTCTGTTATTGTTAAGATAAAAAGCCATTGTCCTCGTTTGGTGGCCAGCTATTGACAATGCCATTCACTGGTAGTAATCTAACCGAACAAGCTAGCTCGTGATGAGACCCCTTGTCTTATAATTCTAAGCCATTACCCTGTTTTGGTATGCAGTATTGGTAATGTCGATTAAACTATTTCCCTATGAACATGGTAAGCAGGCTTGTAATAAGACCTCTTATCTTTAATATCATATATTTTAGAATTGCACTCTGAGTAACCATAAACTTTGGTGAATGGGATGGACAATTTTCTCCTTAAGAGTAAATGGATGACAAGGTAAGAGTTAAAGATGGTGAAGTTGGATTAGTTTCTGTTTTGATATTGATAACCCTTTTGTGGCCAATCTGAAAACATAAAATGATTTACAATACTTCTAAACTTCGAGAAGGGTTCACAAAAATTGAATTGTGATTTTGGAATGCAATTATACCTAGTTTCCTAGAAATTATCTCTCTTATGTAAGACTTCTATTATTTAAAAGTAAATATCCACACTACTTCTGTTGAGCAACTTTTAAATACAGCAAAGGTCAATGGAAGATACCTTACAACTTTATTTTCTAATGGTCCTACAAACTACAAAACTCTATTAAACTAAAAATGAGAAGGGGTTACCTCCTCAATTAAAGAATTTCTTTAAGATAAGGCCATTAACAGGGAGAGAATCTCTCAAACCTGATAAATCTTGTAATATGAAGGTTGAATGGCCTATCTTCTCACAGATCTGAAATGGCCCAAGCCACATCTTCTGGAACTTGGTGTGTTTTCCCTTGTCCTCATGGGCTTTGTCCCATTTCAGAACTAAATCACTGACTTGAAATTGTTTTGAACCAGATGAGACTGAACAAAGGATGACTTGATGATTTGCTGATGTTTTGCATGAATAACCTTGGCTTTTTCCCTTTCCTTTTCTAATTTTAGAATTTGGTAATGTCTAAGTTGAATAGAAGAAGAAGGGCTTTCCTCAATAAACTGAACTAAGGCTAGAGAAGGAAGAACAAAATTTGTTGGTATCACTGCTTCTTTTCCATACAGAAGGTTAAACGGAGAAGATCCTATAGAAGCCTTCTGTGTTATCCTATCAGCCCATAGTGCGAATATTAAGGATTTGTGCCATGTTTTATGGTTCTGTTCGATAGTTCGCTTAATAATTTTAATCGGATTTTTATTTGTAGACTCGGCTAAACCATTACCCTGAGGATAGTAATTAGCAGAATATTTTAATTTAAATCCTCTTTTAATAGCGAAATCAAACATAGCATTGCCTGAGAAGTAAGATGCATTATCAAAAACAAGAGCATTTGGGACACCAAACCTGGTAATGATGAATTGATCTATGAATTCAATGATTTCCTAAGAATTTGTTGTCTTCAAAGGAATTGCTTCAACCCACTTAGTAAAATAATCGGTAGCAGTAAGGATATACTTATGCTGTTTGGAAGAATGCGGAGTAATTTCCCCAATGATATCCAATCCCCATTGCTCAAATGGCTATTCAATGTTGATCGGCTACAAAGGAAAAGCTTATTTTCTTTGTCTTCCACTAGAAGTTTGACAATTTTGGCATTTCCTTACATATTCATGAGCATCTCTAAACAGAGTGGGCCAATAATAGCCAGCATGAATGATTTTATGGGCTGTTGTGTCAGCTCCAAAATTTCCTCCTGCTGGTCCATCATGTAATTCCTGCAAAACCTTTTGTGCTTCAGGTTTTTCTAGGCATCTTAATAAGATTGAATCATAATTTTGCCTAAAAAGCACATCATCAATAATTGTGAATTTTTTTGATTTCAATCTAATGGCCCTTTTGTTTTTGTAAGACAGGTTAGGAGGTGCATATCCGTTTTTCAAATAAAAGATTAAGTCAGCATATTGTGACTTAGAATCAGTAATACTTATCTGGTTGATTTCTTCGGTTTGATCTGTATCACCTGATTCTGGAATGTTGGATGCTCCTGCCAATAACCTGCAAAAACCTTGGCCTCTAACAATCTTAGCTGGTTTAATTTCTAAGTCATATTCTTGAAGTGCTGTAACCCAATTTGCCTTTTTTTCACCTAGTTCCTTTTGGATCAATAGTTGCCTTACTGCAGGAAAAGGAACTATAACTTTTGTGTGGGTTTTTAAAAGGAAGGGTCTGTAATGTTTGACAGCTTTATATACAGCAAAGGCTTGTTTTTCTACTTCGGAGTAATTCAATTCAGCACCCTGAAGATTTGAACTATAAAATGAAATGGGAGCTTCCAAATTGTGATCATTGAGCTGTGTGAGTATTGCTGCATAAGACAAGGTGGATGCGATAGTATACAATGTAAAATGATTAGAAAAATTAGGAGTATTTAAGGCTGGGGCATTGATTATTGATTGCTTGATTAAATCAAATGCTTCCTTTTCTGTTGATCCCCACTTAAATACTGAATTTTTCTTAATCATAGTTTGAAGTGGCAAAATAATTTGAGAAAAATCTGGAACAAATCTTTTGACAAAATTGATTTGGCCTAAAAATGACTGCATGGATTTTTTATTATGAGGGAAAGGGATTTCAGAGATTTCTTTGATCCGGTCAGGATCAATATAAATGCCATCTTTAGACACAATAAAGCCTAAGAGCTTTCCTTGGTCAAGAGCGAAGAAATATTTTTTAGGGTTAAGAGAAATACCATATCTTTTGCAGCGTTGAAAGATTTGATTTAGATCATGCAAATGATTGGACTTCTCTTTAGAAAATACAGTAATATCGTCTAGATAGACGACTACTGTTCTATTAATCAACCCTTTAAAAGCTATATCCATTGCTCTTTGGAACGTCGCTCCTGCATTAATAAGTCCGAAAGGCATTTTCTGATACGCATATGTTCCCCATTTTGTTCTGAATGTGGTTTTAAGCTGGTCATCAGGATGGACCAGAACTTGGTTATATCCTAAGAAACCGTCTAGAAAG
Source organism: Pinus tabuliformis (assembly GCA_031772625.1). Classification (NCBI taxonomy): domain Eukaryota; kingdom Viridiplantae; phylum Streptophyta; class Pinopsida; order Pinales; family Pinaceae; genus Pinus; species Pinus tabuliformis. The sequence goes on along the minus strand of CM062814.1, from coordinate 441,261,743 downwards.
GACATTAACTCAAAGCCTGCTACTGATTGGAGTATCTGCTCCATGGTAGGTAATGGGAAATTGTCTTTTAAGCTCACCTTGTTCAAATTTCTGAAATCAATACAAATCCTAATGTCGCCATTTTTCTTTCTGACTGGCACCATATTGGAGACCCAGTTTGAGTGCCGCACGGGAAAAATAATCTTAGCTTTCAAGAGTTTGTTAAGTTCAGATTTTATTTGGCTCTCTAAGTTCGGATGTATTTTCCTCAACTTCTGCTGAATTGGTTTCTGATCGGGAAGCATTGGAATGGTATGCTGGATGACGGATGTATCATATGTCTTTAAATCATCATATTTCCAAGCAAAAACCTGTTTATTTTTCCTTAACAGTCTAATGAATGCCTCCTTCTCTTCCAAGGAAAGTCCTAATCCTAAATTAATGTTTTGAGGAGTTTGTTCAGTGCCAAGGTTTATCAACTCAAACCTTAGGGTAGAACTATGGAGCTTTGCATTAGTCACAGGTTTAAACATGTCTTTAATATCATAAAGATCCTCAAGTTTCACCACAGGCTTAGGGATTGAATTTTCCTCAGGTTTACCTCTCATTTGAAGGTCATGCTCGTTTTCTTCGATGATTTGATCATCATAGGACTTTTCGGAAGTTAAGAACTGTAAAATATCTTCATCATGGTTGAATACTCTCCAATTTGTGACATTGTCAGGAATTGATGGCCTAAAAAACAACTATATTGAAAATCTATCTGGGCTGTAGTCTTCGGAAGGTAGGAGCTTGGAGGCAACATTGGCTAGTAGGTCAGCTGCCGAATTTTGAGATCTGGGAATAGAAGAAATATTGAATGCCAAAAAGTGGGAGGTAAGTTCCTGTGTCAGCAATTGATAATGCTTGAGATGGGTGGAAAGACAATGAATTGTATTTCTCACCTGTTTGATAATAATTTCAGAATCTCCGAACACTTTCAAATATTGGACTTTGAGGCCGATGGCTTTATATAGTCCTTGGACTAAGGCTTCATACTCTGCTGTGTTATTTGTGCATTCAAATTCTAACCTACAGGACAGCATTGCTTTTTCCCCTTGTGGGCTAATCAAAATACATCCTGCTCCTGAGCCCTCACTAGATTTGGACCCATCGAAATATAACGACCAAAATAAAGAAGTATTAACAAATTTATTTACAGTTTTCTCAGTACCATTGAAACATATTGACCTATCTATTCGTGAAAAAATTTCAATCTGAGATGTAAAATGGTTTACTGAGAAAGGGGATGGTTGGGCAGCGAAGTTGCCAAAGAATGACTCTGATGAATAATTCCCCAAAATGTTGTTATTAAATTCTATTGGTTGGTTTTCTTGCTCAAACTCAGTAACTGTATGGGTCATATGTTTTTCCCGGTCGATCCTTATTTGATTTGGCTTACCCTTATAGGGAAGCCACATATGTGACCAATCAGTAGAAGTATACCCATGTAGTTTTTCAGACCAATCCCTACTCAAGATCAAACCATAAAATTCAGGTATATCGGCTATTAGGATATCAATCCTTTGTACTATTCTGGGATCAACAGATAACCTGATAGTTACGGAATTAATCTCTCCCAAAACATGTACTTTAGTCCTGTCCAACTGTACAATATGAATAGCAGACTTCTGGGGTTCAATGTTCAGTTTGGAACAAACTGAAGCTGGCATTATGTTAGAAGATGCCCCTGAGTCAATCAAACAGTTGTGCAGGTTTCTATTGTAGATCTCATAGGTTAGAAGGAGCGGTGGAGTATGAGAGTTTGACCTATCTCCTATTAGGACTGCATCAGTAGCTTCAACCATACTAGAAGGTGGTTGACCTGTATCGTTAGAAGCTTTAGCACTGGGAAGAGGTGAAGTGGGAACAACATTTAATTCTTTGAGAAGCAATTTCTGCTGATGTTTTAATTTGCTAAGTTCAAACATGGTAATGTTTGCCTTAGTTTTCTTCATATCATCAACAATATTGTAATCCATTGAATCAGATACTACAAAAGTTTTAGATGTTAAAGGAGTATTTGAGGTTGAAGGTTGGTTTTGAGGAACTGCTGGAGGTGGCTTCTTTGTAGATACTTTTTCCTTTATTGTAGCAGCACCTGCACTCCTTTTCTTTGAAGTTGCCTGAACAGGTTCGGAGGTACTTTTACTCCTAGTAGTGACATGGAACGCTTCTTCTTCATTATCGGTATCGGAGTTAGGCAGTATGAAATCCCACATTCCGTGACATTCAACAGTCTCCTCTTCTTCATTAGTAGGTGTAGCTGTTTCTTCTTCTCCTTCTTCAAGATCTGAATCTGCATTTGATATAACATTTGGTGGTTTTGATTCATTTTTCTTATAATTTCTAAAGGGTCTTTTGGTTGAGGTTTCGGCTACCTGTTTCTTGATTTCAACCATTTCGTTTGACAAAGTCTTGAGGACCTTTTGCAGACCCTACATGTCATATGGATTTTTTGGGGTTTTCTTCCTTGAATCATCTTTAAAAGAAACTTTTTTGGCTTTTCTGTCTTCTAGAGCAGCTTTCTTTTCTAGAGCATTAATGCGTTTCTCCACAGCAAGTGCTTCTTTCATGTTTTCAGCTAAAGTAGGTTTGCCAGCCCTGTCTACAAAAATAGCTATATTGGCAGGTAGGGCGGTTATATACCATTCGCTTCGGATTTGCTCACTTGGTTTGGAGGCCATTGGGATTTTATTCAAGAGTTTATTGAATCAGGCATTAAATTCCTTAATCGGTTCCCTATGCTCTATCCTAAGATTGGAGAGATCGTTTATTAGTGTAGCCAAAGACCTATCATCTCCATACTTAGTAAGAAACTGTTCTTGACAAGTGTTCCAACTGGTAATGAAACCAGAGGGTAAAGAAAAATACCAGGATCCTGCTGATCCTTGCAAGGTATAAGGGAAAAGTCTAACAACAACATCTTGTTCTGTCACTCCCTTCAAGTTGACTGCCAACATGAAGTTATTAATATGTTCCTCAGCTTGGGTCCCATCATGGGTTAAACTTGGGTAGCCATTTTTCAGGAGAATCAGGTAATACATGCAATGGTGCAGGCATGTTGACTGCACCAGGCCTGGTCCATGGATCTGCCATTATAACAGCAGTAGCAGATGATGCTACTGTTGAAATTCCAAATGTCTGGGAAGGAAATAATGTTGCGGAGTGAGCAGATTGCGATGTTAAAGTTCCTAATCCCTGATGGACGACAATATGTAATGGGGAAGTGGGTGGTTGACTTCGCACAGGGGAAGGTGAGATGGAGGATGTGGATGAAAGCTCTTCACTGTCAGATCCTTCAGTATATTTCTTCGCCTTTTTCCTTTTGGGTAAAGGGAACTCAGTAGGTTCAATACCGAGCTTTTCGCTCTGAAGTCTGGTGAGAGGGTGAGGTAGATTAAACTGTGAAGTCGCACTGCTTTGTGATACCTCAGATTTCTGTGGTGAAATCGAGAAGCTCTGAAGTTTGTGGATAAGAGGCTAAACTTCAGGGGATTCAAGACTTAATTGTTCTGGAGTATGATGGATTTGAGCAGTGGTAGTTGATTCCTCTTCTTCTTGTTTGGATACTGGAGAACCAGCATGAAATTGGGAAGTATGAGGAGATACGGAGGGAGAATTACTCTTAGAATGGCCTGCAGATTTAGGTTTGCTTGCCATTCACAGTTGAGGCCCTCCTTCTAGCGCCAAAAATGTTGATACCCCGAAAATCATTGTATCAACATTGGGGGATAACCACCCGGTCCGGACCTTAGTACAGCTCCTTTTCCGTTTGGAATGGTGGCTCCGACTCGGGATAATTGGACCAGTTTCCCAGAAATGGATAAACGGGATGAAAGAATGATTGGTTGGCTAATCTAATGATAGGTGAATAACTTAATCTATCGACGAAATAAAATAACTACTCCTAATCCCAGGAACTATTGTACTTTTAAAGTGTAGCGCTTGATGATCTATGTTTATAAACAGGCATGTAGATGACTCTATTCAATAAACATGGACTTTTATTCATTCAAGAATTACTCTTCTTAAATCGTTAAACAAAGGGATTAGCGCAATATTGCTACACTTTATATATCATCGATACATATATGATCAAAGGAAAGGCATCCCATAAACATCCAATAGTGGAAGGAATAAAGAAATGCTGTTAAAACACATACATATATTCGATAATAGCAAAGGTAATCAAATAACAATTCATATGAAAAGAATGAATTCAGACATAGATAATAGTACCATATGAGCTGCTAGACACTCCCAATATCAATCGCTATTTGAGATTCTTCCTCCAACGTAGAAATACTTTCAAACAAAGACAGTAGTGCACATTTGCATAAAAGTTTCCTTGTCAAAATTAGAATAACTGGTCCAGTTTTATAAAAGAATATGGCTGAAGCACAATAGTGCAACTTCAGTCTTTAAGTCAAGTACAAAACTTTACGACCCTTTCCAAAACAATGAAAGGGTCTATAAATACTTAATTAATCTAACTATCTACGAAACTGAAATCCTACTTAATTGGTATCAATTGATTTTGATCATATTTTCCTCAGCAATCTGGCAGTCGGCGGCATGAATCATCAAGTAGGTTGTTTGCCTTTAAATCTGAGCTGACTTATCGCAAGCATTGGCTCCACTTCGGGCGGTCTGTTGAGGCGAGAGCTAAGCTGGGCGGCATAGGTGGCATCCTGAATATCGGGGATAATATACCCGATTGCATCTGTAAGGCACTTGAGGGCGGCTCTCTGAGTGTGTGGTTTTACCAAGAAGAACCAATAGGTGTCCCATGTTAAACTGTTAATTCCAGCAATTAATCTCCCCTTTTCCTCTAGATCTGGATAACATGACTGCTCCAATGTTTTCATTGTTGTCAATTTTCCTGGCGTGCATTGGGAAATCATATTTGACAAGTAGAGAGTGTTATTAACTAATTCAACCAAATTGCTTGTAGTTCATTTGCACCTTGAAACTGCCCTCTCTGCTTTCATTAATTGGGACTGCCATTCTGTAAATAATATATCTTTATGTGACTCCAAAATCCTTGGTAAATTTGCCGCTTGTCCCTGATCAGTATCTTGCCAGTCAAGAAATGCAGCTATCGTTTCTTCAGCTTGATCCAATTCCATCCTAGCCTTTTCTATTTTTTCACTTATTGATGTCGTCAATTCACATAGTGGCTCTACCTGTGCGATTTTTTGACATAGAAGCTTAATTTGGGCTATCAATGCCGTATTTATCTGTAGTGCTTCTATTCTGAATTCAGTTATTTGTGGAACGCCCTTTGTCTTCTCAAGCTGTGCTGATAGTTGAGCAATTTGCTCATCTTTTGTTTTCAGCATTTGCTCATTTGCTGCCTTCAGTTGTGCCAAGGCCTCTGACAATTCTTTCTGCTTCTAGATTGCGTTGTGGTCAATCCTTTGTTTCTCTGCCTACAATTGTCGAGTTAGTTGATTTTTTACTTGATGTTGTGTCAACAGTTGTTGTTCTGCCTGCTCCGCTTTCTGCTTTGCTTCAGTTAGCTGTGCCTGTAATAAGAAGATTTCCTGGTCTTTTGTTTTCAATAAAAGACTCACCTCCGATGCCTTATCTATTGTTGCTGCCGAATAGGCTCCAGCATATTGTGACAGTTTTGTCAGGTCATCAGAGGGGTCAAATTCCTCCTTCCAAACCACATTGCCCGTGACTGTCTGTTTTGGGAAAAGGGAAGGTTGATCAGTCCTTCTTCTCTTCCTCTGTCGTTTTACTACAGCTTTATGCCTTGGGCTGTAGAAGACATCCAAGGGAGGAATCTCTTCTACCTGCAAAATGATTTGATCGGAGGGGTCTTTTGGTATTATTTCTACTTCTTTTGAAATGGGTGGGCCGCTGGTTCCACTTAGAACCTGTTGTAAAGTGGTTTCCTGTGTGTCTGCTGCTTTCGAAGTTTCAGTGTCCTTTGAACATTCCAGACTGCTGATAATAGAATCAAATTGCTGCCATTCCTGGAGCAATTTTGGATCAATATGAGTATCCACATTTACTTCAATGTTGGTCTGTTTCTGCTCTTTAGTCTGGGTCTCCTCCCGCACTTTCTCCTGTTCTTTAGTCTGAGTTTCCTCCTGTGGTTTTTCTTGTTCTGTTGTTGTAACTGGAGGTTCCTTTGACTGTCCCCGTTCAGGCTCGCTTGACGATGTTGTTGGGGTTGTTGCTAATAGATCCAGAGGCAGAGTTTGCAACCTCTGTTCTCTAAGTCTGTTGAATTCAACCAACCCTTCATCTTGATATTTCATTCTGGCAAATGCCTTAACCTGCATTATTGACTCGGCTAAGGAGAACAGGTCATCGAACATATCTTCTTTATGATCAAACTTTGCTAATTTGGCATGTTCAAGTGCATTATATGCGACTTTGTTGGGATCAAATTGCCTATTAGGGAGAGTTGCTAGAGTTAATGATTTCATCTTTGTAGCTTCTTTCTCTGCATGTTTGAGATCATGCAAGGTGTAGACACCGCATCTCAAAGGAAAAGAGGGCCAGCCCTACTTCTTATTTTTCTTGAGAGTCTGTGTAACACTCTCAGCAATGATCTGATAAGTTATTTCCCTCGCCGGCAGTTTATCAGGTATGTACAAAGGAAGGACGTGAGGTTCGGCTTGGCTACCGAAAACCCTTATATAAGTGAAATTTTCCTCCCCGAACCATCTTCCTACTGATGTTAAGTCAATCCCGGCTTGGTAGGAAATCTTGGGAGCAGGTTTATCAAAAATAGAGTAATGAATGGGTAACATAAAGCCATTGCAGACTTGGTATAAATGGTGCTTATAAGAGGATTTCCATAATTTCTGATGGTATATGTGAATAGGCATGGGGTCTTGTGATGTCCACCTCCAGCCGAGCACAGGAAATTCAGAGTTAAAACACAAGGTATCTAAAATATAGGCACTGTAGTAGAATGGGGGAATTAACCTTTCAGTAACACGGGTATTATTTCTAAACTCAAGAACAATTGTTGCTAATTTATCTGAGAGAATAGTGGCCCAATCCATTATTTCACTGTTACACGCCGCTTCCATCAAGGGAACCATTTCTATGGTGAAATTAGAAGAGTCGTGCAACCCCCACAATCTACACATCATTATTCCAACATAACAATAAGGAGAACATAGGGAATCAACCGAGTACTTACTGGAAGATTCATGTTTGTGTTTTGCTGGATTTTGTCTCCAATCCTGAATGGGTTCGGATTCAACTTCATTCTCTTTTCGGAATATCTCCAAAAATTCCTTGTTGTACTTCTTCTCTGGCTCAGAAAAATGATACATTTGCCTTAAATCATCAGCCTTGAATGACCTGAAAATTCTCCCGTCTCTGGTGCAGAAGGTTTTGTCCATGATCGGGATTTCCTCAATTGCCCATCGCACTACATCTGTATATGGGAGAATTTGTTCCCGAGCTGCTATCCGATGAAGGAAGGAGTCAGCTAAGTCCTTTAAAGTACCATCATATTTTCGAGTTGAATCTACAGAGGCTTGTACTGTTGTCACTTTAGGTTCTTCGGCTTCAATCAAATTGTAGGTACTTTGCCAAGTAGTTCTGCCGAGACCAGAACATGTAGTATCAGATATCAATCCTTTCATTTTATTTGTTGGATCAGCGGCGGCTTGTCCTGTGGCTGGCACAGCGGAAGCGACTGTGGTTTTCTTAGACTTCTTCCCCATTCTATTTGAGTTTTCTGCTTTGGAAGAATTCTGCACAGGAGTGAAAGTAGACGTAACACAGACAATTGGTAATGAAAATCCAATATGAGAAAGATAAATTGATCAATGCGTGATGAGGGATTAGCTTTTAAAGTGGTCGTGAATACAATCTATGGGAAGATTTTAGGACTTATTATTACATTAAATGGCTGTTTACACCTGCCAATCCTTTAAATGCCCATCATATCATTAATCGGCTGAATGATTTGTTTAAACATGCCTTGGATGTTTTGGCAGTTGAGCGTAGGTAAATCATTGTTCGACAGATCAAGCTTCTAATATGAATTGATCGTAATATCCCTCTGTCTTAACGGCTTTTTTGAAATTTGCGCTTTATCGCAATCGGGTATCGGGGAAAACTTTAACTCCTTATATTGTCACCTTTTGAAATCCCCGATCGCCGATAGCGATATCGCATCGCATCGGGAGTATTGGCATTCTACGAAAGCATGGAAAGCATATCGCCGATCGCCGATAGCGATATCGCATCGCATCGGGGTGAATTACCTGGGGCACTTTAAGAACATGCATAGAATATTGCCGATAGCCGATAGCGATATCGCATCGGGGAAAACCAATGGGCCGTTAACGTATGCTCCCTATGTCATTGCGATATGCGATCTTGCGATCGCTTTATCGCAATGACAAAAGATTGATTATTTGTATTATTAAGATCAAAATGGGTTTATCGAAAAGGTTTTCATAATGTTTTTCATTTTTTTTTGGACCTTTTTTGAACAATACAATATTGATACCAATCAAATCTAAAGGGACCCATTTCATATGATAGTTTTTCTAAATAAATAATGATATGAAATGGGGGGTTGTTGTAGAGAACAACAAGACCATAAGTTTTTGAATGAGTTAACTCATGGATATTTGTTACCTTTATTATTTGTTAGTGCATTATACATCAATGGTGGTTATCTTCCTTCCTAGATCTTGTAGACGAGACCATATGAAGAGATCCTACATCCTTTGAGACCCTTTACTTTCATGTAGATCAGATTTCATGTGACATTATTCATTGCACCTTAAGATAATGAGTTTATCATCTAAATCACTTTGATGTCTCCAATATTTCTATGTGAGGGGATCTTTCATACATATCCCTTTTCATAAATTTAGAGGAGATATATTGATGTGCTTAATGACTTCAGCTACTTAGAGGACTATGTCTATCCTTCTTCTTCATGCAAGGAATCTTGATGACCCATCAACCTATAGATGTACTTGCAATTCATGAAGTCATTTAACCAGATTTATAATTGAAAAGATAATTACTTTTCATGTGAAGATGATATTTTCTCCTTTATTTCTTTGATGATGGTTAAAGAAGATATAATAGTTATTCTTCTTGGATGATATTCTTTTGAATGAGAGAGTCTTTCCTCAATAGATGATTTGATGCTTCCTCCGGATATCTTCTTCTAGGGCAAGGAGATGATCCATTGGAGATGCCCATGCCTTCAATTTTCCTTCTTTTTTTGGTTTAGATCAAGACTACTTCTAGGACTCTGACCTTCTTCGAGATGATGTAGTCTTCAATTTTGAGGTCCTTTGATCTTCATTGCTTAATGAAAATCTCGATGAGGGTCTTGGTGTCCTTTTGATAATGACTTTGCAGACAAAATATCTTATTGTTGTAGATTGTCTCCTTGGTTGCATAGACAAAAACCCTTGTTATTTGTAGATTGATCCTTCAATTTTGACACAACCCTTCAACTTTCTTTGATGCCCTTCTTGAATTTTATCCTTGAATGTCTCTTTTGTTTCCCTTCCTTTGACTTCAACACCTTAGCTCTGATTCCATGTTAAAGAATATAGGGTAGTTAAAGTTAATTAGATTCTTCTAGGAATGATAACTATTTATAAGGTGTTTTCAATTTTTTCATCTTATTCCATTATTCACTTATTATTAGAGTGTCTCTTCTTTATTTCATCAAATAGCTACCAAAACATAGAGACAAGGACACAAGATGCTAGCTCTCTACCAGGGCCAAAACCTCTCCCTCTCGGAGAGGAAAACCCACATAAAATTCTTCTTATAGAGATTCCAATTGACGAATACCAAGACTTTTGACCCGTGACCTATTGTGCCACTCCAAGGCCAAGGCACCAATCCTCTTCATTGTCATTGTTGAGATCATCATCATGACTGCTCCTTCACTAACATCATTGTTGCATAATGACTACTCCATTGATATCACTATTTCACTAAAGTCTTCATTATAATATTTTATGACTATGATGACACCTTGATGTATGATGATATACCTTCTCTACCTTGATACTGTGATTATCCTTGTTACCAAGACTATGACTACAATGAGAACTTCACCGAGTATATGATTATTTTGTATTCACTAAGATCATCCTTGCCACTGTCATGTTGTGCATACATCACTGTAATACTTATGTCAAGAGTGTGTACTCCTATATCATTCATCCAAGAACTATAGATCATTTCTCCATCCGAAAATACTGTAATAATGTCTCCATCCAAGATTCTTGTAAAAATTAACTTAACCGATATTTTAGAGAGGATTGTGAGATCTTAAGGCTATTATTACTCACTGTAATCACCATCGAAACTTTAGAGACATCTGAGATTTTGTCTGCTTGCACCCATCCAAGATTTTAGAGACTTTTCCGAGATTGTGTTCTGCACTTTTGCGCTGACTCTAACTAGGTGTATATAATGGTTTGTCCATGTATGCAAGCTAGCATGAAAATTTGAGATTTTGTGTCTATTTATTTAGCCGACATGACTATCCTTTAGTTATTTAATTCAATTTGAGGCAGAGATGACTACATTCTTCAACGTTTTTCCTGTTTCCTTCTTTAAGAGGAATGTGCTTTTCTTGGAGGTTTGTTCTAGACCTTTATATAGACTTGTATACATTACCTACTAGCTCAAGAAGAGCATGATATTGAATATTTGACATCCTAAGGCTCTAAATGGGATCCATCCACAAAATAAAATTCTTTCTCATGAAACCCATGCAGCAAGGTATAATAATAAATTCATTTTTTCTTGTTTAGAAAAACAAATGTCATGATGACTGAACCTAGTTACACTTTCTTCAAAAATTTTGTAGGTTTCTATGGTCACTAATGGCAATCAAAGAACTATTTGATTTGTCAAACATGAATCTTTTTAGGAAAATTTGATGTGAAGAGATATCCATTGATTTTAGGTACATTTTTCATGATCCCAACATATAGGGATATGTATTTCCTTTCATATCTCTTTTCATTATTGACCATCTATGCCATCATAATTTTTCCTTAGGTATAACCCATCAAGTTTTGATATTATATTTTCTTCATTTTCACATTATAACTTGAGTGGTAGAGCCTACCCTTCATGGATTCCTGATAATATAACCTTCTTGTTGTTTTTTGTCCATGTTATGATAGTTTTCACACCTAGGAATAATCTTGTATGCCCTCCATGACATGAAATTGAGCCTCGTTTATCTCTCTTATTTTAGATTTGTGTCATATCCTATGGAGGGCCTCAATTATTCTTAATATTTTGGTATGTTTGTTGATGCTTATTGATACCAATTTCTAAGTTCTTACTACTACATTGTTGTTTTCCATCACTTTTCTTACCACCACTACAGTCACATTTGAACTCACCCCATTTTCATCATGATTTTCTTCTATTTGGTGACCTTACCCTTTCAGGAGAGACCACTTGATGAGCAGATTCACCTTGCTAGCCTCTTTGCTTCATATTTCTTAGGGAAATTCCACTGCCTTGGAACTTGATGCTACCTATTTATACCACTCATTTCTCTAGGGAAAGTTTCCTTTACATTATTCTCATGCTTGTTAAATAATGAAATATGATGATATTTCTCTTCTTAAACAACTATCGTGATTCCCCCTCCTCATGTCAAGATGACAGATAATTAAATGTAGGAGAAGATTACAACCCTTTTACAGTCCTTGACAATGTACATGTCTCCCACCAAACTTGTCCTTAGCCACAAAGCAAGCCTTCAATCACAACTCAAGGATGGTAATGGATCCTTAGGTAAAAGGAAACAACATTAGGGCATAAGGATGTCATTTGTTAGTATGAAAATTCTTAGAAAGTGTACCAAAATAATTTCACTTATTTTGTTGGTGACATGTAGTCTTAACAATAAATGTATGACTGTAAACATGCTTGCTAAACCTACAAAACAAATGATGAAAACTCGGCAACAGATAACATACAATTATAGAAAAACATATAACATCAAATCATAGCAAAAGAACCCAATGGAAAAGAAGAATGATATTATTTTATTGATTATGAAAATATAACATGTGAGGAGAAATTATAAACTTGGGTCTATAGATCCCCCTCCGTGGGATACGTCCTTCTTGACCTTGTGCTTCAGCAATATTTTTCTCTCTTGCAATCATTGTGGTATGTTATGGGTAAGGAAAAACAATGGAGGCATGAGCTCAAGTGGGAGCCCAGATGTTATGAGACGATAATGGGGTTGATGAGAATGATCATGGTGAAGAATGAGTAGAAAACCCTCTTATTTATAACAAAATATTGAATAGATTGAGAATTAGAAAATAATAAAATATTATTGACTAAATCAAAATCTAGTTGTTGTGAATATTTTATTATATTTTTTTAGAGTGAAAAGGTATTTGAAATGGTCAAATATCTTTATTTAGAAAATGGTTAAAGTAATTAACAAATAAAAAATGATTTATTTTAGGAGGATTCATTTAAATATGGATTTGAAATAATTATTAAATAATGATTTAACAATTATCTCATGAAGAAAATAGGGGATAAATATGAAATAATAAATAATTAATGATTCATTTAATTATTCCAAGGTGATTAAGTCAAAAGTGATTAGAAATAATCATCAAATAATTATTTAATAATTATTTCTAGAGAATATTAAATAAATAATGATTTATTTAATTATTCTTATGGTGTTTTTGGATTTTAATGAGAAATAATTTAGGAAAATGGTTCACTAAATTATTGTTGGAAATATTGGCATTGATGTCAAGTTAAGCTTATTGATTAATGTCGATAATTGTTATTGATGTCACTAAGCTCACTGATGATCATTTATGTTGAATGGAAAATGCACATAAATGTTGAATGTTGAATATAAAAGGCTGAAAGTGATGTGAAGTGCAAAGGCTATGCTAATCAATGTGAAGGCTAAACATTGAGACAAAAGATGGAATCCATATATTTGTTTGAGAAGAAAATGTAGATAATCCAAATCTGATTTGTCTCTTGTAATTATTACTGAATGAGTTCTTAATTCAGCCCTATTTTTTTATTACAAGTAATTTTCTGAACTAAGAATGAAAGGACAAGTTGGTAAGCAGTTTTGGAAGTTCAAGACACTATGCTTCATTTCATATTCCTCTAAAGAATACAAACAGCCAAGAGGGCTTGCTTAAAAATTTACAATGTGGAATGAAAATGAATCTTGTTTTTGAATGAAAGTGGTATGGATCGGAGAAAGAATGAGTAGTAGCATAAGAGAAGAATAGTGAAGAGAAGGAGTAGTTCAGTAGAAAACTTGATAGAATAATTGGATATGAGGTAACTAGTGCTTGTGACTTGAGAAATTTCTATTCTTTGCTATGTTGTAGCTTGAAAAATAACATGTTGTAGCATGTTGAGGTAGGAGCCTCCTCTGGGTTGTCTCCTGCAGAAAACTAGTGGGAGTTGAAGCTTCCATTGAGGTAGGAGCCTCTTGTAGGTTGGAGCCTACAGAAATCTGATGTAAAAAGGAGTAGCATCTTTCCTTCACACCACTTTCAGCCTAAAGTTCATGGTTTTCTCCCTTCAGAGTTTCCACTTATATCTAGTGTGTTCATGTGTTTAATTCTTGCATGTTGTGTCAATGCTTTGAATTCTTGTTAAACATATTTGCAAACCTCTCTCCTTGAAATTTGCAAAAGGAATACAATAACTATTGAGAACAAACATCAATCATTAACTGCATAAGAAGAAGATTAAGTTGAACAAAAATAAAGAATTAAATTATTGATTCACCTCCCCCCCTTCTCAGTAATTTTCCATCTTAAATATCAATCGGTATCAGAGCAAGTTCCTTCAATAGAAGTCTAACAACTGGAAGGAGGTCTTAAGTAAGAAAAATGTCTAGTCAAGAAGGATGCTCAACAAATAAGGTCGCTCTATTTACTGGTACAAACTATGCCTTTTGTAAAGTAAGAATGAAGACATATTTAATGTCTTTAGGAATAGAAGTTTGGTCTGCTATGTTGATGGGGTATGAAGAACCAAAGGAAACAACTAGTGATAAAGATGTTAAACTAAACTTTATAGCTAATGCAAAAACTATGAATGCACTTCTAAGGGATCTATGTGAGTCTTAATTTATCAAAATAATGCATTGTGAGACAACTAAAGATATTTGGGATAAATTAGAAAATATTCATGAAGGAGATAAAAAGGTGAAGATGGCCAAATTACAAGTGTATAGAACTCAGTTTGAGACATTAAAAATGAATGAATATGAAGATATAGCTAAATTATTTTTAAGAGTTGATGAAGTTGTGAATATCATGTTGGGTCTAGGTGAAACAATCAACAAAAGTGTAATAGTTCAGAAAATTTTGAGGTCATTACCTTCTAAATTCAATCCTAAGGTTTTAGATATAGAAGAAACAACAAACTTTGATACCATGAATAGAGATCAACTATGTGGCTCTTTGATAGAATATGAGATGAGAATTCCAAAAGGAAAGGTAACCAATAGAGAGGCATCTTTCAAGGAAGACAAGCCCATAGAAGAAAAGGAGCGGTCATGCTCAAGTTCTGATGAAGAAGAAGCAAAATTCGTCATAAGGTTGAACAAAGGCATAGGTAAGCATAAAGGAAAACTTCCATTTAAGTGTTTTAATTGTGGAAGAGTGGGACACTATGCATCAAAATTCCATTTTAAGAAAAAGGAAAATTAGTTTAAATGGAAATAAAATAACAAGTCTAACAAAATGAAAAAGGAGAGACAATTCAAAAGAAAAAAATTCTATGCTCAAGAAAATAGCAGTGGATTTGAAAGCTCTAATGAATCCTCTAGTGAAGATGGAACAAGTGAATTTATGTTAATGACCTTGGAATAACTTGAAAAGGATTGCGAGGAAAATGAAGAAGAAGAGGAAGTTGAGGTAGACCTTGAAGGGGAGTTAATCAGTGCCCTAGATGAAATAGAAAGTCTTAAACTAAATAATAGAAAGAATAAAGAAATCTTATTAAAATATGTAAAGGAAGAATCAAATTCAGAATACATTATCAAGTTGAATGTTGAACTTAAAGAAGCAAAGAAGGTGGAAGAAATTTTACTGCATCCAATAAAACAGAAAAACCAAGGGTGTGAGAGGCTAGAGGAAAAGGTGGTATATCTAAAGAAAAAACTAGAGAGAGCTCAGACTGAAATAAACATAAATATTCAACATATAAAAGGATCTAAAAAACTAGATGTGATATTGAATTCTTACAGGTCTCCACTCGTAAATATAGGGTTAGGTTATCAAGGAGAATCTAGTAAATCTAAGGCAGAGGATAAAAGGACAATCACCTTTGTAAAAGCTTCTAGGAGAGAGGATGACAAATCACATCAATCTAAGAATAAAAATCCAAGCAACACTTCAACATCAAGTGAACAACTGCAAAGGAACATTGTCGGTGTAGTACAGAAGGAAAGAGAAATGGACAATCAATACTCAACCTATCAAAAACCACACTTCTTCATAAGACAAAGTTATCAAATGTCAAGTTGGTTAGATTCGCAAACAATGTCCACTACTAGATACAGATATTTATTTTATGGATATCGTTATTACTATAAAAATTTCGAACATAAAGCCATAAATTGTAGAGCTTATGTCATAAGTATTGATTTTGGAAATTTTAAGATGAGGAAGAATGGGTTCACAAATGTTAAACCAAATACAAATCTAGACAAAAATGCATTTGCTCCACTTTTTGATATCACTAAATGTTTCTATTGTAACAAATTTGAGCACAAGCCATCTGAATGTAATCTTAAAGACAATAGATTAACATATCAGAATATGTATAAAAAAATTGGATGCATGTAATGGAGAAAGAAGGAAGAAGAAAAGAAACCTGACAAGTGTGTCGTAATGCTTGATTTTAGATTTTTGTGATCCATACTAATTTAGATAAATTCTTTCGGATTAATGACATCATGAATTTTTGGTCGAAGTTTCGAACCATATAATGTGGTTCATCATCATGACAAACGTGATCTCCGTCTCTCCTATTCGACCGTCTTCACTCCCATTCACCCATCCTTCCTCGTCCATATCTCCCATTACTATTCAATCATCCCTTGAAGTCATTTCTCCTTCCCCCATTAATAACTCTAATTTCAACGTAAATAATTCACATAACAACTTTGATGTTAATGATATTCAAAACTTAAATAGGGAGAAAAAAAGTTTTGATGATGACATTAAAATGATTCAAAATTTAAATATTAAAGACATTCATTATGGTGATAATATTAAAATGATTCAAAATTCATTTATTAAAGACATTCTTTATAATGAGAATAATAATTTCTAGTTTAAAATAAATGATATCATAAATGACCATTATAATACTAGAAATAATATTCATAAAAGTAATTTCACTACTAAAAAGAATTTTAATGAGAACAATACTAGAATCAAAATTTGTAACTCTTATAATAATACTCTTTTTAATAATAATAATAATAATAATAATTCTTTACAGAGAATTTTCAAAAAATTTATTAACCTTTCTAGTGTAATTTTGGATCCATTTGTTTTTCACCTCTTGAATAAAAGGCTCAATTTCACCCTTGCTACTAAAATGATTCCATTTGAGGACATTATTTGTAACATTGAATATGGAATTAGAGACCTTCCTGACAACTTTAAGGAGATTATTAGGCAAGACTGTGCTATTTTTCTTAGGAAGGCAAAGCCTCCTAAAAGAAACATTAGCAAAAATGAGTTTCTTGCCCTAAAATCCCTAAGGGAAAACCCTAACATTGTTATCCTAAGAGCGGATAAAGGTGGGGCCATTGTTATTTTAGAAAAAGCTAATTATGTTAACAAAATGAATGACCATCTCTATAATAGTGGTAGTTACATTAAGCTTAATAAGAATCCTATTAAGAAAGTTACTAAAGAAGTTGCTTTTGTCATAAAATCTAATAATTCTCTTAATCATCTCGGCGAAAAGCTTATCAAAAGCAACCATCTCACTCCCAGAATTTATGGCCTTTCGAAGATTCATAAGCATGGGATCCCCCTGAGACCTATTGTTAACACAATAGGTGGGCCCACTTATCTTCTTTCTAAATTCCTAGCTCAAAAACTCAAACCTCTTATTGGTCGCACTGATTCCTCTGTTAAAGACTCTACTTCCTTTGTTAAAGAGTTGAAAGATATAAGGTTAGAGCCTGGGGATCTATTAGTAAGCTTTGATGTTGTTTCCCTTTATACTAATATCCCTATTCAAGAAGCCATCGATGTCATTAATCATGTTACTAATGAGAACACAACCAAATTGGTTGGTCTATGCCTTACCTCTACATTTTTTAGCTTCCAGGGTGAGTTCTATGAACAGACTTGTGGGGTTGCGATGGGTTCTCCTCTTTCCCCTATAGTTGCCAACTTGTTCATGGAAGATTTTGAGAGCAAAGATTTAGCCTCTGCTCCACTCTGCCCCAAGCGATGGAAGAGGTTTGTTGATGATACTAATATTGTGTGGCCCCATGGTCGTGTAAAATTAAATCAATTTCTCAACCATCTTAATTCCCAATCTGACTCCATCAAATTCACAATGGAAATCGAGGTAGATGGATGTCTCCCTTTTCTTGATATTCTCCTCTCTAGAATGGATGATGGTACTGTCTCTCACTGGGTTTTTCGCAAGAAAATGCACACAGAACAGTATCTTCACGCCAGTTCTCATCATTTTCCAACACAAAAACTCGGGGTTCTCAACACCCTTGCAACCCATGCTCTAAGAATCTCTAATAAGAATCACTTAGAAGAGGAAAAATCTCATCTTTTGAAAGTTTTTGAAAATAACAGCTATAACAGGCAGCAAGGCCTCAAAGCTTTTCTAAGGGTTAGTAAAGAATCAAGGATTAAACCTGCTCATGACGGTACAACCTCTAGTGTTCAACTTCCCTTTATTCAAGGGACCACCGATAAGATTTCTAATATCCTCAAAGAGAGTAAAGTTTATGCTATATTCAAACCCCTTAATACCATTAGAAATTCTCTTAGATTCGTCAAAGACCTTGTAAACCCTAAAGACATGAAAGGGGTCTACTCCATCCCATGTTCCTGTGAGATTCCCTACATTGGGGAAACCGGTTGCTCCATTAACCAGAGAATCCAAGAACATGCAGTAGATATTATGCACAACCGCTCTCGTTCCTCGACGTTAGCTAAACATGCAGTGAAATCCAATCACCATGTCTACATCGAGGATTCCCGGGTCATCGCCAAGATTGATCACTTCCATCATAGGAAGCTTCAAGAAGCCATTGGAATTGAAAAATTTTCTATTAATATTAATAGGGATGATGGTTGGAAGTTAAGTAGAAGTTGGATCCCCACCCTCTTTTCATAATTAATTAATTTTTATATAATAATTAATAATTGTTTATTTTTTATTTTTATATTGCAATTTATATCCTGTTTGACCTACCTATTAAAATATTATCCAATCTTTTTATATAATAATATTTAAATATAATTTTTTATATTATTCATTTTTAATAATAACCATATTAAACTTATTTTTAATTATATATTTACAAATATTCGATTCTTATTATATTATTAAATTAATCTAACTAATTTTGAACTCAATATTATTTTAATTAAAAGTATCAATAAATTAAAATAAAACATAACAAAATAATAATAAATTTATTCAACTATTTTTTTTAACGACTAATTCATAACAGCTATTTTGTAATGGCTAACTCTAGAACAGATGCATCCTTGCTATTTAAAAATTCTGTCTGACTAGTTTTTTCACCTTTGTCCTCATGATGAACCACATTAGATGGTTTGAAACATCGACCAAAATCTCATGATGTGATTAATCTGAAATAATTTATCAAAAAAAGTGTGTCGTAGTTATGTATGCTCAAGATCAAAATAATAAATGGTATGTGGACAGTGGCTACTCTAGACATAAGAGAGGAGATAAAAGCAAGTTTATTTCCCTGAATGAAAATAAAACTGGAAATGTCACATTCGGTAATGATGAAGTAGGAAGAATTAGAGGAAAGGGTACAGTTAGTTTGAACAACAGAAGAGGAAAGGCTCAACATGTACTATTTGTAGATGGTATAAAACACAACTTGTTAAGCGTAAGTCATATGTGCGACAAAGGTTGTGATATTATTTCTAGAGCTCAAGACTGTGAAATTGGGTCAACATCTTCAGGGAAGGTTCTGGCTAAAGGCTTTCGAACTGAGAATAATGTATATATATTGAAAGAAGAGAATGAGGAATGCTACATCAGCAAACAATATGAATCCTGGCTATGGCGTAGGAGATTGGGGCATCTCAACTTTGATCACAACATCAAACTCAGCAAGAAGAAAGAATTTGGAGATCTACCAACAATAAAAAAAGCCTCAAAACACTATCTGCAAGCCATGTCAAATGGGCAAACAAACACAAACATCATTCAAAGTCAAAGATAAAATATCAAGCAATAAGCCCTCGCAGTTAGGTCATATGGATATATGTAGTCCTAAAAAAATAGAAGCACCAGGAGGAGAACAATATTTCATGCTAGTAATCGATGACTATTCAAGATTAACATGGGTGGCATTTCTCATAAATAAGTAAGCATCTAAGAATTTTAAAACATTTAAGGAATTGGTAGAAAATAAAATAGGGTGCAAGATAAAGTGCATAAGGTTAGATAGAGGAGGTGAATTTACATAAGATGAGTTTGCAAACCTATGTAATGAATTTGGGATAAAACAACAATATACTATTGCAGACACACCACAACAAAATGGAGTCACAAAGAGACAAAACAAGTATGTTCAACAAATATCCAGAGCCATGTTGCAAGAAAGAAACATTGCTCAAACCTATTGAGCAAAAGTGGTGCATACAATAGTACATATTCTTAATAAGACACATCTTAGACCAAATTGTGATAAGAAACCTTATGAATTTGGAAACCAGCAATAATCAAATATTTTAAAATATTCGAGAGTAAATGTTATATAAAAAATAATGATGAAAAGTTGGGAAAGTTTGATGCTCAATATAATGAAGGAATATTTTTTAGATATTCATCAAAAAGTAAGGGATATAGGTGCTATAATAAAAGACTACATAAGATTGTGGAATGCATAGATGTAAAGGTTGATGAATAGTTACCCAATAAGAACAAGAAAACATGTTTTATGAATCCTCCATATCATCATCATCATATCGGTAAGGAGAATGAGGTAAAATATGAAGAATTAGATGACTCTAAGACTCATCCAAAAGGACCTTCAAGATACACTCAAAATAATCACCCTGAAAACCTAATTATTGGAGATAGAAGTGGAGTACAAACAAGGAGGAAACTAGTAGAAAAATATGAGCAAGTTCATATAGCCATGTTTTAACATATAGAGCCAAAGAACTTTGAGGAGACAAGTAAAGAAAAAAGTTGGATAGATGCTATGAATGAGGAATTATACCAAATTGAAAAAAACGAGACTTAGGAACTAACACCAAGACCCGTCGGAAAGAATATCATTAGAAAAAAAATAGGTATTCAAAAATAAAATGAATGAATAGGGTCAAGTTGTTAGAAACAAATCTAGACTCGTGTGTAAGGGGTACTCACAAATAGAAGGACTTGATTATGAAGAAACCTTTGTACCAGTCGCAAGGTTGGAGGCAATCCGGATGTTTTTGGCCTTTGCATGCTACAATGATTTCAAGGTGTATCAAATGGACGTGAAATTTGTTTTCCTAAATGGTGATCTTGAGGAAGAATTCTATATGGAACAAACTGAAGATTTCTCATTGAGAGATAAGCCTGATAATGTCTGCAAGTTAAAGAAAGAAATATATGGTCTTAAACAAGCATCTCGGGCGTGGTACTCTAGACTAGACAAGTACCGTCAAAAACAGGGGTTCAAAAGAGGAGGAGTTGATACTAATCTATACATTAAGGTTGATAAAGATGAGTTACTGATTATAGTTGTGTACGTGGATGATATTACATTTTGCAACAATAAGCATCATCTAGTAGAATGTTTTGTTGAAGAGATGAAGACCGAGTTTGAAATGTCTATGATTGGAGAACTTACCTTCTACCTAGGGCTCCAGATCCTACAAGACCCTGAAGGCATATTAATTTATCAAGAGAAATATCTAAGAGATATTTTGAAAAGTTTTCAAATGGAAGATTGTAAACCCGCCTCGACCCCCATCACTACAGGATGTAAGCTATGTGCAGATGATGAATCACCTAATGTGGATCAAAATAAATATAGAACTATTATGGGAAGTTTGTTATACCTAAGAGCTTCTCGGCCAGATATATTGTTCGCAGTTGGATTAGTAGTAAGGCATCAATCAGCACCTAAACAAAGCCATTTGTTAGCAATAAAAAGAATATTCAAGTACTTGAATGGGACTACAGGCTATGGTCTATGGTATCCGAAAGGTAAGGATTTTACTTTGACAACATACACATATGCAGATTGGGTGAGCTATGTGGATGACAAAAAAAGTACAAGAGATGGTGCATTCTACCTAGGAGAGTCATTGGTGGCATGGATAAGAAAAAAACAAACATCAGTGTCTCTATCTATCACAGAAGGTGAGTACATAATAGTTGCAGCTTGTTGCACTCAAGTACTGTGGATGAAAAAAACACTGCAATACATGAATGTAAATTTTAATGAACTTGTATATATCAAGTGTGACAATACAAGTGAAATAAGAATTCCAAAAAATCTTGTGCTCCATTAAAAGACTAAACATTTCCTTATAAAGTACCACTTTCTCAGAGAAAAAGTGGTTGAGAAAACAATGAAGATGGAGTACATACCCACAAGGGAATAAATAATAGACATATTTACAAAATCGCTTGTTAAAGAACCATTTGAATATGTGAGAAACAAGTTAGGGATAGTACCTATAGACTCTCTTCACTAATGTGACTTCAAAAGAAGAACCTACAAGACTGCAAAGTATATGAAATTAAGCATGATCTAAGGGGGAGATTATAGGAGAAAGAAGGAGTAATGAAGAGGAACACAAAGCTTATGATCATGACAAGAATTTGAAGCAGTTAAAGAAGCAGAAAGAACAAAAGCATCATCAAAGTGGGAAATCAAGTCATGTTCTCTAGGAGCTATCAACATCAATCAGGTTCACCATTCAAAAGTCCATTCTTCAATGATTTTTTTTCCTTAACATGTATATATCTGATGCATAAACATGTAAATATATTTCTACAAGTAGACATAGTACTAGTGTTGCTAAGAAAATTGCATATCTATTTAGATCATATTGAAAGTTAAGCATAAACTATCGTATAATTGCATCATCATTTTTTCTCAAATTCATCATTATCTGAATTCATCAATGTGCATTATGATGATCTTCATTAAACATCTGGTGTATAAAATCTTGAGAGCCATCCAAGATATTTCCATCAAGTAGAGGAGTAGACTCTATATATTTTTATGTTTGGTTTATTGATGCATTCATCATGAAGCATCATGTGATCTACACGAGAATCTAATCATCGGAAATCTCCATGTGAAGACTTTTATTCCAGCAACTAATCAAATTTTGTACTAGTTTCACTACATCACTAGGATTTCTTTAAATCATTCATCTCCGTTATTCTGAACACAAAAAGAAAATTGGATGCAAGAAGAGCTAAAGTGTATATATCCTCAATAAAAGAAACCTCTTCTATTCTAAACCATAGCATTCAAATTCAAATAGAACATGCTATTGAAATATATATATATATATATATATATATATATATATATATATATATATAGATATATATATATATATAGATATAGATATATACACATATATTCAAGAAAAATCACACAGTAATTGGGCTACATCAGGTTATATAAAATAGAAGCAATGTGTTTCTAGTATTTGACCATATGGACTGTGATTTGTCAAAGCTATTACTGAATGCTATTGAAAAAAAAGGAGGCGCTATTACTGCATGCTATTGATATATATATATAAAAATATATATATATATATATATATATATATATATTCAAGAAATCTCACACTAAATCTCTTGAGAACAATCTCAGAGAAAAATGTGCACAACAATTGCATTAATATTTTGGAAGGGCTGGTGCGCCTGCAACTAAGTAGCTATCAAGCACCGAAACTCCTCCTTGGAATCGAAATGTGGACGATGGATGTTATCATGAACTCCTCATTGGCTACCAACTATTCCAAAGCTCCTAGTATCGGATATGTGGATGATGGGCATGGCAAGTCAATGGTATAAGTCTTTCTTTGATGTAGTGATACAATGTAAATATCAATGGGTTATCAAGTGGAAAGCTCTAGAAAAACAGGCATAAAGGATTGAAACAAAGGACAAACGATCAGAATCTCATTGGATGGATAAAGCAACAAATCCATTCACCAATTGATCGCACGAAGGAAAGAGCATAGCCCAGTAGATCGAAAGCCTAAGCAGCTAGAGTGGACTCAAAATGTATTGTTCACCCCATACGAAGGGTGCAGACATAGGTATAGGAGGTAGCTAGAGAAGAAGTTGGAAAAAGGACCATAGACGTTACCTCCAACTCATGACCATGCAGAGTAGCACTATACAGTGATAGAGTGCAGACCATGTGTTATATTGTGAAACATTGCAGAGCAACGTTATACACTGATACATTGTAGAGCGGTGTGATACGTGACAGTGGCCATGTGTTATACGTTGTCTCGGGAGATAAACTTCCATTTTTTTACTTACCCGTCTATCCTATTTTCCTTCACATTTCACTCCTAAGTTATTTCATATCCTAAATCACGCAGGTATGCCTCTAAACATGTATTTATGAATTAATTAATCATTGAAGAATAGTCTAGGGGATTATTACTATTGAGTACTGAAGAAGGTATGTTTTATTAATTACTTTGTCATCTTTTCTTTAAAAACTCATAATCCCTTTGCATCATGAACTAGGTAAAGAATAAGAAATTATGGAAAAATATATGAGATTTGTATGTAATGCAAAATAACTAATAATCGCCATTTTCTTATGCAGAAAAAGAGAAAAACGAAATATTTTCGTCCCAAGGAAAAAGGCAGGGCAGAGTTAACTGCTATCCCTATGGTAGGAAACCATATGTAGACAAGGCGATCCAAATTGAAGCGTATAAGCCAAGAAAAGGAAAAGGAGATATCGAATCGGCGCAAGAGAATAAAGGGATAACTGGAATTAACAGTTTGGTGAATCCCTTAGGATCAAAGATCTTAACTATTTTTGCATCATTGATATCTCCACTCGGCTATTATAAAAAGGGGCAGCACTACTAGCCTAGGGGGGGCCTGTTGTTATTCTTATGTAATTTCTCTTTGTATTTAAAACGTTGATCATTGACTCTTGTTTAGAAGTGATCCATTGTAACTCTTCTTGGATGCTTTAATATAAATCTAGTTGCTATTCCATATTTGATCCTGGAATAATCTCAAGCGATGTATCCCTGGAGGCTAAGGGCCCGGCCCTGGTGGAACACTTGCTCCTATACCATTATCTTTAATTCGTGCATGGTTTTCATTATCATCTTTGTTCGGTAATCTGATGTGTTTTGTTATTTTACATCACGGCTCTGTTATATTTACAATATCGTTCTCTGTGATAGGAATGTCGTATTGTTCATTCTGACCTTGTAATGCATTGGTGTTCCTTTAATCATTGATGTAACATTACTGTTCCTTACAGAATGCTATCGCTGTTCAATTACAGAGTAACCGGGATGTATCATTCTTAAGTTGGTATTACTGTATTCATCTATGGTTTATACTTAATCACGATTGTTGTTCAATTGACATTGTTGTTCCATTACAAATTGTGATCGTTATCCTTTGTAATTGAGATTAATATTTGTGGTATCGGAGTCATATTATTGTTTCTCTCCATATCAAGGTGTGTTGTGTGTGTTATTTATTTCAGTTTGTTGTACATTCACAATTGGTTCTAAGTTCTATTCTACATTTCATTGCTAATCAGTTGTCATTCTATTTCCATTTGTTGTCCGATTTATTCTTAAAGGATTGCTATCTGATTTTTGTAGGATACGATTGCTGCCTTTATCTTATTAGAATAAGGTTTCGCTGTTTATATGAACTAGTTGTTGTTCCATTTCCTAGTTGTTGTTTCAATTATAGTTGTTGTTCCATTTCATGTTATTTGCTTTGCCATTTCTTTGAACAATCTGAAACTGTAGTGAGCGTTGAAATTTTTTGTCTAGTTCCCAGGTTGATGATCTATTCCTTGATTATCTTCAGTTACATCAGTTTACAGAGGGATGAGTTATTGTTATTGTACCCTTGACTGATAATTTACTTAGTTTTCTAACTGAATGATTTAAGTCTTAAAGTGTTTTTTTGTAAGTAGATCTTGTTTTAAGCATTCGTCTACTCTTGTATTTTGAGCACTATACTACTAGCATTACTCTAAAAAATGACCGCCTCAAACTGAGTACACTCTTTGAGATAAAAAATTGTTCCTAGATTGATAAGTTAATGTGGGGTAAATAGAGGTGAAAAAGACCCTTTTTATGACTCGACATTTTTGCGCTGTTGCGGGGAAGGGTGTAGCCATTTGTTTCTTTTTCAGAGTAGTGTAAGAACCTGTTAGGAAAGAACTGGGTTTTAAAAATGAAAGGTAAGAACTTGCGTGTGGAGTATGTAATAGCCCTGCTCCCTTGCGTGCTTTTCTACACATTTTTTGCTATTTTGTTTGGGTAGAACTTAGCAGTTGACTTGAGTGCATGACTAAGCAGAAAAATCCTAAAAAGAATCCCAAACCTCTACCCAAGCCCGATAAAGCTAAGGGGCCGGTGACCCTTGGTCGATCGACCTTTATAGACGAAATCCTTAAAAAAGCAAAATCACAACCTTCAATAGGACCTAGAAAAGTTACTTCTAGATAGCCTACTAGTTCCCTTCAGGCCACAGGATCACCATCTGTAGTCTTTGCTGAGGTGCATAGTCAAACCGAAGAGCAAGATTTTCAAGAAATTGAAAATTCTAGCCCAAAATCATTGTAGGAAGGGAACCTTAGCAATCTCTGTGAAGGAAGAGGAGAAACAGGAGAAACTGAAGAACCAAAATCTCCTCTTGGGGTAATACAGCCATTAAGTAGCCCAGATAAGGGAAGTACTACAAAAATCATTTATAACGAAGTTGAAGAAACTCGAGAACCTAAACCCTCCCAGACATTAGACACTCTCATCATCCCAGATAAAGGAAGTGCTGTTAAGGCCATTCCCGTTAGAGTCATTCCCGCTCGACAACCTAGGAATACCCTTCTAGACATCCCAGAAGGTTATTGGCATATATTTGACCAAACGGCCCAGAACCAGCCAAACACTCAAACCTATACACTACAATACCCCATTGTGCATACTGCAGCTAATGCACCCATGAAAGCAATTCCTCTCCAACATATCCCTACATTCCATGGCCTTACATCAAAAGATTTGAATGTATTTTTATTCGAATTTGACATGCTGTGTAGAGGATATGACTATACCACCAACCCCCAAAAACTAAAATTATTTCCCTCCACATTAAAAGGGGCTACTCTAAGATGGTTTATGGGATTAGGTGGTGGTGTTATAAATAACTGGGACTAAATGAAAGAGTCTTTTCTAAAAAAATATCAGGACTATTGCAGGTCTAGAGAGTTAAAAGATGAAATATTTCAGATGGTAGCTAGACCAAATGAAACATTAGAAGAATATGTTGAACGTTTCCAGTATAATCTTCAAAGATCTCCTTATGAATCATTACCCTTACCTAATAATGTATTAAAAACAACATTAATTAGGGGAATGAAGGAACAATGGATTGAAACACTAAATATTATGGGAAAAGGAGATATTTATCAAGAAAATTTTGCTGACATTATTAATCTATGTATCAGGAGCTCGAGAGGTAGCACAACACTAAAACGAGCAGAACATGATCGGTTTGAAAGAGATAACAGAACTTTGGAAGAAGGAGTAACTCGTGTAGAAATTGGAAATTTATTAGAAAAATTTAAAACTGACATATTGGGGACACTAACAACATAACTTGATATTATGCAGGCCAAACAAAAGCAAGCGGAAGCATAACAGAATTTGGCAATCTTCTGTCCTAGATGTAGAAAGAAACATAGCCATAAGGAGTGTCCATTAGATGCAGTCCAAGTTTGTGCCATTTGTACAAAAGACCACTCCACAGAGAGCTGTCCCTCACTTCCTGGATTGAAAATAGTATACAACGAAGCAGAAGAAGAGCCAGAATTGGTGTATCTACTTAATCAGCGCCATCAAAGACAGCCGTGACAATCAGGTATGTTTTCAAACCCAGTTCCTTCTTTTCAGCCTCCACAATATCATGCTCAACAATATAATACAATGTGGCAAAATCAACGTCCCTTCCCGAATTGGTCACAGCAATCATTTTCTTCATCATCTCCATGGCCAAATCAAGAAAGCCAACCCAATTGGCCAAATTTTCCCTATACCCCACCATATTGGCAAAACAATGCATATCCAGCACAATGGACCCCTCCTACTTCACAGAGTCAAGCCTGGCAAACAAACTAGCAAAGATCGATGAATCAGCCAGTAGGAACCATCCCGCTTCCTCAACTTACACTACCAGCATTACAACAAAACCCCCAGCCTACTTAAGACCGCAACTCCCAACCCAACCCAACTCCAATCTAAATAATAGACCAGTCAAATCCATTCAAATAATTGAGACACTAGAGAGAGGAACCGATCTAAGGGAGTGTAATGACCTTCAATTAAGATCTGGGCATTTCATCAAAACAGAGGGAGATAAAACAGCTCAAGTTGAAAATCAGTTACCTATGGAACAACCGCCACAAGAAGAGGACGTGATCAGACAACAAATTCATGATCCAGCAACAACACCCTCTCCCCCATTCCCAGAACACTTAATTATACCTCGACCTATACAACCCTGATTTTGACATTCTGGGAGAACTACAAAATTTGTACATAACAATCCCACTCCTCCAAGCCATTCAAGACATTCCGATATTTGCAAAGACTATCAAAGATCTATGTATAAAGAAACCAAGGAACAAAATAACAAACAACCCAAAAGTCCAAGTAGTTGGCACTCTATCTGACTTATTATCAGGGAAATAAACACCTGTTAAATATGAAGACCCAGGAAATCCAATAGTAACCGTACAAATCAATGGACAAACCTTCTCAAATGCCTTAGTTGATCTAGGAGCTTCAATTAATATCTTAACAACCACCACTTGCCAAAAACTGGGCATTACATCAATAGAACCGATCTCCACTTTACTAGAATTGGCTGACCGATCTGTGGTTCGGCCAGAAGGCACACTCCATGATGTCATGGTATCCGTTGACTCCTAGGATTATCCGGCCGATTTTCTGATAATAAACCCCAAAAACCAACTTGATGGACATCCATTGATTTTAGGCAGACCTTGGCTTGCAACTGCCAATGCTTATATTCGCTGCCAACAAGGCAGTATGACCATAACTAAGGGGGAAAATATCAAGAATCTAGCTTTATATCCCCCAGCACAGCTAAGTGTCACAATAATAAAATCTAACAAGCATCTTGTATCTTACCTCACCGAAAATATCAGATCTCCATTAACCATAGAAGAGGCCCTTGATTTCAAAGACCAAATAGAAGACGATGCCATTAACAATTTTATTAGCCAAACTGAACCCAGATCCCGCATACAATGTCACATGATAGAAGCAACATTTGATAATGAATTAGAAGAAGATCCTCTTAAAGATACACAAGATCAAGCAATACCTACTACCTACGTCTCAAATATTAAAATTGTAGAAGTTGACCCGGGAAAGACTTTAAACATTAATGCCAACCTGACTTCCAAACAAGAAGAGAAGCTCATCTAACTACTGAGGAAATACAAAGAAGCATTTACATGGGACTATCCTGATATGAAAGGAATTGATCCCCAGTTATGTACACACCACATTTACATAGAAAAAGATGTGAGACATGTTCGCCAACCACAAAAGAGACTTAATCCTCATCTAAAAGACATTGTAAAAGTTGAACTTCAAAAACTTTTAGATGTGAACTTCATCTACCTATCTCTAATAATAAATGGGTCTCTCCACTTGTTGTGGTACCAAATAAGAATGGGAAGTGGAGGATTTGTGTAGATTATAGAGAACTAAATAAAGAAACGCAAAAAGACCACTTTCCCCTTCCATTCATTGACCAAGTATTAGACACTCTAGCACAAAAGAAATTCTTTTCTTTCTTAGATGGCTTCAGTGGATACAATCAGATTCAGATTGCCCCTGAAGACCAAGACAAAACCACTTTTACTTGTCCTTGGGGAACATTTTCCTGCAGAGTTCTACCTTTTGGCCTATGCAATGCTCTTGCCACATTTCAAAGGGTTATCCTCAGCATCTTTTTAGATTTAATAAATGAAGGACTCGAAGTATACATGGATGATTTTACACCATACGGGGATGATTTTGACCCAGCATTGGACACACTCGAAAAAGTTCTGCAGCGCTACATTGCCACTAGGCTTTGTTTGAGCCATGAAAAATGCTATATGATGATCACTGAAGGACTTATTCTAGGCCATTATATCTCAGAAGCTAGCATACAGGTATACCTAGCCAAAATTCAAATAATTTTGCTAATTCCCACTCCCACCACTCAAATAGAGGTATGCAGTTTTCTTGGATTTTGTGGTTACTATAGAAGATTTATAGAACATTTTTCACATATTGCTGCACCTCTATATGCATTGACAGGCAATGTTGACTTTCTTTGGATAGAAAAATGTGACCATGCTTTCCAAGATTTGAAGAGGCTTGTGTTAACAGCCCTAGTCCTTACAGGTCCAAATTGGGACCTGCCATTTCAAATTTCATCAGATGCCTCAGATACAGCTATTGGAGCAATCCTTGCGTAGGAGGAAGATAAAAAACCAGATGCAATTTATTATATTAGCAAGAATTTATCCCCTGCTGAATTGAATTATACTGTTATTGAAAAGGAATTTATAGTTGTAATACATGTTTTCAATGAGTTTAGGCATTACATTATTGGATATCCTATTATCTTGTATACAGATCACTATGCCATAAAATATTTAGCAAATAAACCAATCACAAATGGTAGAATAACCAGATGGCTAATTTTATTGCAGGAATTTGATATCACAATCAAGGACTAACCTGGAAAAGAAAATCCTGTAGCTGACTTTCTCTCACGGATGCCCAAACCTATGGATGTAGCAGCATTTGAAGATCAATTTCCAGATGAGCATCTGTTTGTTGTCACTGTTAAAACACCCTGGTATGCTGATGTTGCGAATTACTTAGCAGTAGGAAAATTACCGAAACATCTGATCCCCAATGAACGAAAACAGATTGTCCAACGAAGTGCTCGATTTTCTTGGATTGGGGGCTACTTGTTCCATACAGGAGCAAATATGCACATCAGGAGATGCGTCTGGGAGGATGAAATTTTTGACGTTTTGAAATCTTGTCAAGACGGACCATGTGGCGGACATTTTTCCAAATGGAGAACTAGACATAAGGTCCTACAAACAGGGTATTATTGGCCCACGATCTTCAAAGATGCAAAGGAGTTCGTTCAAGCTTGTCGCAGTTGCCAAAGAGCAGGACGCCCTAGTCAGTCTAACGAAATGCCCCTGAATCCACAGCTGGTTATTGAACCATTCAAGCGATGGTCACTTGATTTCGTTGGTCCAATTAACCCATCCTCGAACCAGAAAACATATATTCTGGTAGCAACAGAATATGTCACCAAATGGGTCAAAGTAGAGGCATTTCCGAGAGCTACAGAGGATTCTATCATACAGTTCCTGTTCCATATATTTGTGTGATATGGGCTTCCAAGAGATATAATTACAGATGGTGGAACACAGTTTGCTGGTAATAAGATTTCTGCAACACTAAAAAACTATCATATCCAACATAAAATTACTACTCCATACCACCCACAGGCAAACGGTCAAGTAGAAAGCAGCAATAAAGTAATAGAAGCAATCTTAACAAAAACCATTGTGTCACATAGACGCGATTGGGCTGCAATATTACCAGAAGCCTTGTGGGCTTACAGAACAACATGGAGAAGCACTACTGGCTATTCACCATACCAATTGGTATTCAAAAAGGAACCCATTTTCCCCATAGAATTCAAAATCCAAACACTGCGAACAACACAAGAAGTTGTTCTAGATCTAAATGAGGCATAGATTAATAGATTACAGCAGATCAATGAGCTAGATGAGATCAGGCTCTCTGCCCTTCAACAAACTACATTAATTCAACAGCAACGAGCTAAATGGCATGACGCTCTCATTAAAAAGAAAGTCTTCCATGAAGGAGATTGGGCACTCTTATACGATTATAGGTTTTAGGATTTTCCCAGGAAGCTTCAGACTAGTTGGCTGGGGCCATATGAAATCTAGAAGGTACATGATAATGGCACCCTTACCCTAATCACCATTGACGGATCTGGACATACCTTCAAGGCAAACGGCCACTGAGTTCAACTATACCGCAAACCACTTACTTGGGAATCCTTCTACCAGCAACTCCACAAAGACTCCGACATGCAAATTTTGGTGGAGGAAGAGAAATCTTCCAAACCTCTGGTTCATTAAAGTGATTCAACTGTTCTTACATTTTGTACATAATTCTTTTGCTTTGTTAGCATAAATTATTCTCTGTAAATTTTTATTTTTTTTGGCACTTTGCTGTTCCTTTTCAAAGAATCAGCCATTCTATTGTTTTTGTTGTTCCTTTTAGAAGGAACAACACCTTCACTATCTTGTTGATTCCTTTCTTTCAAAAAGAACAGCTTGCATTTTTTTGCTATTCCTTTTTCAAAAGGAACAACACTGTTGTTTTTGCTGTTCCTTTTCTGAAGGAACAACATTTGTGTGCACTTTTGTTTTTATACTGTTCCTTTTCCAAAGGAACAACACTTTCGTTTTGTTGTTCCTCTTCCGAAGGAACAACACTTTTTATTAGTCGTTGCTTTTTTACTTTGATGTTCCTTTTCCAAAGGAACGGCACTTGTGTTTTTGATGTTCCTTTTCCAAAGGAACAACACTTTTGGTTTTTGTTGTTCCTTTTCCAAAGGAACAGTAATTGCATTTTTTTTGGAAAAGGAACAACACTTTCTTTTTTTTGTTGTTCCTTTTCCAAAGGAACAGCACTTTCATTTTTGTTGTTCTTTTTCCAAAGGAACAACACTTTTGGGGTTTGTTGTTCCTTCTTTAGAGGAACGGCACTTGCGTTTTCTGTTGTTCCTTTTCCAAAGGAACAACACTTGTACTTTTTTGCTCTTCCTTTTTGAAATAACAACATTCTTGTATTCCTTTTATTTATGCTTGTTCTCCTTGCTATTCCAATTAAAGGACAACTACCGTTCTTCTCAATATACAATAATTTCGAGTCTTTTGGAGCACAGCTATACACTTATGCAATGGATACAAAACTAAAGCATACTAAAATCAGTAAATTATATAAAATCGCTATTTTTATAAGAAATTTCTTTGAATTGATAAGAGGAAAGAGGAAAGGACACAATTATCCATCACTTTTGCTGTCATTATCCTACTAATGCTGATATGATTGGTTATATTTATCATGGTGGTTCTTTTTTAAAATTCCCATAATCCTCTTTCATCATTATTAAGGAATAAGAACAAAGGTTATATTTTCTATTGAAATGTTAAGACTTCTTCCACCATTCCTACTCTTAAGGAGTGTTGAATTACCCTTTGTGTATACATAGGAAAGTACTTTATAAAAGAGAAAAAAGAGAAAAATGTTTATATAACTTATGGGTTGTCAAATGCAGGATAGGGGGTCTCATCAAGAGCCAGCCTACCATGATCATAAGGAAGAAAGTGAAGTGGCATTCCCACTATGGCCACCACACTAGGGATATGATCCAAGAGGCACATCAGAAAAAATAAAGAGTCCTTGGAATAGGAGGTCTCATCACGAGCCAGCCTGCCCACCTTTCACTCTTTCTTGGTGAACGGCATTATGGTTTAACTGGTTACCAAACCAGCATAATGGCCTCCATTTTGACATTGCACAACACTTCCTAAGCATACACAAAGGATCATGGTTCCATGGGTGAAACAAACAACTCTGTCAAGGTTATGGACACATGTTGGCAGCAGAGCTCTGTTAATGGTATTGAAGTCACATTCCTTGTACGCCAATAGTAATCATCAACACCCTTCTTTGTCTTATACCTTTGTAATATGTCACATAAGATTATGTATATCATTTCCCTAAACCATTAAACACATGAAAATCAATTACAGCCAATCATGACGGAAAAAGTTGATAATGACCGCATCGGACTTTTTGTGCATGTTGGCTGTCCTATCCTCCCAGCCTCACATCATATCATAGCATTCTCTTATTTGTTAAGCGATCCTACTATACACCTCGATATCGGCAATCTGCTCCTTTTGTAAAACATGGCATTTCAGCATATGCTATTCCTTTATGACTCTGTACTATGGCAATTCGGCATGCTGCTCCCTCATTTGATGGTCGAGGATGGCCTATCACATTACAGGGGGGAGGCAGGTGACCTCATAATTTTCTGGTATACATGTCAGACTATTATTCGAAAAACTGTTTACTTGGAAATAGCAAGGCTCAACGGTATATTGTTTTTCAATTTGCATGGCTTGTTGTTCCTAAGCCATTTCTGTATTATGCTCTGTAGCAATTAGTAAGTGACTCAGGATTTGAACGAGCCCTATTGTTTCGTTATTTTCTATGTATTTCTAACAGTTTGAACAGCCTACTGTTCCATTGCCATCTCTACATTTTTACAGTGAGCTAAAGCATGGGAGGAAGATCAATTCAGAGAGAACCACGGGTATTGACAGTTTCTGATGCTGCACAGGAAATCCTGGCAAGGGCAGGATGACTAGTTTATCTTAATCGTTTACAGGAATCCAACGAGACCGTAGCAATAGAATTCTTGTAGAACTTGCAATAATATCACTCCAAAATAAGGGGGAGACACATAGCAGTCACCGATGACATAATTGCAGAAGTCTCGGGACTACCAACCACTCGACCTGTGTGGACTCTAAAGAAAGAGAGACTGCGAAAGATCATAAAAATCTTCCAAGATGAAGGTCGGGACCTGACAGTTAGAGGAAAGGGAGTCCTACCAGTAGCATTGGGGGAGCCATGGGTAGAATTGGCAAAGATCATCCAGAGCTACATCACCTGTGAAGGCAGGAAAGACGTGGTAAGACCACGACACCTTAAACTCTTAGCCGTATTAAAACAAAAATGCTCTGTGAACTTGCCTGCATTTTTAAATTCATTACTTCATGATGTTGCCTGAAGTATTAAAAAATAGCAACATTTAGAATCAGTAGTAAGTCACCATGGGCTGATATGGCTAATAGTTAGCCACAGTCTTGCTCAGCAATAGAGTAGCTGGGAAGAGCTAATTGCCATGATAGACGGGGGACTGACTATGCCAGCCCCAAAACGTAAGCATGCTACCAGTACACCAAATAGACCATTGAAATGGAGGAAATCAGTCAGACTAGCACGGATTAGAGGGAGGCTGGAAAATTCCCAAGGGAATACTAGCCAACCAGTAGAGATAGACGATTCAGGGGATGAGCAACCCCTGCAATTGGAAGGAGAAGAGAATGAGAAAGGACTGGAAGGAAATGAGGAAGGAGAAATGTAGGAAGAGACCGAGTAGCCTGGGCAGGATGAGGAAGAAACAGAGCAACACAAAGAGAGCCCATTGAAAAATCCATTGCAAGAGGACGAATTGGCCCAAATTCTGGCCAATATGGGCGAATATGCCCAACCCCTCAGCCCGCTGGCCTCCATATTGAAGAAGAACCAAAAGATCATTCTGCTCAGGGCAAAAATGCACCTGAATAATTATGCGATGGGGAAGAAGAAGAAGAGAATCATCTTGTTCATGATGAAAGTATGATAGGAGAGAAAAGTGATACAGAAGAGGAACAATTTGTTCCCAGCTAGACTACAATGGAAGAATTCCAGGAAGAAGAAGGGGTGGAAAAATAAGTCACCCAGGAAATAACAGAACTAGCTAGGGTTTTTACACCTGAGCAACCCGAACAGAATAATGAAGGAGCACCCCAAGAGGAAAGCCAAGGATTGGCCAAGGTGACAGTCCAGGCCCGAGTAAATAGATAACTGTTCTTTCTAAGAAAACAGAAGAAATTAAAAGACTACGAAAATAACAGCAAAGATTGTTAAATGTGAGAGCACGAATTCGACAACAAATCAGGGTTTTGAAAATGAGAAAGAGAGGAAAAAGGACTTTGGGGGTAAGACATGCAACCACTCCGGTGAGACCCCCCAAGAAAAAGGTTTGAAGGACTCACGTCCAGCATGCTGTTCAAAACCCTGTTGAGGAGCAGCCTGTTGTTCAAAACCCTGTTGAAGAGCAGTCTGCCGTTCAAAACCCTGTTGAAGTGTAGACTGCCATTCAACAAAAAAAGGAACAACATTCAAATGTTTCCCATGTTGAAGTGCAAACAGATGATATATCAGTCTGTGACAAAGAAGTTTAGATAGAGGCACAGTCCTCTAAAGGAATGCAAACCATAAACACGAGGCGACGCAATAAGAAGATTCAAGTAAATATTCCACTTTCCACTACTATGTGGGACAGTGATCCGAGGAAAGTAACCCTACGAGAGGGTTTGATGCAAGCTCAACAAGCAATAGAAAAAATCACAGAACAAATGGTTTCTCGAGAAAAGTATGAAGAATTACAACAACAACTAAGGAATGTCAATTTATCTGAAAGCCAGGCTTTTGAAGGATGGCGAAAGGAAGAAGAGAAAGTTGCAAAGTTAACTCATAGGTTAGATGTAGTTATCAAGTAGATGGATACCTTATGCCCTTTGTACATTGACATCCTAGCATGTAGAGCCCCTGCTAAGAATTATGCCTTGTTTTTAATGGAATGATATTTGCAATTGAAAATTAAGGTTGTCAAAGCAGGAACCCCTATACAAATTAATACTATTGATGATTATATAAATTGTTGTAAGCACTATGGAGTAAAGGTTCAAATATTATTGTGTAAATTCTATGTGCATAACCTCGTGTTAGATCAAGAGACAGAGCAAAACCCCAGCCCTTTCATTGGGGATATCCAACTGCAGGCATTTGTTTCGTTTCGAGTTAATCAAATCAAATGGCTTAAAGCCTATAATGCCTTCCAAAGATAAGAAAACGGATTAGACTTATGGGTAAGAGCTGAGCCTATAGATCCATTATAGTTGTGGAATAAACATAGGAATCTCATGAGGACTCCGGGCGTAATTGGAGCATTAGGACCCATTCATATAGCAATCAACTGACAAGGGATAGAACACTTCTTTACGATCAAGGACCTTGCCATTGCAGCTGCTAAATTTCGATATCAGACCTCTAATCCGAATATTCAACTCAAGGAACCATTTAATTATGAAAACTTTAAGTTATCCACTGATCGCTTGAGCCTCTATGGTGAACTGATCTTGAGGGCAGGGCCATCTTGGTTAGGATATAGATTCAGGAGTCTGATTATTTGGCACCCTACACCTGGGTACCAAGCCCTGCATGATATGCCTGAGGGTCAGACAGGCCATCTTTTTGAACACTTAGTTAGGCATCATGGCTGTAGACCACCACATGAGATCTCATCTCCAACTTACTCTCTCACTGCCTTACATGTCAACTACAATGTTTTCATGAGGGCATGAAAAAGGGTAAGTAGGGGGGTGTGTGAAGTACTGAAGAAGGTATGTTTTATTTATTATTTTGTCATATTTTCTTTAAAAACTCATAATCCCTTGGCATCATGAACTAGGTAAATAATAAGAAATTATGGAAAAATCTATGAGATTTGTATGTAACGCAAAACAACTAATAATCGCCATTTTCTTATGCAGAAAAAGGTAAAAAAGAAAGATTGTCATCCCAAGGAAAAAGACAGGGCAGAGTTAACTATTGTCCCTGTGGCAGGAAACCATATGCAGACAAGGTGATCCAAATTGAAGCGTATCAGCCAAGGAAAGGAAAAGGAGATATTGAATCGGCACAAGAGAACAAAGGGATAACTGGAATTAATAGTTTGGCGAATCCCTCAGGATCCTTTGATCCTAAGGGATCGCAATCTTAACTATTTTTGCATCATTGGTATCTCCGCTCAGCTGTTATAAAAAGGGGCAGCACTGCTAGCCTAGGGGGGACCTATTGTTATTCTTATATAATTTCTCTTTGTATTTAAAACTTTGATCTTCGACTCTCGTTGAGAAGTGATCCATTGTAACTCTGCTTCGATGCTTTAATATAAATCTGGTTGCTGTTCCATCTTTGATCCTGGAATAATCTCAAGCGGTGTATCCCTGGAGGCTAAGGGCTCGACCCTGGTGGAACACTTGCTCTTGTACCATTATCTTTAATTCATGCGTGGTTTTCATTATCAGCTTTGTTTGGTAATCTGATGTGTTTTGTTATTTTACATCACAGCTCTGTTATATTTACAATATCGTTCTCTGTGACAGGAATGTCGTATTGTTCATTCTGACCTTGTAATGCATTGTTGCTCCTTTAATCATTGATGTAACATTACTGTTCCTTACAGAATGCCATTATTGTTCAATTACAGTGTAACCCGACTGTAACATTCTTAAGTTGGTATTACTGTATTCATCTATGGTTTATACTTAATCAAGATTGTTGTTCAATTGACATTGTTGTTCCATTACGAATTGCGATCATTATCCTTTGTAATTGAGATTAATATTTGTGGTATCGGAGTCAGATTACTGTTTCTCTCCATATCAAGGTGTGTTGTGTGTGTTATTTATTTTGGTTTACTGTACATTCACAATTGGCTCTAAGTGTTGTTCTACATTTCATTGCTAATCAGTTGCCGTTCTATTTCCATTTGCTGTCCGATTTATTCTTAGAGTAAGGATTGCTATCTAATTTCTATAGGATATGATTACTGCCTTTATATTCTTAGAATAAGGTTTTGGTATTTATAAGAACTAGTTGTTGCTCCATTTCCTAGTTGTTGTTTCAATTATAGTTGCTGTTCCATTTCCTGTTATTTGCATTGTCATTGTTTTGAACAATCTGAAACTGTAGTGAGCGTTGACATTTGTTTTCTAGTTCCTAGGTTGATGATCTGTTCCTTGATTATCTTCAGTTACATCAGTTTACAGAGGGATGAGTTATTGTTACTGTATCCTTGACTGATAATTTACTTCGTTTTCTGAATGAATGATTTAAGTCTTAAAGTGTTTTGTTGTAAGTAGATCTTGTTTTAAGCATCCTCTACTCTTGTATTTTAAGCACTATACTACTAGCATTACTCTGACAAATGACCGCCTCAAACTGAGTACACTCTTTGAGATAACAAATCATTCCTAGATTGATAAGTTAATGTGGGGTAAATAGAGGTGAAAAAGACCCTTTTTACGACTCGACAATTACCAAAAATGCTTTCTAAACTTTATCTTGTGTGTAGATTTCCAAGTCAAATGGCTAAGTTTAAATCATCGAGCTAGTAGCTCTATTGTTAAATTGCATCTGCAAACACGGAATTGTTTCAGACTTACTCTTTCTATCTTTTGTATTCAGTTTTGGCTTATTACGGCCATTGTGTAATCGCTGGCAATAGTTACCTTGATTTGAGAAACTGTTTTGTATAAGAGGGTTTAGAGAGTTGGAAACAAAGGGGGTTGGCATATGAGAGAGTTGAGCTTTGTAACAGTAACTTTGTATTAATGAAATCTACAGTTTTTTTACCCTTTTCTGAGTTCGTGGGTTCATCACGGCCCTAATCAGGGAGTTGCACCCGCTCTCCTGATTAGGTGCTCCTGAAATAAGTGTGTGTTTAGTTTTCCTTTTCCATTTATGTATTCCTTCTTTTCACTGTAATGGTTTGATTTGAATGTTGTGAATCTAATTTCTTTCATAAGTTAATTATTGCTATCATTTCCATTGTTGTTACAGTTGTTTATTATTTGTTGATGAATCCTTGGCCAATTTTGTGTTGTATAATTGTTCCTGCATATATATTGTGCGTTAGCCTTGCAATAACTAGTAGATCCTGAATTCACATTTAATGTGAGAAAAGGTTGAATAGTATTCACACTTGGACCCCAAAATTTTGGCATCTTTGCTGAGGAGGCTATAAAAGGTGCAAGAGCATAGCTAGTGTTGGTCGTTGGATCAATCTCGTGTCCTACAGGGAGAAGTTTTCTTACTCTGCTCCAGGTTTTGAGCTTCATTATTTTTGTTTTACTGTTTTTCTTTCGATTGATTGCATAAGGGCCACTCTCTCACCTTGGGGAGGAAAGTTTTCTTATCCTACTTCAGGCCCTAAGCTTAATATTTTCCGCTTATTCTGGTTTCCTTTTTCATTGCTTTTAAAACCTTTCTCTCATCCTAGGGAGGGAAGCTTTCTTACCCTACTCCAAGTCTTGAGCCTAGAATTTTCTTCATTTTTTTGTTGTCTTTTTCTTAAGAATCGCTCTCTCACCCTGGGGAAGGAAGTTTTCTTACCTTGCTCCAGGCCCTGAGCTTAGGGTTTTCTTCACTTTTTCTTTTTGGTTTCCTTTTCTGTTCCAAAACCACTCTCTCGCCCTAGGGAGGGAAGCCCTCTTACCCTGCTCCAGACCCTAAGCTACGAGAAATTTTAATGTTTTAATTGCATGAATAGAGATATGAATAAAAGGGGCAGAGGAGGACCCCCAAAGAGAGGAAGGAAGGATTTAGGTAGGAATACCTACATCTAGGAAATCATTGCGAAAGTTGAATCTGAATCATCTTCACGAACTGTTGTTAGGGTGAGGACTCACATGAAGTCTAAAGGGTAGTATGTTTAACAACCAATACCACCTTCGAGAGTACAGACACCCCTTTCAATGGAAATAGGAGAGGAAGTAGAGAGCAAGGCATTAGAGAAAATAGAAGTACTCCTTTCAACAGCAAAAGAAGAGGAACTAGCAAGCAGAGGGTCGGAAAAAGAAATCAATCCAACTACAGCACAAAGAAACTTGGGAGGGTTTGCTTCACCGCGTGATCACGGAAGTGTTGTTAAGCGACCTCAGCTATCAGTTGTCATACAGCAGGAACCTGTTGAGATTCCGGGTGATTATTGGAGGGTATTCATGGCACCTCCAACTTCCTCGATTGAATTCCAAATTTGGGACATTAGAGGTGATGCACCAATGAAGCCCATTCCTCTAACGCTTTCCCTAAATTCCATGGACTTTCCTCAAAAGATCTAGACACATTTCTGTTCGAATTCGATATTGTCTGCAGGGGGTACGACTACATAGTTGATGCTCAGAAATTGAAAATATTTCCTGCTACTCTGAAAGGCATAGCTTTGCGATGGTTTATGGGTCTAGGTGGAAAATGTATCTCCTCATGGGATGAGATGAAGAAGGATTTTCTGGAGAAGTACCAAGATTATTGTAAATCACGGGACAAAAAGGAAGAAATTTTTAATTTTATGCAGAAGGAGAATGAGAATATTGAGGATTGTGTGGAATGTTTCAAATATACCCTACAGAGATCCAGCCATAGTGACCTGGATAAGGATATCTTGAAAATTATCTTTCTTCGAGCCGTAAGGGAGGAATCCATGGAGATTTTGAATATAGTAGGTAAGGGTGATATATCTAAAGAGGATTTTGACTACATTTGTGAGTTAAGCATTCAATGTTCACGAGGGGATGCAAGGAATAAGCAAGGGATTCAGACCTCCAAGACATCCAGCGAGGGAATTACAAAGGCAGAGATCGGAAATTTGTTGGATAACTTGAAGACCGACATCTTGAGTACATTTTCCTCTCAGATGGACACATTATAATCAAAACAGAAGAAAATCGAGTTAGAAAGGACCATGGCTATATTTTGTCCTTAGTGTAAGAAGAAACATCCATTAAAGGAATTTCCAATGAAAACTGTGGAGACTTGTGCAATATGTGAACAAGTTCACTCCACCAGCTCATGTCCATCTCTTCCTGGGCTAAAGGCAGTGTTCCAAGGAGAAAATCAAGGAGTAGATCAACTATGTTTTATGGATTATAAGAAACCATGGCATCCACGACCACCAAGCCCAAATCAAGGTATGTCTTAGGACCTTTCTCAATATTTTAGCAATTTAAATATGGGCCCTCAGTGAGTACAATTTTCACCATCATGGCCTCAATTTTATCAATATTTTCCTTGGCAGTCTTGGTTCCCTCAGTCTAGTTCAAACCTTTCATGGTCTCAGAATTGGCAAGGGTCTTCTCCTCCTCCTGGTCAATTACCTCAACCTATGCAACAACAACAATTACCACTGCCTTCCAACATTCCCTTTATTGACTAAGTCCTTGATACCTTAGCTGGGAAGAAGTTTTTCTCCTTCTTGGATGGGTTTAGTGGGTATAACCAAATCTGAATATCTCCTAAGGATTAGGATAAAACCAATTTTGCATGCCCTTGGGGAACATTCACATACCAAGTCCTCCCATTTGGTCTTTGTAATGCACCTGCTACCTTTCAAAGGGAAATTTTGGAATTTTTCTGATCTAGTTGATGATAGTGTCGAGATTTATATGGATGATTTTACACCATACGGGGAATCATTTGAAGAAGGTTTTCCAAACTTGGAGAAGATTCTTAAAATATGCATACAAATGCATGTTTCTCTGAGTAAAATTAAGTGCCATATGATGAGAAAAGAGGGAATAGTGTTGGGACACTTTCTTTCGGCTGTTGGAATTCAAGTTGATCCGGCTAAGGTAGATGTAATATTTCATTTTCCTGTACCAAAGGCACCCACACAGGTACACAGTTTTATTGGTTGTGTGGGCTATTACAGATGTTTTATAGAAAAAATTTCTAGAGCTCATTCCCACTCTTTTAGCTATCAACTAAAGATGCAGAATTTTTGTGGACAGATGAGTATGAAGAATTTTTGTAAAAATTAAGGAACTAATCTGCCAAGCTCCGATCTTGCGAGGCCCTAATTGGGAAATCCTGTTTCACATCCACATTTATGTGTCTCAAACAAAAATAGGGGCAGTTTTCAGACAGCAAGAGGACACGAAGTCGTATGCGATTTATTATGTCAGCAAGAATTTGACACTTGTTGAATTAAACTATACGATAACAGAAAATGAGTTCTTGGATGTTATTTATGCTGTTAATAAATTTCAGAATTACATTACTGGATATCTCACTTTTTTGCACACTGATCACACAACAATCAGGTACTTGATGAATAAA
Organism: Pinus tabuliformis; assembly: GCA_031772625.1. NCBI lineage: Eukaryota > Viridiplantae > Streptophyta > Pinopsida > Pinales > Pinaceae > Pinus > Pinus tabuliformis. The sequence goes on along the minus strand of CM062814.1, from coordinate 441,219,315 downwards.
CTTGTAACCCCTGGGCATGTAACAAGGTGGTTATTATTACTCCAAGAATTTGACATTACCATCGTAGATAAACCTGGAAAGGATAATGTAGTTGTTGATTTCCTATCTAGATTAGGTACCAATGATGAAGGTACACCTGTAGAATATAGTTTTCCAGATGAATATCTTTTTGCAATTTCTACTCATAATCAGTGGTATGCAGATATTGCTAATTATCTTGCTACAAGGAAGGTACCTCAACATTTGTCATACAGGGAACAATGAGAGATCATTTGTCATAGTACTCATTATTCATGGATAGCATGATATCTTTTTCATACATGGATCGACTAGCAGATTTGATGCTATGTAGTAGAAGATGACATCTATGATGCCTTGAAGGCTGCTCATGATGGCCCATGTGGGGGACATTTTGCAGACAAACGGAATGGTCATAAGGTGTTACAAATGGGATATTATTGGACCTCCATCTTTCGGGATTTGAGAGATTATGTCCAAATATGTGATAGCTGGAAGCGGATGGGTCAGTTTGGTCGATCATACAAAATGTCATTACAGCCTCAAGTAGTCCTTGAACCTTTTTAGAAATGGGCTATCGATTTCATTGGCCCATTTAATTCATCTTCACATAAAAAAGTTCATATTTTATTGTGCATGGATTATTTGACGAAGTGGGTTGAGGCCAGAGTTGTGGCGAAAACCACAGAACAAGTTGTCTCAGACTTTTTGTTTGAAGAATTTTTTTCTTGATATGGCACCCCTAGAGAGATAGTTTTAGATGGGGGAGCACAATCTACATCACATATGATAGCAAGGCTTATGAAAAAGTATGGGATCAAGCATAGAATAACATATCCATACCACCCTCAGGAAAACAGTCAAGTGGAAAGCATGAACACGGTATTAGAAAACATTCTCACGAAGACTGTGGCAAAATATCGCTGAGATTGGGCTGAAAATCTTCCTAAAGCTCTTTGGGCGTACAGAACATCATGGCCAGATACAACAGGGTTTTCACCATTTGAGCTTGTCTACAGAAAATCCCCATTGTTTCCAATAGAATTTGAGATCAATATGCTTAGAACAACTCTTGAAGTAGGATTAGACCTTTCAGAAGCCCAGAAACACCGGCTGGAATAGCTAAATGAACTGGATGAAATTCGTTTAATGGTTTTCCAAAGAACTGTTGCAATTCAGCAGTAGAGAACAAAATGGCATGATAAATTTATTAAGCATAAGGTATTTCATAATGGGGATTGGTAATTTCTCTATGACTCCCGTTTTAAGGACTTTAATGGGAAGTTTTTCTCTCATTGGATGGGACCTTATGAGATTGATGAGGTATTTAATAATGGAACTGTTAGACTTGTCATGATTGATGATACACATGCTTCTTTTATTGTAAATGGACATCGTCTGAGACTGTATCATCGCCCAACCTCTACAGATGCCTTCATCAAACATCTCTTTGATAAATCTAGTTTGAAGGTTGTTAGTGTAGATAATTCCTCCTCTGCATCCTCTGATATAATATATATATATGTATATATATATATATATATATATATATATATATATATTGTTACCACTCAATTGTTTTCTTGTAGGTACTACCACTGGTGTTTATATCCTACGGAAGCAAGAAAATTTTCTAAGTACCTACTGTTGTTAATCCTTCGGTGTTGTTAGTCCTCCCATGTTGTTCCTCCTCCAGTGTTGCTACTCCGTGCTGAAAATTTTCTAAGTTCCCAGTGTTGTTACTCCTTCGGTGTTGTTACTCCTCCAATGTCGTTACTCCTTCGGTGATGCTACTCGTGGTGAAACTTTTAAGTACTCGATGATGCTACTCCTCCAATGTTGTTACTCCTTGGGTGTTGCTACTCCGTGGTGAAAATTTTCTAAGTACCCAATGTTGTTACTCCTTTGGTGTTGTTACTCCTCCGATGTTGCTACCCCTTCGGTGTTACTACTCCATGGCGAAAATTTTCGAAGTACCCAGTGCTGTTACTCATTCAGTGTTGCTACTCCTCCGATGTTGTTACTCCTCCATTGTTGCTACTCCATCGTGAAAAATTTTCTAAGTACCCGGCGTTGTTACTCCTTCGGTGTTGTTACTCCTCCGATGATGTTACTCCAATGGTGTTGTTACTCAGTGCTAAAAATTTTCTAAGTACTTGATGTTGTTACTCCTCTAATGTCGTTGCACCATCAATGCAGTTACTCCTTCGAGGTTGTTACTACGCTAGTTAAGTACCAAGTATATCCCCAACTAGACTTTGAATATTTGATTAATACCTTTTGAGATGACTTGAGGTGATTGGGGGCAATCATTTTTTAGTTGGGGGAGGTACAACCATATGTAAAAATGGCAGCATAATCAATTTTAACAATTATTTTCTGATGTTACCATAAAATCTCGTGCCAATATGTACACTCCACGACCCTCACCTTACTATGCACAATTATCAATAGATATTGGATGTTAATCAACGAGTCCCTTCGAAACCTGTGGAGTAATTACCATAATGGCTCTCCATTAGGAAAAATCTACCATAATGGAAGACACCACAGCCAATTTTGCTTCAGCATTAGCTGATAATTCACGAGAAGGATTGCCACCAGCACCACTTGAACAAAGGAATTTGATATTTGAAGGAGAAAGTGGAGGTGGTACTGCTACACAAGAACCAACACCACCTAGCCAATAAAACTTTGGGTCTGAAGCAGAAACTGTAGGTGGTTCTGCCACACAAGAACCAACATCACTAACAGAAGGGACCCTAGAATCAGCAAAGGAAAAATACCCTGCAATTTACACTGATCTTCAGGAACCATAGGGGGACTCAGCTCAAATAGGAAATGTAGGGGGTGAAGGGAACGATTCAATAGGCATAGTCAAAATGGAAATGGGAGGAGATGTTCTTCATTCTCCATTCCCTACAACTCTACCGAGAGGGGTGAGGAAATCTCAAACTCCTTGGTGCTCAAAGGGAGAAAAACTCATTCCCCCAACTTTAAAATTTGTTGGGACAAAATTGGGCGCAGTGGTTGAGGGGGCCACTCAAGTGTCGCCACTCATTAGTGCACAGATGGAACAATTTTGAAGCATGGAATTCAGCACTACTACACAAGAACTAGTGTTAAACAGAGAACGGATTCAAGAAATGGTGATGGATTCTAGACCTGTAGGGCCACTAGAGGAAGACATTCGTGTTGACGCCACCCCACAAGGATTTGAGTCAACTTTCAAACAGACAGTGGATGACCAGGTGGTGGAGCAAACATAGGAGAAAAATGCTAATGATGTTATTATGTGGGTCACTAAGACAACTCAAGAACTACAAAAATACATAATGCCTACTAAAACTAACCCACCAAAGCTACAGACAGTTCCAGAACATATGGAAAAACGGGTAGGGGAAAAGGAAGTTGAGGATGTTGAACCCCAAACCACTGTAATTTTGGAAGAAAATGAAGGGGACACAACTCAAGTTAATGAGCAAATAGAAGAAGTGAGAGTGAAGGTGGAGCTAGTCGACACATGTGTTGATGATCCACCAGACCCCACACTAGCGACAAGACTATTAGAGGAGGTCATTGTTAAGCAAGAATTCATTGACTAGTGTGCACGAAGGAGACCTTCCCTTAAGGAAAGGTATCAGTCTTTGTTCAATGAAGTTATGCAATTATAAATAGAAAATATGAGATTAAGGAAAAGGGTTTTGCACTTACAAAGGGGAGTGAGGAGGTACAAGAGAAAAATTTCAATACTCAGGACTGGAGTTGCTCCCTCGACAACTCTGACCAGAAACAATCCCATTGTTTCTACTGCAGTGCAAATTGAACCTATAAGCTACTTATTTGAGGCTCAGGAATTCCTTTTTACTGTTGAGATTCAGAAATGGTAGGCTGCGACTACTCGTCTTCAACAGGGAACCATTTCTTTGCAAGACCATTAGGAAGAAGTAAATAGAGTTTGCAGACAGGCTACAGGAATTATTACTAACTATGTAGACTAGGTGGATAGGGAGAGGCAGAAACAAGAAAAATAACAGAAGACAATTCAGCAGGTGCGAACACTGAAAGCCGATAAGGAATAAATGTTTACCTTAACACAATAGATAATTGATTCCGGCCCCCTGCTCAAATTTAGGCTTTGTTTCTTCATGAAAAATACCTTCTCTTTTTCTTGGAAAGTATTCGTCATGAGATCAACCATGAAATCGAACATCCTATACAGTTTCTTCATATTATGAGACTTCATGATATCTTAAACCAACATTTAATGTGTGAATTGTCTATGCATGATTATTTCTTGGAAAATGACCAAGCATTCAACCCATTTCACTATGGGGATATTCAAATGAGAGTTTTTACTTCCTACACCATCAATCAAGTCAAGTGGAAGAAGGCCTCTGATACATTCGAAGCAAACCAATCCACTGGGTATCTTTTCATTCGAAAAGAAAATTTTTAGTCCGATACTATTTGTAATAAGCATACTACCCTCTTAGGGATTGATGGGTGTCAAGAATAGAAGTTTGTGACTCAGATATCGTGCACTAGGTTATGCACAACACAGGTGGTTTCTTGTCAGGATGAGGCTCAGGATAGTTGTCAAAGGAGATGGATGTTGTCATCATCAGTTTTTATAATGAGGGAACTTTTCAGGGCCCCTAACTATGTCTGAGCACTAGAAAGAATGCCACATTATATCACCTGCATCTATACTCGAGGGATCCGTTGGATAGGTTTGGGATTCCAAATTCCCATCCTTTGGTTGCCAGCAGATCAATACACTCTTGCCTACAATGTAAATAGTGATTGGTGGAAAGATTTCCTTTTGACAAATGGATACAAACCCTGAGGGACAGATATGGCTGAGAAATACGATCTTTCTCAGCTACATGTTGATCACAGCCGAGTTAACCCAGACCTGCAAAGGCGACAGGCTGCATGAGGATAGGGGGAGATGTTGGGAGATAAACTTGCATGTTTTTACTTGCCTTTTTATCCTATTTTTCTTCACATTTCCGCTCCTAACTAAGTTATTTCATATCCTAAATCATGCAGGTATACCTCTAATCATGTCTTTATGAATTAATTAATCATTGAAGCATAGTTTAGGGGATTATTACCAAAAGCACTTTCTAAAATTTATCTTGTGTGCAGATTTCCAAGTAAAATGGATAAGTTAAATCATCGAGCTAGTAGCACTATTGTTAAACTGTAGTTGTAATCATGGAACTATTTTAGACTTAATATTTCTATCTTTTTTATTTAGTTTTGAATTATTACAACCATTTTGTAATTGTAGGCAATAGTTACCTTGATTTCAAGAACTATTTTGTACAAGAGAGGTTAAGAGTTGGAAACAAATGGGATTGGGGTGCGAGAGAGTTGATGTTTGTAAGAGTAACTTTGTATTAATGAAATCTATAGTTTTCTGATCTTTTTTTGAGTTCGTGGGTTCCTCATAGCTCTGATCAAGGAGTTGGACCTGCTCTCCTAATCAGGTGCTGCTAAAATAAATGTGTGTTTAGTTTTTCTTTTCCATTTATGTATTTTTTATTTTCGTTGTAATGGTTTGATGTGAATGTTGTGAATCTAATGGTTTTCATAAGTTTATTTTTGATGTCATTTCCATCATTGTTATAGTTTTTTATTATTTGTTGATGAATCCTTGCCCAATTCTAGTTGTATAGTTGTTCCTGCATATATATTGTGTGTTAGCCTTGCAATAACCAGTAGATCCTAGATTGAAATTTAATGTGGGAAAAGGTTGAATAGTATCATTCACACTTAGACACCAACACATTGTAGTGGGAAGGTTATAATTGCAGAACAACATCATTATTTCATATAAGTATTTATTATTTCTGAGAAGAATTATCATTCCCTATGGAGCAGCCTCATTATTATCATTGACAAGATCACATGAGATATCGGCAATGCTTATCCTCCAATGCATTATCATTCGTTGACAATCTCACATGCAATATCAACATCATTGTTAATATCGGTAATGTTTATCCTCTAATGTATTGGCAATGTTTATCCTCCAATGTATTATCATTCGTCAACAAGCTCACCTGAAATATTGGCATCATTATTAATATTGGCAACATTTTTCCTCCAATGTATTATAGCTTAATGCTTCAAGTTGGAATGATCGATATCCAACATATTTTCTCCAACAAGTTTGCAGCTTCTCAACGTATCACAATTACAGTTTTTTTTAACTATTTGCCTCCAATATTAATACACTCCAATATTTAACAGGAAGTCTCAAGAATTAATATGAAGTCTCCATTTCATTCACTTTAAGAGCATTAGACTGCTAGTTGAACCTTCTTCAAATATGACTATTGAGAAATTAACAAAGGTGTGCCTATTTCTCCCACCAATTATCTGTTGTATGTGGTAATAGGATCGAGGAATTGATTAACATATCCTTTTACTATCATTCAATAGGTCATGCTTGCATACATAATAATAGGATATTGTAGCATCAGGACCACCACTTTGATACGATTAAGAACCCTTGCTCCGTGAAGACTTATAAGAAATGAACCCAACATAACGCACATCAATTGCAGATCGTTAGCCATTGAAGCGCATATTTATTTTTGGCCATTGAGTCGATCACAACTCCCAAAAGTAAAAAATAAGTATCCATGGATAGGTATGGCTCTGAATTGACCCCAATGAACCTATGGAACAATGATAGAGTGAAAACAGTGACTTCAGGCTCTCAAGAACCAAGAATTCCTATCTATGGTTCTATAGGGAAAGATCTAATCTAGCTGTTGGCTTTTCATCCATTGATGTGCATGGGGAACATACCATGAAGACCAGTTCATCAGCCCGTTCTCTATATTACTCAATAGAAGAGGGTTCTTCCCATGATTCATGTAGATAACATTCTGACGATTAAGAGTGCCAAACCTCACCCATTCAATAGCAATGGGCTCCGCCAGGAAACAAGAAGACATTATGACATTGTGGTTACTCAATGGAAGAACAAGTAGATCACCGCCCTCACACTCCCCAAATTTCCTTAAGGCGAGTTTGGCGTTAATAAGGGTGGAAATTAGTAGGGTCAGAAAATTAACTTATAATTTTTAATATTTTTTGAACTAAATACCCATTAAAAATATTTTATATATTTTTATATATATATTAAGGGATTGGTCCTAAATATTACTAAAATAACTTTGACCACGGTCCTAGAGTCAAACTAGCCGTTGGTCAAGTTAGCCGTTGGAGGCTCTGCTTAGACTATTTAACTTGCTAAGCTTGATCTGGTTCTTCAACTTGTCCTGACGATGAACCACACTAGTTGGTTCGAAACGCGTCAACAAATGGTATTCCATGTGATTTTCACCGAAAAATCTCTCACAAACTTGATATGGATCACAGAAGCCTGAACTCTATAACAAGTAGATCAATTAGGATGTATGTGTTTAGTTGTTAAAGACAAAAATATGAGTAATTGTTAGCAGATATATGGATCGATACAAAAACTTACAATAGATGTATGTAGTTACATGTACCAAGTACTTCAACAAATTAATTAATCCTTTGATTACACACTACAACTTGAGTTTGATTCTTCCATTTAAGATCTGGTTATTATGACCCAAACTAGTTTTCCCAGTGGTTATTATTTACTGAAGATTTTCATTTGGATTTGAATATATGAATAATCTCTTCATGATTTGTAGAGGTTAGGGGTATGAAAGGTCGGTAAATAAAAAAAAAAAGAATTTAAATTGTAGTAGAATGTTAGTGTCAAATTAATCTCCATGATGGTTCCAAGGTTCCAATGCACTAATATTAATATTAGAGAAAAATATTAATATTGAATGACAAATTGCTCTGGGTTCAAGAAATTAAAAATATAAATGCTTCAGATGAAAGACCCCCTATGGAAGCTTCAAAATACATGATGCGAATGAAATGGATGTTTGAGGTTGCTATAATGGTTCAAGTGAGAGACTTATCATGTTTCTCGTTTAGAACTTGGAAACCTTTTTGAAAAATTATTTTGGCTACTTCTTAATAAGTTAGATTGAGTTTTGCATTGAAGTTATTATCAACTGGAATATTCAAGCATTTAACAATATCTTCAATAACATCGACTTGGAATGAAGCAGTGTTGGAAGAGGTTTAAGCAACATATACATTGATTTATGTACATTGAAGCAGTGTTCATTTTTGCAGATTTATTCCCTATTACATATAGGGTTATGGAGTTACATGTTCATCCTCAAATACTTGCCTCACATATTCAATATCTCATGTAGAAAATGATCTACTTGTAAATATCCTCTCACAATAGTGTGCAATGCACTTATTATTTAGTGAGTATAATTCAAAACTTTTCTTTATCTACATGTAATTGCAATATCTTACAAAGTGTTTTCTCAACAGTATTCTTGCAATATTTTTCAAAGTGTTCTCATAACAATATCTTTAGTATTAAAAAAATTGAATCTTATTTGGAACAATGTTTATGGAGCACCATTCATTCTGGAGCACCATTCATTCAATTTAGAGCAGCCCCAATAAGCCATATGGAGTGTCATTCATTCAATGGTAGTGTCAACATTGTTTACGCAGAACAATACATTGTAGTTTTTAAAGCATTAAAGAAATTATGACAGGTTTTATAGGCTACAAGACATTTATAAACCCTTGCCGTTGATGTCAAAGGGGGTGGTAAGCATAGGTTATGGGAAGAAATGAGAAACTAGTAGAGGCTATGGCCAACAAGGAGAAATATCTTTCAGGACAAAAGGAGGAGGACAAATGAGTTTCCATCAATGCCAAAGGGGGAGATTGTTGGAAATATTGGCATTTATGTCAAGTTAAGCTTGTTGATTAATTTTGATAAATGTTATTTATGTTACTAAGCCCACTTATGATAATTTATGTTGAATGGAAAATACACATAAATGTTGAATGTTGAATATAAAGGTTGAAAGTGATGTGAAGTGCAAAGGCTATGCTAATGAATGTGAAGGCTAAACATTGAGACAAAATATGGAATATGTATATTTGTTTGAGTAGAAAATGTAGATAATCCAAATATAATTTGTCTCTTGTAATTATTACTGAATGAGTTGTTAAATCAGCTCTATTTTTTGTTGGAAATAATACTGAGAGGGGGGGGTGAATCAGTATTATCAAGTCAATAATACTTTTTCATTTCCAAACTCTGATTCATATATTCTACTTCCACAACTTCTTATGATTAAGTTAATTGATCTTCAATGAGTTCATTAGAACATTATCAACCATATTATCAGTTAACAGATGCAGTAACATAGAATAGATCATCACACATAAGGCACACACATGAACACCATGATATAAGGTGGAAACCCAATGCGGGAGAAAACCACCTGCTGCAAGTCATATCAATCTTCTTCTTAATAAGAAAATCCTTTTGCAATATTTTGTACTGGTGCAGTCTTATACCAGTACGGGAGCTACAACCCCCTTTTCTCTTGTACCAGTCGATCCATTTACTAGTACGCAGGCTGCTACCTGCTACAATGCTCCAAAGATTTCCTTTAGCTCTTGTACTAGCTTAGATACTAGTACATAGGTGCTGGCCTACAATCTTTTCTCCTCCAGGTACCACGTTTCATCAATTTTCAGACTGGATATACTGAAGCACAACACATAATCTGAAAGGCCACATTTCATCCAATTTTCATACTGGACCCAACAACAACATTGAAGCTCATAATCAAACAACCTTCTGAATCACCCAATCACCATATCAATACATATACAATGAGAGATATCAACCAGATCTAGTCCACCAGATCATATAAGGATAATTCATTATGAACCTGATCCATTCATCTATCAATACTGAAGCTAATCATATTCAATCAATCACTGCTGTTATCAGAACATAATACCAGACATCACTTCAAAACCTAGAACACAACAATAATAAACAGGGGCAGATAAATCGATTTCATGAAAATTCCGCAGCTTCACCCATAGATCACCTGCGTACATCTGCACTGTTTCCAACTGCTTTCCTGCGTACCCACGCACTGTGCCTCACGGACTTCCTGCGTACCTGCGCTCTGTGTCCAATGAACTGCCTGCGCACCTCCGCATCTGCAGCGCTTCTGGGCCTGCGTATCTGCGCAGCTGCAGAGCTTCTGGGCCTACGTACCTACGCACTTTTCCTTCCCTGTACTTGCGGTCCTGCGGGTATAGATAATTTCAAGACTTCAAGAATAACCTAGACTGTCGGATCTACAGATCTGAACATGCGTCGAGGAGATATCAACCCATTAGTAGATCCGACTTGTAATTTTCATGTTTCTCCTTGATATTGATTCAACTCTCTCTCACAAACCGATTACAAGAATTTCAGATCTAGCTTCTCTTAAGATCTTCTAATTTCACACTCCTAGCCAAATGATCTCCTTTGCTTTATATAGGCAGGCTCTTCCTAAAATCATGGATCAATACCATAGATAACCAATACAAGGGGTCCAAATCGGGGCTAAATTAGATCCTATACCACGGGCCAAAACCATAGAAACAAGAACGGCGGGCTAAATACCACGGGCCAAACATAAGAAACCCCACGTGAGCGCGCTTCTCTGCCTTGAAGTGAGTGAACTGGGGTCCGCACCTTTTACATGGGGTACCTGCGGGTATGTACGCACTTTATCTATGATATTCCTGTGGGTCCGCAGCTTTTGTACGGTGTACCTGCGTACCTCTTGTTTTCTTCATTATTTGTGAGCTAATCATCAATCTCTGCTACTGACCTATTGTACAGTGATCCATCACCTGTATGAGTTGCCATCAAGGACAACACTTTAGCCATAATGCCAACAATCTCCCCCTTTGGACTTGATGGCAAAGCTTACTTGGGAATTGTCATCTGATCCCTTTGAACTGTCCTACATCCATGTATTCTGTCATATCTGATATCTCTTCTGTGGATTCATCTGAATGTATACAAGTGAGATGATCTTCTATGAGAGGGTTGCCATCAAGTACAACACATGTATCATAATGCCAACAATCTCCCCCTTTGGACTTGATGGCAACAACACCAAATCACTCTCCCCCTTTGAAATCAAGGGCAAAGGGTTTTGCTCCCCCTAAGAACATGCTCCCCTTGACTATAAACCAGATCTGCTGAAGTCTCTGAATGAGCTCCCCCTTTGTATATGCCATGGTGCACCAATCTGATAATTCTCTTTCTAAAATATCTGCTCTGCTATATAGTGTTGTTCATGCTCAAGCTCCCCCTGACTGTAAGCAAGGTCTACAAAAAGATGTTCTACAAGAAGAACATGACTCTATATATCATAAATGACCTTCCTATCACCAAAAGACTCAATACATACATCCATCAGGAACTAAATACATTACATCTTCATCCCAGGCATAGTGGGGAAGCCAACATAGGTCGTTACATGACCTGAAGAGATGACTATAATAGATAGAGACACACTATTACATCATGAGTCGTGATATGACATTTATAACAGAGACCAATCACCTAAGATAAACATCAGCAACAACACTGTATGATCTGCTCCATAACATCTTTTATCATAAGGAGAAACACCAAAGCCATCCAGATCATCATTTGGGAATATCTGCATCAATCAACATATGTACGAAACAACCTATCATCATATAGGTAAGAGCTTATCATCATCATGTCTCCAACAATGCAACTTTGAATAATCATCCATGTATCCAGCCAACAATCCTCATCCATATATGTGCCAAGAACAATAGGAATCCTGCATCATAACTGTAATATATGATCTTTATGCATATGACGACAACAGCATATGAGTGACTCATCATCAAGTAAAGAAGATGTGAATTCAAGCTATGTACTTCTCCTTATCCTTATGAAGATCACCATGTAAGCACCACATATGTAGCATCTGATCTGAAAATCAACTATGTAAACCCCAAGAATCATATGAGATGGACAACTCATAACCACATCATAGCAAGATATATCATTTAGCCATATAATCTTCATCACCAAGGACTATTAACCATAATGCCAACAATGCATTAAAAACATATGCTCCCCCTAAACTGGTGCCATATGTCAGATCTTATCAATAAGAAAAGTCAGCCAATAAATGCCTTAAGATAGATCCGCAGTCTCTCATTATATGGCCTGCGTGGCTCCACACTTCACCTTCAGCTCCTCTGCGTATCCCCGCACTTGACTTTCTGTGTTTCTGCGTATTCACGCAGAGAGCCTTCTACTACAGCGCGTACCCACGCACCTGTGCCATCAATCGCACCACGTACTACTACTGTAGCCACGCACCCTCAGATGCTATCGCGCCGCGTATCTATGCACTGCGGCTTCTGTAGCTCCGCGTACTTTCACTGAGCCTCTGTACCTGAGCCTCTGTCACGTCGCGTACCTCCGCACTGGGACTGTGCCTTCGCTGCGTATCCTCGCACTTTCACTATGTATCAGCTGCGTTCCTCCGCACTAGAACTTTCGCTCTGCTGCGTACGCCTGCACTTTCACAGAGAATCGTCTGTGTACCCCTGATTAGAACCCAATTAAATGGTCCTCCAAGGTGCCTCTGACAGTCAGATACACAGATCTGATCTTGTGCTCGAGAGATCATACTTTATAGATTCACTTCCAACTTCACTTTCCCCACTTCCTTTCTTCAATCAATCATATACGCGATTGTGCAGTATCCAACTCGCGTATATACACGACTTCCCTTTATGGAGTTTGCATATGAGATTCAGGACACTGAAGTTTTGTACTTTCATCTCCCTCTGATTCTGGTATGTCTGTACGTTGTGCTGTGCCGCCTTTTCTGATTGTACTTCCTTTTTCCTCCATATCTTCAAGCGTGATGATGACATTTTCTCCTTTTGATATGGTGCCCACACTTTGTTCCTACATTCCTTAGCTATATGTCCAAGCTTGTTACATGCATAACATCTTACATGTTTCATATTCCTCCTGTAACAGTCAGCAGCTTTATGACCATACATATTGCAAGCAAAGCAATATCCATTAAAGTACCTTGAATGTGATGATCTTTCTGCATAATGGTCTTGAACCCTTCTTCTTCTACATCTAGCTGCAACATGTCCAAGATTATGACATACATAACATTCAACATTATTCATAGGAGGAGTAAAGGATTTTCTTTGAGGAATCTCTTTCCTTGGTTGATGATGAGATTGACCTTTCATTTCTTCGTTGGTCACCTTAGATTTCTCTTTAGAGTTCCTTGCCTCACCTTGTGAACTAGATTCACCTTCAACAGATTCATGGAAACCAAGACCAGTCTTTATAGCAGGAGACCTTTGACTACTAAGAATATCATCCAAGACTTTAGAACTATCTTGAAATCGTAAAAGCTTATCCTTTTCTTCTAATTTACCTTTCAAGATATTTACCTCAACCTGAAGTTGTTCTTCCTTTTCTAGACATTGCTTCTTCATGTCTTCTTCAGCTTTTCTTCCTTCTTCCATTTGTTGCCTTAGTTTGAGTATCTCCTTTTCTTGTTCTTCATTCAGATCCTGCTACATTTGATGAACTCTGAAGGCACATTCCAGCTGGGATTTTAAGCTGATGACTTCGTTGTCTTATTTTTCAATTGCTTGGTGTAGATCTTCATTCTGCTTCTTTGATTCTTCAAGATCTTCCTTTAGTGAGAGGATCGTGGCTTCAAGACTTTCATAATAACTGGATCGATCTCTGAGCTCCTTGATTGTTGTGTTCTTTTCAATGACTTCATTTCTTAGAGATGTTGCTTCAACCTGCAACTTTTGATACTTTTCCTTGCATAACTTTTGATGAGTTTTTTGTCTAGTAACAGCTTCTTTGAGGGCACCACTCTTTATGTTCAGAAACCTTTCTTGTTCATTAATTTTGTTTGTCAGTCTGTTAAATTCTGCCTCTATTTGATATCCTTCTTTGTCACCCATAAGAGCACATTCAGTTGTTTCGTTATCACTTCCATTTTTTCCAAATGGATAGATAGCTGGAACATCAGAGGATAGAAAATTCATACCTGATAGTTCATCTTCATTCTGAAATGATTCTGAATCTGATTCTGAATCTGAAGAGCTTCTTATACCTAATCCCCAATCGATTCTCCCACTGTCATAGTTCTTCTGAGATGTCTTCTTCTTCTTATGAGCTTTCTTCTTAAGCTTCTTTCCCATTGTTCCACGGATCTCCTTCAAGCGATCAAGCTTCTACCAAAGAACCTGCTCTGATACCAATTGTTGGAAATAATACTGAGAGGGGGGGGTGAATCAGTATTATCAAGTCAATAATACTTTTTCATTTGCAAACTCTGATTCATATATTCTACTTCCACAACTTCTTATGATTAATTTAATTGATCTTCAATGAGTGCATTAGAACATTATCAACCATATTATCAGTTAATAGATGCAGTAACATAGAATAGATCATCACACATAAGGCACACACATGAACACCATGATATAAGGTGGAAACCCAATGCGGGAGAAAACCACCTGCTGCAAGTCATCTCAATCTTCTTCTTAATAAGAAAATCCTTTTGCAATATTTTATACTGGTGCAGTCTTCTACCAGTATGGGAGCTACAACCCCCTTTGCTCTTGTACCAGCCGATCCATTTACTAGTACGCAGGCTGCTACCTGCTACAATGCTCCAAATATTTCCTTTAGCTCTTGTACTAGCTTAGATACTAGTACGTAGGTGCTGGCCTACAATCTTTTCTCCTCCAGGTACCACATTTCATCAATTTTCAGACTGGATATATTGAAGCACAACACATAATCTGAAAGGCCACATTTCATCCAATTTTCATACTGGACCCAACAACAACATTGAAGCTCATAATCAAACAACCTTCTGAATCACACAATCACCAGATCAATACATATACAATGAGAGATATCAACCAGATCTAGTCCACCAGATCATATAAGGATAAGTCATTATGAACCTGATCCATTCATCTATCAATACTGAAGCTAATCATATTCAATCAATCACTACTATTATCAGAACATAATACCAGACATCACTTCAAAACCTAGAACACAACAATAATAAACAGGGGCAGCTAAATAGATTTCATGAAAAGTCTGCAGCTTCACCCATAGATCACCTGCGTACATCTGCACTGTTTCCAACTACTTTCCTGCGTACCCACGCACTGTGCCTCACGGACTTCCTGCGTACCTGCGCTTTGTGTCCAATGAACTGCCTGCACACCTCCGCATCTGCAACACTTCTAGGCCTGCGTATCTGCACACCTGCAGAGCTTCTGGGCCTGCGTACCTACGCACTTTTCCTTCACTATACTTGCGGTCCTGCGGGTATAGATAATTTCAAGACTTCAAGAATAACCCAGACTGTCAAATCTATAGATCTGAACATGCGCCGAGGAGATATCAACCCATTAGTAGATCCGACTTGTAATTTTCATGTTTCTCCTTGATATTGATTCAACTCTCTCTCACAAACCGATTACAAGAATTTCAGATCTAGCTTCTCTTAAGATCTTCTAATTTCACACTCCTAGCCAAATGATCTCCTTTGCTTTATATAGGCAGGCTCTTCCTAAAATCATGGATCAATACCATAGATAACCAATACAAGGGGTCCAAACCAGGGCTAAATTAGATCCTATACCACGGGCCAAACATAAGAAACCCCATGTGAGCGCGCTTCTCTGCCTTGAAGTGAGTGAACTAGGGTCTGCACCTTTTACATGGTGTACCTGCGGGTATGTACGCACTTTATCTATGATATTCCTACGGGTCCGCAGCGTTTGTACGGTGTACCTGCGTACCTCTTGTTTTCTTCATTATTTGTGAGCTAATCATCAATCTCTGCTACTGACCTATTGTACAGTGATCCATCACCTATATGAGTTGCCATCAAGGACAACACTTTAGCCATAATGCCAACAATCTCCCCCTTTGGACTTGATGGAAAAGCTTACTTGGGAATTGCCATCTGATCCCTTTGAACTGTCCTACATCCATGTATTCTGTCATATCTGATATCTCTTATGTGTATTCATCTGAATGTATACAAGTGAGATGATATTCGATGAGAGGGTTGCCATCAAGTACAACACATGTATCATAATGCCAACATTTTTTTGATTAAAAAATAATTTTCTGAGCTGAGAATGAAAGGAGAATCTTGTGAACATTTTTTGAAGTCCAAGACACTATGCTTCATTTCATATTCCTCAAAAGAATACAAACACCCAAGAGGGCTTTCTTAAAAAATATACAATGTGGAATTAAATTGAATCTTCTTTTTGAATGGAAGTGGTCTACATTAGAGAAAGAATGAGCAATAGAAAAATAGAAGAATAGTGAAGAGAAGGAGCAGTTCAGCAGAAAACTTGACAGCAGAATTGGATATGAGGTAACCAACACTTGTGACTTGAGAAATTTCTGTTATTTTCTATTTTACATCTTGAAAAATAACATGTTGTAGCATGTTGAGGTAGGAGCCTCCTGTGCGTTGTAGTCTGCAAAAACATAGTGCATGAGTGTTCAAAATAAGCTCATATATGTAGGTTTTAACCCTGTACAGAACTTACCTGCGTACGAATTCTAAAACACAGAAAATAAATAATAGCGAGAGAATAACACATAAAACAAATATACACAAAGATTTCCCCCTGGATCCCAAAACCGAGACTACGAGATTGATTTTCCATTATGTTCCTTTCAATGTTACAATAATTATGTATATACATGCTGAAGCATCCAATACCATGGACAGAAAACCATCGCGCCCAAAACTATGTGCGAAAATCATGCACAAATCCATAGGTAGGTCCACCCACCTAATATAGGGTCCAAAAAAATATACATATTCCCCAGGGTGTTGCCCCCAACCCCGTAGAGGGGGGATAACCACCCCCCTCAAACCCCTTGTGACCCCACCACTGCACAATCGGTGCAACGAAGGGGGGGCTCTGCCCCCCCTCTAACCCCCCGGTTAACTAGGTCATCTAGTCATGGAAGGAATATAACACAACCCAACATTCTCCCACTTGTTGTTTTCTTTCCACAGGGGGCCGCAAGAGAGCTTAGTCATTTATCCAGCCCTGCAACGTCCATTATTTCTATACACCAAGAGACATTCTCAGAGCTCACAGATTTTGTTAATGCATCTGCAATATTCTTTAAAGTGTCCACCTTTACCAACAACACCTTTTTGTCTTTTATCATATCCCTCACAAAGTGATACTGAACATCAATGTGCTTTGTCTTTGAATGGTAAGAAGGGTTCTTTGCCAATAAAATTGCACTTTGTCTATCACAATCTATTCTTATAGCTCCCTGTACTAACCCCATACTTGAACATAATCTCTACAACCAGACTGCTTCCTTGCTTGCATGAGTGGCTGCCATGTATTCTGCCTCTGTAGTTGCTAATGCCACTATAGATCATTTCTTACTCATCCAACTAAATGCACCTCCAAATAGTTTAAACACATACCCACTTGTAGATCTTCTCTGATCCAGATCTCTAACCTAGTCTACATCAAAAAAGCCATGAATATCCAAAACTCTGTCCAATCCTGGTCTTCTTTGGTAGCAAAAACCATACTCACTAGTGCCATGCAAATACCTAAAGACCCGCTTCACTATTGTCCAATGCTCCTTCCTTGGTTTTGACATAAAATTGCTCAATACTCCCACTACATGTGCAATGTCTGGTCTAGTACATACCATCGCATACATCAGCCTACCAGCTACGCTTTCATATGGAACACAGGACATGTCCTCTTCCTCTTCTTGTGTCTTGGGACACTGTTCAATAGATAACTTTACACCCACAAGAATAGGAACCTTCACCAGTTTACTATCCTGCATATTAAACCTTTGCAGTATTGTATCGACATGCTTCCTCTAGTTTAACCAGAGCTTCCTCTTTTCCCAATCTCTTTTAATTTCCATGACCAAAATATAGTTTGCAGCACCAAGATATTTCATGCTAAATTTGGAGGATAGTTGGGTCTTCAAATCCTGGATAATTTCTTTGTCATTTCCAACCAGCAACATATCATCCACATACAAGACCAGATAAAGAACATGGTCAACAATTAATTTTTAAATACACGCAGTGACCTGCTTTTCTTCTGGTGAAGCCAAGTCCCCATATAAATGTATCAAATTTATGATACCACATCCTTGGTGACTTTTTTAACCCATACAAAGACTTCTTTAACTTGCATACCAGTTATTTCTTACCCTTCACTGCAAAGCCTTTAGGTTGCTTCATCTAGATCTCTTCTTCCATTTCCCCGTGAAAAATGATGTATTCACATCCATTTGTTCTACCTCAAAACCAAAAGCAGCATCAACATATAAAAGTAATATAATATAAGCTACCTTGGCAACAGGAGAAAAAATATCACCAAAATCAATTCCCAACACCAGGGAATAACCTTTTGCTACCAACAAAGCCTTGTATTTCTCCACCTTTCCTTCTGCATTTGTCTTCTTCTTGAACACCCATTTGTTGCCAATGGGTTTCCTTCCAGCTGGCAATTCCACTAGATACCAAGCCTCATTTTTGTGCAAAGATTCCATTTCATCAATCATGGCCTCTTTCTAGGGTTTTCCATCCTCTGAATCTACTGCTTCCTTCACAATTCTTGGATCATTATCAGTAATAGATAAAGCAAAATTTGAACAAAAATAAGATGGAATGTACCTTTCTAGCTACCTTCTTTCTCGAACTAATCTTCTCACAACCGAAGTTTGTGGCCCTTCATCTTTTGATTCCTCTTATACTGTAGATTCTGATTCTTCCTCCTTAAGCTCAAACTCTATCTTCTCAGGTTCCTTTGGCTGGACTTCATGTTTAATAACATCTTTCACCTCTCTAAACACCACATCTCGACTGTACACAACCTTCCTTGTTACTGGGTTCCAAATCTTATAACCCTTTAAACTATACTTCACCCAATAAAGATGCACTTTTCAAATTTACTATCCAACTTTCTTATTTTCTCATTTGCAACATGTACATATGCATCACATCCAAATACCCTCATATGTGAAAGAGAGGGTTTCTTACAAGTCCATACCTCTTATGAATTCTTATCCTCCAATGCTGATGAAGGTGATCTATTGACTAGGTAAAATGTTGTCTCCACTGCCTCTGCCCAGAATTCTTGTCCTAAGCCAGCACCACTGAGCATGCTTCTTGCCCTTTCCATCAACATCTTGTTCATTCTTTCTACAATTCCATTTTTCTCAGGCGTGTATGGAGTAGTCTTCTGTCATGCTATACCACACTTCTTACAAAATTCTTCAAATTCGTTCTTGCAAAATTCTCCACTGTTATTTGTCCTCGGCACCTTTATCTTCTGCTCTGTCTAGTTTTCCACTAGAGCCTTAAATTCTTTAAACGTGTCAAAGACTTCAGATTTCTTCTTGAGGAAAGATATCCATGTATTCCTTGAGAAGTCATCTATAAATGATACATAGTACATAGACTTACCCAATGATGGAACCTTCACAGGTCCAAACACATCACTGTGCACAAGATCTAATATCTATTTCGCCCTCTTACCACCAGAGGTGAAACTCACCTGATTCTACTTCGCATATACACAATTTTCACAAAAATAAAAATCTAGAGAGTTATTAGTCATACCTTCTACCATACCTTCACCATGAAGTATTCGAAGGCCCTTCTCTCCAATATGTCCAAGCCTTTGATGCCACAACATGGTCTTTTCTCCAGATACCACTAGATTTTCTACTCCACTGTCAGGAACCACAGAACTGTTACACCCATCAAAAATAGTGCTACCTTGCAGCTTGTATAGAGTTCCAATCCAAACTCCCCATATCAATACCAATGCTCCCCGAACCATATTGTAGGTATCTTTTTCAAACACTGTTTTTACACCTGCATCATCAAACTTGCTTACAGAAATCATATTTCTGGCTAATGCAAGAATATGCAGAACACTCGGAAGTGTTCTAATCCTTCCACCTTGCAACTTCAACTTGACTTTTCCATGACCAATGATTCTAGCCTTCCTGTCATCCCCCAATAAGACATCACCACCATCATATTTCTCATACTCACAGAACCACTCTCTATGGGGAGTGAATTGAAAGGATGCACCTGAGTCAATCAACCATGCCTCATGATCTACATGTGTACTTAAAGAAGCCAAGTACACATCCCCACCTTCATCTGAGGTGGTTTTTGCCTATGTATAAGGAGCATCATCAGATCCCTTTCCTTTGTCAGGAGCTTTAGATTTATAGTCCCTTTTTTAGTGCCCTTCCTTTCTGCATTTCCAACACACCTTTATAGGTTTACCTGGAGATTTAGATCTCCCTCTATATTTAGATCTCCCACTCGATGACTTATTTTTGTTTCTGTTCTGGGACCATCCTCGTACAGACAATGCATCAACATTCTGGCTCTCCATATTTTTCCGTCTCATTTCCTCTATCAACAAGGATGATACTATTTCATAAAACCACAAGGCAATTGCATTGCTACCTATTACAATAACCAGACTATGCCACGAATATGGTAGAGAACATGACAAACTAATGCACTTATCTTCATTTGAAATTTTAATATCAACATAAAATAATTGACTTACCACAGTGTTAAATGCATTCAGATGCTCTATCACCGAGTCTCCATCTTTCATCCTCAGGTTATACAACTTTTTCTGTAGGAATAGTTTATTCACCAGAGACTTAGATTGGAACAAAGTCCCTAATTTGTCCCACAAAACCTTAGCCGTATTTTCCCCTGATACATTCAACAATATTGAATCTGAGACACATAATCGTATTGTGCTCTTTGCCTTTCGATCCAACGTCTTCCATTCTTCATCGGACACTCTCGTTGGTTTCGTACTCAGATCTACCACGATCTGCTGATATTTATCTACCAACACATCCTCCATCTTGAGTTTCCATAACTCAAAACTCTGACCATTAAACTTCTCGATCTCTATCTTTCCACTGCTCACCATCTTCTTTCACCACCAAAATCGATCCTGCAAATCTCCCACTGGACAAGGTCTACCATAGGCCCAAGCAAAACCCCTCAGCAACAAAGGCATCCCCTTGAAGCCAAAACAACTTTAATACCAAATGTAGGTTTTAACCCCATATAGAAATTACCTGCATACAATTCTAAAACATAGAAAATAAACAATAGCAAGAGAATAACACATAAAACAAATATACACAGAGATTTTCCCTAGATCCCAAAACTAGGACTACCAGATTGATTTTTCATTATGTTCCTTTCAATGTTGTAATACATATATATACGTGTCGAAGCATCCAATACCATGGACCAAAAACCATCGCGCCCAAAACCATGTGTGGAAACCATGCACAAAACCATAGGTAGGTCCACCCACCTAATATAGGGTCCAAAAATAAATAAAAAATCCCCAGGGCACTACCCCAGACCCTGTAGAGGGTGGCTGACCACCCCCCTCAAACCCCATTAAAGGGGGGGCTACTGCCCCCTACTGCATAGTCAGCACAACGAAGAGGGGGCTTCACCCCCCTTATAGAAATAATATAACACAACCCAACAATATTTTCATGCTTAGTGCATTGTTCTAGGTACCTTAGGGGCTCCTCTCATATTTCTTAATGATATACCTTAATTATTCATAATCTGGCAGTTTCTAGCATGCTCAACATCATCTCATATATTCATATGATTTAGACTCATACCATCGAGGTTGGGATAAATACCATGGGTTTGGGGACATCTTCCTATTATATGGAACCCCTTCCAAGATATGATGGAGTATGTACCATATCATGTACTTTGAGGACCACTTTTGGGAACCTTTCTTCTATGTGCCTATTGTCCTATGTACGTATACTATGCAATAGATCCACACTATACTTGTTGGTGGCTATGATCTCTTTATTAATGGCATGGATATCTTATTCCTTCATAACCATGTATTTAGAATTTCATGTCATGGGTCCACAACGTACAATTTTGGTACGCATTGTTGTTGGGAAAAGTATCTATTCAGAACGCCCCTACCCCACTCTAAGGTGTGACAGTGCCTTAGCAACAAACAAGGAAAACTACTTGAGTATTCTTCTTTATGAAATGTAAACGAAGAGGAAGGATAAACTAACTTGTATCTTGCGCTAGTTTGTTGATCCAATCGCTCCTCTCTTCAATAGCTCCCAGCTCCCTGCTCCCTGCTCCCTTACCGGCCCAGCTTCACCAAATTCCTGCAAGATCACAGAAGAGAGAAACTACACGAAGATATAGATTTACATTCATAAAAAGCTTAGGATCAGATTAAGCTAAACATGCAAATATAACAAAACATCATTGATACACAGCATGTAGGAGAAACTCAAATAATTTTATTGATATGATAAGAAAGTCCAAGAGGAGATACAACCAAGTGAGTCCCGATCCAGCATCTACCTCCCAGCAAAGGAATCCCTTCCTCACCTCCAACAAAGCATAAATCACCCAATGCACTGATCTCAATATCAAACCAACAGCAATTCTCTGCAAAGTACAAAATTCCAACCTCTGGATCTCTGGGATGAGGGATCCATATATAGATGTAAGCAGAGAGGATGAGTCAGCTTATGTTTTGACTTGTGGCTTCTCTCTGTCAGTTCTTGCTTCCACTTGGAGGCTGAGAGCCTCTTACTCATCTTTGGTCGAACTCAGTGAGGCAAGTGTCATTGAGGAAGATTCTGGAAGCTTCCATTGTCTGTACACCTCGCGGAATGACACTGCCATTTGGCATTTCTCACTCAGCGCACCCTGGTAGTGCATTTAGGTGCATTGCAACGCACCTAGCTAGTGTACTGGGGTGCTTTGCAACGTAGGCAGCTAGTGGAGCACTTGAATTGATCCTGATTTGACTGATTCTGAGTAGTTTTTGGTGGAGAACTTCTGGGAGAAGCTGTCATTGGTTGACCTTGTTCCTTTAGGGGCAGGAACAACACTTTTAGGGACTTTGGATCCCTTGGATTATGGACATTTCATGCTCAAAGCTGTAAGGCACAAAAATGTCTATAACAGTTTCCCCCTAAAGTATGAGGCCGTTTATCAGGTGAAATGCTTTATTAGGAGGATCCGAAGCTCTTTCAATGCTGGGAGGAGACCTGTAATAAGATACAATACAATACATTATTTTCATACTGTTTTCATGATCTAGCTGAGGCGGGCATTCCCATGCTCAGCTTTATAAATTCATTTTTATGTACATAGGACAGACAATCGTCTGATGGTAGACCGATGATTCTGATGAAATCATCATCCTTTTGGTAGGATGATCATCTGTGCTGCAGTGCTGTACATGTCAATGTCTTTATTTTTCCTGAATATATATCGCAGCCCGGATTGATGAAACTAGATCCGGGGTCTTCAATCTCATCCGATCTTCACTCGAAGTACAAGTCGATCCTTGTGAGAAATGTTTTGAAGTCGAACATGGAAAAACATCGCTTGATTACCAGTCAATGATGTAAACTGTTAACAAGCGCGAGAGGAATCACCGATAATGATAATGACCCTCAAGGTACTGCATTACAATTCACGTGGTGTGAATAAAGGACTTGGCGTCAAACACCACGCAAAATCTTTCGGTCCAAGGTCATTGATGTATACCTGTTGCCGGAAGTGAGAAACTTGCCATTGAGGCATGAAAGCTTCAAAGTACTGAAGGGGGTGTTCCTAGATCAACTTCTTGGATAATGAGCTGATGTCGACAAGAAGCAATCCGTCAAAGGAGGGCCTTAATGTATCCCACATCAGTGACACGGAACGGAGCAAATGATTTTGATGGAGGTGAAAACGATCTGATGATATATGGTTCAGGGTGGCAGCCATGAAAGAATGAAGTATAATGTATGGTAGTGGATGGGACACGGTTGACTTCTCTGGATGACTTCTCTTGAACATATCAGCGACACTTATATGATGGATTGGTAGCATTTACCCCAAAGGTGGATGGTATGGCGAGACCATGGTGATGTGACCGGTGAATGAAACAACCCAACCTGGCTCAGGCACGGAGTGGAAGTGTCATGTTCAAGAGCGACTTGCTACCAATAAAGGTTCTTTGAGCTTCTTCCCAATTTTTCTCCAGTCATTGCTAACCAGTACCTCTTTATTTTTGTCAAGCTTGAGGAGGATAACATATGCTTGTTCTATAATTTTCCCTTCGGGCAAACCTATTGCTATGTTTTAACGAGCCTAGCGATAGTGAAACTCGTTCTCGTCTAAAGGCAAGTTTGTCGCTATTAATCTTTTTAACGAGTCTAACGACAAAGATAACTCGGTCCTTTTCATTTTTAGAGAGTCTGAAAAGGTACGTAAAGTTAACTCCGGAATTCCTTTTTCGTCATCTAATCCCTTAAGTCCGAAAAAGTATAAAACAATACAGAAGGGATGAATTTTCGATAGTTTTAACGAGCCGAACAAAACAAGCGCTCGATATTTTTGTGCAATAATCCCTCAGGTCCAAAAAGATTAAAATCTAGAGGAGGGATAGCACTTCCTGTCGCTTTAACGAGCTGGAAGGCCAAAACTCAGCAATCTTTTCATATTTTACGAGTCAAATGAAAAGAGCTTAACGAAGACTCGTCTTTTGAGGAACGAGTGATAAAATGGGTAGCAGCTGATTCCAGGTAAGGGTTGGAATTTTCCAATCACGACAGTGTCACAAGGATGGCTAGTGAAATCACTCTTCGCAGCTGTTCCTCAAAATGGGTAAATAATCAAATGGAGGTGAATGATCGGCCAATGGAAAAGTGGAGGTGACGGTGCAAACATGACCAAGGCTTTAATGGCTGATAATGTTACATTCACGGTGGTTATTTACTGGAGGATAGTTCATTTTTTAACGAGCTTAAACGCGGGTTGAAACACTTGCTCGATCTTATGTTTATTTTTTAACAAGCATGAACTATGTGCTAAAACTGCTCTATAATCCAGTCATATGATAAGAATGTCTCATATAAAATGGCAACCTTTAGATTTTTGCCCCACTTCCTTTCTTTATGCAAGTTAGGAAACGACTAATCCTACGAGTTTAAAGGGTTAGCCTACGGGTTTAAAGGGAGGACCTAAAAATTTAAAAAATAAATATCCGCCCCTTGCTTGCACTCCAAAAGGTTTGCATGCCCCCAGGTATAAAACAGAGTTTCGAGGTCTCCCTCTATTCGAGCTGACAAAACATTTGTTTTATCAGGAAGGGTCACCCTTTATTCGAGCTGACAAAACATTCGTTTTATCAGGAAGGGTACTACCTCTTACAGGCTACCCAAAGATTGTTCTATCTACAGTGTAAACAAAACACTTCTCTGGCGATGTCTACCGAGATAAACAAAGGTGAGTGACAACGAGCGCCACACACATAACTTTGACAAGAGAATCTTATTCTAGAATAACCCCTATCTCAATCACGGACAGGGTACAGACTAGTCATATTCTCCCGCGGAAACCTACCCTATACCCGAAGTTTTCCTGCCGAAGCAGACCAGGACGCATGCCCCCTGGGTTCCAGTCATATCCCTCCGAATTACTCGCGCTCATCGAGAGGATGGACCGTAGGTTGAGACATTTCTTGCGTGAAGAGACCATTTAAGGATGGTATATGACTATTTGCGATGCGTGATCTGGGAAATGAAAGTTGGTCCACGAGCTTGACCACTCTTCCTTCGTGCGAAAAACACATTACTCTAAAGAGTGAGGAGACGATGGCTCCCGTGCAATAAATATAGTCTCGTCCAAGGAGTAGGTTATAATCCAAGGGTCCTTGAATGACCATCACGTTCATTTGAACGGTCTTCCCTTTCAATGTTATGGGCACATTGGGGAGGATCCCTAAAGGTCAACTAGTTCCTTTATCAAAGCCTGTTAGATTTCTCATCTCAGGCAAAAGCGATGGCGAACCAAGCACTTTCCAAGCAGTAGAGGAAAGGATACTCACAGAAGCCCCCTCATCAATGATGGTGCCAGCCATGACCATTCTGTATATTTGGACGATAATTCTGAATGGTATGCTTGCTGGTAAACGGGGTCTGCCTAGTTGATTCCAGTCGAAGGAGACAACTAGGTTGCTTGGAGGTGGGACCGAGTAGATGGCCGGGTACGGCTCTGACGAACTTCCTTCTTGCAATAAAGGAATGGGTAGGTTTCCCCCGTGTTCGTCGGAGTCTGTGTTGATGAAGAGAATTTGGACGGTGTCATCCTTATTCTCCTCAGTGACTGTATCATTCGAAGATAAAACCTCTGAAGGAAAGACCAGGTCAACTGCCGCCTCGACCTTTTGACTTTCATCGGGTATGGATTCAGCTGGTTCATCTTCAATGACCGGCGCTTCAGCTGACCACTTGAGCGGGCCAGCTGGATTTTCAACTAACGAAGGACTTGGCAAGAGTTTTTTATATCCAGGAGGGAGTCGTAACGGTGAAACCGGACGATCATCCAAAACTCTTTTAGCTTCATCTAAGAAGGGACAACGGTGGATGGCGTGATTGCCTTCGCATAGTTTACAAGGAGATCTAGCTCTCCCTTTTTGTCCTGGGACTTCACTTTCGCTAGTTGACGGTGTGCTTTCAACATGGCTATCAGAGGTTGACGCCACCGGATTGTGCAAACGGGGAGACCAGTCCCTTAGTATCTGAGGGATGCAGGGACAATCTCTGTGAAAGTGGTCTCCCTTGCAAATGACACATGGCAATTTAGGCCTGGTCAGTGCAGTGTGTGGATTTTCGTTAGACGACACGCGTTTGCCCCTAGTCGCTTTTGGCTCCTTCTTCTTCTTCTCTTTCTTCTTCTTTTCCTTCTTCTCCTTAGGAACTTGACTTTTGGCTTTGCCAGCCCCATTAAGCGAAGAGGAAGGAGGAGAGGAATAATTAGAGGAAGTGGAAGGTTGGTGGGTAACTCTGGACTGGTCTAATTGCTGATTTGACTGTTCAGGAATAGTGGTGTTCTGAACAACATTGGTTGAGAAGAGCCAGACTGGCAAGCCAATTGTCAGTCCTGGAAGCGACAATGTGGCCATATGGGGCGCACCAACATCTCCCCAAGAGGAGAAGGGACTAGGATTTCCACCAAGGGGAATTCCTTGGTTGGTAGGCTCCATTTTCTCAACCTAAAGATCAACGCGGGAAAAAGGGTATGAATATTTCGTTTAAAATAAATTTTAATGACGCTTGGACACAACTTGCTTTTTCAATTTTAAAGAGTCGATAAAAAGCAAAAGATGACTCTAGTCTCCTTCGATTTTTAATGAGCCTGAAGTGACAAGTGCTCAGATGGACCTTTTCCGTTAAGGAGTCTAAAAAGGAATGAAAGGGACTGCTCTGGAGTTCTAGGTAGAGGGTGTGCCAAACCAATCGCAAAACCACATAATACTTTTTAAGGTACGGGCGGTCAATCTTCCCGAATGCTGTGTTCGGTGCATTGCGATCAGTAGGGCGGCCGACACAGCTTCCTATGGATAAAGGTTTTATGCCTATAGGGGTCTCCAGATATATACTCGACGGTACGTGGGAGCACAATCCGTACTGGCACTTATCGTCTCTCAGTGGAGGAATCACCCAACCATCAGTGAGGACAACAGTTACCAGGCTTTACGATGCCAGAACACGTCTCTAGCCTAGACCTCTATGTTGTGCGTTAAGTTCCAATGCGTTGTTCAGTTCATTCAATTTATTTTAGGTTGATCTTTCTTAGAAGTTTGCCTTTTTGGATCACCACGAGATGTAGATACAATTCCTAAATGCAGTCTAAAGATGATAAGCAAGCTTTTATCTCTTTTCAACAATGAAAATCCTAGCTACAAGGGGAAAAGAAAGACACAATCTTTTCTCAAAGAGCATAGAGCACACTGTAAATGAACTTTTCCTAAATCAAACCATACAAACTGTCAAAATGCAAATGCACTTGTGCATGTATTTGTTTTCACTTTCTTAATATTGATGCCTAAAAAGAAAGTTGTTGTACAAACATGAATTCGATTTCAAGTGAAAACACAAACAAGTTTCTTTTTGAAATCAAAAAGACGATTATGACACTTTATCATTTTGAAGTAAACACTTGTTTTGACACTAGAAATTCACAAATTCAAACCAAAAGACAAAAGTAAAAGCGCAATCAACTGCCAATAGCAAACAAATTTACTCCTAAGATCAAAACGACACTTACGACAGGTCTAGATCTAAGGGCGACAGTATGACTAGTTTACTTTTGTAATGGGAAACTACAAATGATGTAACAAATACACAAAACAAATACAGTTTCTTTTATACAACTAAGGCAGAATTAAGGCAAATAAAATGGGTTTTCAGATAGGTACACACACTGATAACAGGCTGCAAAAATCAGAGAGAAAACTGAACAAAATGAAGCAAAGAACCACAGCTGCACAGGGCAAAGGCTGATCAGCGCACCTGTTGCACAGAGAAACTGAATTGCAGCGTAGGTAGCCCTCTCAGGACCTGCGTTGAAATGCAGAACCTCTTCACAGAGCCTGCGCTGAAGCAGAAACGAGAATTTTCTCTAGGTTCTGGGTCACGATTTGCAGTTTAATCTATGGTTTTTGGCCGGATAAAAGCTATCAGTAAGGTACAATTAGAGAGATGATTTAAAGGAGGACTAAGAGCTATCACAAAGGGCAGTTAGAGCATTTGTGGATCAGCTTTTCAAATCATAAATAGGCCCAGTGAATGGACTAGAGTAGCAGATCTCTACTTTGCATTTGTAAATGGCAAATGCAGTTCGATTCGCCAGTTTATGAGAAGAACAACAATAGAAACACAAACTAACTAACTAGATACGCTCCCCAGCGGAGTCGCCATTCTGTTGTTGGGAAAAGTATCTATTCAGAACGCCCCTATCCCACTCTAAGGTGTGACAGTGCCTTAGCAACAAACAAGGAAAACTACTTGAGTATTCTTCTTTATGAAATGTAAACGAAGAGGAAGGATAAACTAACCTGTATCTTGCGCTAGTTTGTTGATCCAATCGCTCCTCTCTTCAATAGCTCCCAGCTCCCTGCTCCCTTACCGGCCCAGCTTCACCAAATTCCTGCAAGATCACAGAAGAGAGAAACTACACGAAGATATAGATTTACATTCATAAAAAGCTTAGGATCAGATTAAGCTAAACATGCAAATATAACAAAACATCATTGATACACAGCATGTAGGAGAAACTCAAATAATTTTATTGATATGATAAGAAAGTCCAAGAGGAGATACAACCAAGTGAGTCCCGATCCAGCATCTACCTCCCAGCAAAGGAATCCCTTCCTCACCTCCAACAAAGCATAAATCACCCAATGCACTAATCTCAATCTCAAACCAACAGCAATTCTCTGCAAAGTACAAAATTCCAGCCTTTGGATCTTTGGGATGAGGGATCCATATATAGATGTAAGCAGAGAGGATGAGTCAGCTTATGTTTTGACTTGTGGCTTCTCTCTGTCAGTTCTTGCTTCCACTTGGAGGCTCAGAGCCTCTTACTCACCTTTGGTCGAACTCAGTGAGGCAAGTGTCATTAAGGAAGATTCTGGAAGCTTCCATTGTCTGTACACCTCGCGGAATGACACTGCCATTTGGCATTTCTCACTCAGCGCACCTTGGTAGTGCATTTAGGTGTGTTGCAATGCACCTAGCTAGTGTAATGGGGTGCTTTGCAACGCAGGCAGCTAGTGGAGCACTTGAATTGATCCTGATTTGACTGATTCTGAGTAGTTTTTGGTGGAGAACTTCTGGGAGAAGCTGTCATTGGTTGACCTTGTTCCTTTAGGGGCAGGAACAACACTTTTAGGGACTTTGGATCCCTTGGATTATGGACATTTCATGCTCAAAGTTGTAAGGCACAGAAATGTCTATAACACGCATGTTTAGTTCTTTCTTATATTGAGCATGCATATGCCCACCTTAGGGATGATCTATATATAGTTGAGTTTGGTTATTAAAAAGGTCCTAATTTTTTCCTTAGTTATTGGTTCCTTCCTTACATTTTTCATAAACTACCATATTGTAATTCATTTCAGACCATTAGTTTCTCTTTTGACCTCATACATTATGGGTAATTTGTTATTAATTATTTATCACCCATAGGGTTAGAAAAGGACCTAGTATTCACCCACATCAATTGGGGGTTGGATAGCCATACTTTCATGTAGAAATTAGGTTGTATATTTTCAACTTCTCATGAAGTTTTAATCAAAATCACAAGACACAAACCTACACGACTGCTTTGTGGAAATTATTTCACAATTTAGAACAAAAATCTTAGACATGCAAGAAGAAATATCACACACGCAACAAGTATTTTTATCTAGAGAAAGAAATATGTTAAAAACCCCAATGCCTCTTGCATTAATAAAATGAATAGATATGTATTACAATTTTTTTCTCAACTGATCTCACCCTGCAAGTCCACAACCTCTCTCTTTGCTCACTAAAAGCCTTTGACCCGGAATTTGTCAAAATTTTCCTCAACTTGAGCTCCTATTTCCTTACATTGTTAATTGAGGAATTATCCCCTATTATTTAGGAAATTCCCCAATTTAATTGCGCAATTCCTTTAGGTTGATCATCTGACTATTTGCAACACGTGTACACTCAAGACTAGTCTATAATTGATGTTACACTGCCTTAGAATCTCCACCTCAATTGGGTACTCGAATTCTCTGCATGCACTATATATTTTGGGATGAATGCTCAGTTAGGTGAATTATCATTAAGTTTTAATAAAGTCCCACTGCTTAACTAACCATCCACTAGTTCCTCCAAAAGTTGGAACTAGTTTCACTGAAAACAACATGAGATAACTGACCTTGATTGCTACAAATTAGAATCACACATGCAGAACTGAAATCTAACTCCTCCAACTCGAATTTACTGAGTAAAATAGGTGAAAGAAACCATGTCACACAAGTTAACATCATCCAAGTTTTCTGTTGATGTGAAAATTCAAATTTTCTCAATTTAATCAAGGAAAAATCAAATTGAGACTTTATTGCTGCATTTTTCAACACTCCCTCTCAGCAAGAAAGGGACTATCAACCACCCCTATCCTCCACCTGTGGAACTTGAAATTACCTCTTGACAAGGCCTTTGTCAAAATGTTAGCATCTTGTTCCTTTGTTGGAATTTACTGTGACAACATTATTCACCTCTGTATGCAATCCCATAAATGGTGATATCGGATATGTATATGCTTGGATCAATTGTGAAAAATAGGATTTTCAGAGAGCTTCATACAACTCTGATTATCACAATAGATCACAGTTGGATCCATCATCTGACCAAACAATCCAACAAGTATATTTCTCATCCATATCACCTAACATGATGCTTGACTAGTAGCCATGTATTCTGCTTCTGTCAAGCTGAGTGCCACAAATATTTGTTTCCTATTGTACCAAGCAACAACAATGGATCCAACACTAAAAATTCCACTTCATATACTCTTTCAGTATGATAGAATCCCCACCGAATTTGCATCTGTGAAGCCACAAAAATTCACTCCCTTTTTCCATCTGTACCATATTCCAAACTGGGTAGTGCCTCTGAGGTACTATAGAACATTCTTAGCTACCCTCCAAAATAATTTAGTTGGCCTAACCATAGCTTGGCTTAGATAGTTGATTGCATATCACAAATATCGTCATGTGTTCACAAGATA
Organism: Pinus tabuliformis; assembly: GCA_031772625.1. Lineage (NCBI taxonomy): Eukaryota > Viridiplantae > Streptophyta > Pinopsida > Pinales > Pinaceae > Pinus > Pinus tabuliformis. The sequence continues at coordinate 441,187,567 of CM062814.1, read as the reverse complement.
CATTAGTGAACCCACCAACTTCTCATAAATAATAGCATCCACTTCCTCACCTGAAGTGGCATCCTCTTTCCTCTAATTGGTTGCTAGAGGTGTCTCCATGGGCTTACAACTGTCCATGTGGAACCTCTAAAGTATCTCATTGGCATACTTTCCCTAGGAGACAAACAATTCCCCATCACCTTTCCATACTTCCAATCTCAGGAAGTAGTACATGAGACCCATGTCCTCCATTTCAAATTCTCTTACAAGGTCCTCCTTGCATGATCTGATTAGCTGCCCATCACCAGTTAAAATCAAGTCATCAACATATAAGACAATAATAAAAAATTTACCTTCTACAAAGATATGATATAGGTTTTCATCTACTTCACTTTTGTTGAACCCCAAACTGGTGATATAGCTATCGATTCTGGTGTACCAAGCACGGGGTTCTTTCTTGAGACCATACAACAGTTGAGTCTACACACATGATACTCCCAATAAAAATTCTTGAAGCATTCTAGTTGCTCGATATACACCTCCTCCTCAATAACTCCATTGAGGAATGTTTTTTTACATCCATCTAGTGTATCTTCCACCCCATTTGTGCAGCCAAAGCAATAATTGATCTAATGGATGACTACCTTGCTACAGGAGCAAAGGTCTCCTCATAGTCAATCCCATCAACTTGAGAGTACCCCTTGGCCACAAATATGGCCTTGTACTTTTCTATGCTTCCATTTTGTGCATGCTTTACCTTAAATATCCATCTTGAACCCATAATTGATTTATCTGTTGGTCTTGGAACCACTTCCCAAACATTATTCTTTATAATGGATTCATATTCCTCCAACATTGCATCAACCCACACAGGTTTCTCTATTTCTTCCTCAAAAGAGGATGGCTCAGTCTCTACAAGCTCAGTCATTAGAGCCATGTAGCCAATGTATTGATCTGGTGACATTCTCTGTCTGTGTTGATTTGAAGGAGCACCCACATTCTCCCTCACATCCTTCACAAGGCTCACAACTTCATTGGTCCTTTTCCCACCTTCTCTGGATGGTTGTGCTTGAGCGGATGTTTCCACTCTCTACTCCTCAACTTGTGGCTACTCCACAACTTCTTTAAGTTCCTCCTTTGGAGCTAAAATCTCCTCTTTTGGTGGGATTGCGCCACACGGATTTGTATTCATAAAATTTTGCATCCCTCTACACAACTGTCATTCTTAGGGATGACAAGTACACACAGTAGTTGTAAGGAGTTTTTGTGTAACCCACAAATACCCCCAATTTTTTTGTTGTCTCTAACTTCTTCCTTGATTATTTGGAGACATGGCAATAAGAAGAGGCTCCAAAAATCTTGAAATGTGACACCCATATTTCTCCTCGAGAAATCCTCATCCAGTATAATCATGCCAAGAATCCGATGAGGACTCTGGTTATGCAAATAGATTGTTATGTTGTATGCACCAACCCATAAATGCAGAGGTAGGCCTTGATCATGAAACATATCCCTTGCTTGTCCCACAATTCTACAAATCTTTCTCTCAGCCACCCCATTCTATTGTGGGTTGTGGGGTGTTGTCAACTCTTGTCAAATGCCTTATTTTGCAGATAAATTTTTAAATTCATTATGCACATACTCACCTCGATTATCACTCCTAAAATCCTTCACCTTCTTGCCCATTTCTTTCTCAACTAGTGCCTTGAATTATATGAACTTGGGGAATGTATCATCCTTCTTCTGCATGAAGAAGATCTAGCACTTCCATGAAAATTCATCAATAAAAATGATAAAATATTTGTTCCTGTTAGTGGAGGCTATCAAGAAAGGTCCATAGATATTAGAGTGGATCCTTTCAAGGACTTCATGTGCTTTGTTATCATGATCATGGAATGTGTATTTTGTGTACTTCCCCAAAGTACATCCTATACATACACCATGTTGCTCAAGTGCTCCTTTGGAGAGGCCTATGGTTATCTATTGCATGATCTTCAAAGTGCCATGATGCAAATGGCCAAGTATTCTATTCCAAAGTTCACTGACATCGTGACTCTGCATATTCTCTACCTTTGTTCTCAATGTAGCACAATCCTCCACATATTGCTTGTACAAGTTCTTCACATGAACCTTGATTTGCTTCACCTGTCCTATGGCTATATGTCTCAAGAATTCCTTTCCTTTTTTGAAGATCACATCATAACCACAGTCTTCAAAAACTACAATAGAGACGACATTTTTTTTAGGCCCGGAATGAACATGACATCCTTGAGCCTAAGGGGGGAGCCCAACTCCCTCTAAAAGGTGACTGTACCAATCCCATTCGCGCTATAACTTCCATCGCCCCCCATCTCGAGGTGCATGTGAAAATATTTCTCCTCCAAGTCACTAAAAATATATATATATCTCCCATCATGTGCAATGATGCACCTGAGTTCAAGTATAACAAACTCCCCATCACTATGTTGGCCATGCATGCAATGAAGTTAAATTCAAGCTCAAACTATGAAGCCAAATATTCACCAGTTGTTCCTCCTGAGGTCTTATTTATTGCCTTCTTGTGTGGACACTTTCTAGCATAGTTCCAAAATTCATGACAATGGAAGCATTTAATTTTTGACAAATCTTTCTTCTTCCCCCCTTGACTAGATTCTGGTTTGGATTGAGACATCTTCCCATTTCCCTTCTTTTCCTTTCCATCCAATGCAAATTTTTCTTCATCCTTTCCCTTGGATGAAATCCCATCTTTGGTATTCCGCCTTATTTCCTCCTGTACCAAATCGTACCATAAGCGCTCCCAACTCGGTAGTTTTTCTCTCCCATTCATTGAATCTTGATAATTATGTCAGCTCTTCAGAAGGCCTAGAAGGGCTAAGGTTACCAATTCTTATTCAATGAGATTAACATCGAACCCGCCAAGTTCATCACGACACTATGTAAACTTGCTCAAATATTGCAAAATTGTGTCATTCTTCTACATCTTCATACTTTGAAGTTTATCCTTGAGCACCAGCTTTCTGTGGTCACTACTATTCTTGAAAAATTCTATCAGTGCTTTCCACATGGAAAACATAGTTTCTTTTCCATGGATATTCGAGACAATATGATCTTCTATTCCCTCCAAGATGATTCTCCTCACCTTGGCTACATATTTCTTCCACTGAGAAAGGTTTTTGATATCAAATGCTCAAGTGTTTGCAATATAATTCTGGATGCATTCTAGCAATCCATTGTCATCCAATACTGACTCCATGTGGTCCTTCCATGAAATAAAATTTTAGGTTCCTTCCAAGGCATGCTCTAGCCTTAGTCCATTGAAGGCCATCTTCTCAGCTTTGAAGAAATCATGTTACACTGATCTTCAAATTTGAACCTCTGAGAAACAAATTCGAATTTCCAGCTCTAATGTGAATCCAACTCTAATACCATGTAGAAATTAGGTTGTAGATTTGCAAATACTCATGAAGTTTTAATCAAAATCACAAGATACAAACATACACTATTGCTCTGTGGACATTATTTCACAATTTAGAACAAAAATGTCAAACATGTAAGAAGAAATAACACATATGCAACAAGTACTTTTATCTGGGGAAAGAAATATGCTAAAATCCCTAATGCCTCTTGCATTAATCAAATAAATAGAGATCTATTACAATTTCTTTGCTCAGCTAAGCTCACCCTGCAAGTGCACAACATATCTCTCTACTCACTGAAGGCCTCTAACCCAGACTTAGTCAAATTTTTCCTCAGCTTTAGATCCTATTTCCTTGCATTGTTCCTTGAGGAATTATCCCCTATTATTTATGAAATCCCCTCAATTGAATTTCACAATCCCTTTAGGTTGATCATCTAACTGCATGCAACACCTGTACACTCAAGACTAGTATACAACTGATGTTACGCTGCCCTGGAATCTCCACCTCAACTAGGTAACTTGAATTCTCTGCATGCACTAGCTATTTTGGGTTGATTCATTAATTAATTGGATGATCACTAAGTTTGAATCTACTTAACTGACCTTCCACTAGTTCCTGCAAAGGTTGGAACTAGTCTAACTAAAAACAACTTGAGATAACTGACCTTGATTGCTACAAATTAGCAATCACACATCTAGAACTAAATTCTAACTCCTTTAACTTGAATTTACTGAGTAAACTAGGTGACACAAGACATGCCACACAAGTTAACATCATCCAAGTTGTCTGCTGATGTGGAAATTCGAATTTTCTCAATTTAATCAGGGAAAAATCAAATTGAGAATTTATTGCTACATTTTTCAACATTTCATGCGTCATCACTGCCTATGCTCATTCAAAGAGAATTGCATCACTTTGTACTAGTTATGAAGGAGTGATGCAACTCTTCCGATCACTAGTTACCTTCAACAAAAGAGGAATATTGGAAGGTTAAACCATCTATAATTTTGTTTCCCGAGATGATGAACTCAAACTAGGATATGATGCCTTAGCATGTGGTTAATAATTGGATAATTTATCCTAACTTCTCTTGGCCATATGTCTCTATATTCATCCTCCCATATTTATGATAATCCTATATAATGAAACCCTTCTAAGGTGAGGACACAAGTAGAAAAACACAAGTTCATGGCCTTATGTTGGTGGATTTCTCAAGAACACTTCCCTGTATTGTTTTTTTGAGTTTGATCATAGAATGTAAGCCAAGGATAACAAGGATCCAAGGTATCTAGGAATCACTCATTCTACACCAAGGTATAATTGTAAGCCATTTATTTGTTAATTTAAAATTTATGAAGATTTCCCCTAATATTTGTCTCATGTTATATGATGTAATATTAGATTTGAATTTTTTTGGAAATTCTTATCAGATATATTTATGACACTGATGGATCTTTGTTTAGAAAGAGAGTTTTGTTTTCTTTGTTTTCATGCATGTAGGTTACATGGGTTAGAAATATGAGTGGAATCTTTAGGAACTGGAGGAGGACTTTTTGAAGCTAATCTGGTCAAATTTCCCACAAATAAGCAAAGGACTAAAGGTGCACACGAAACTCTTCCTCTATTTTCATTTATGCAAGACATGTTGTGTGATATATGTAAGAGTATTGTAAGTAGTTTATTCTACTGTATGGAAGATCTAAAGGAAATATTTGTTAATCAATGGCTCCTATCCAAAAGGAAACTTTTGTGCAAACAGAGGGAAAAGAAGAAAACTATTTTTTATTATATTTTTGGACTATCTTCTTATAAGTTTACTTAAATTTCAAGTGTGGGAACCCATTGGAAGTGGAACATGTAGTGTTTTGATTTTCTTTGCTTTGATGTGTCTAGGTTACAGAGGTTAACAATGGGAGTGAGATCTTTAGTAACTGTAGTCGGATTTTTGGAAGTTGATTTCGTCAAATCTCACACCAACAAGCGAAGGACTAAAGGTACAACATATCTCTTCCTCTCTTTTCATTTATCAAGGCATGATGTGTTATATATCTAAGAGAGTCTTGCTAGTATTTTACCCTATTATTTGGCAGATCTAAGGGTGGGATCTACTAACAATAAGTCCTTTTCCAAAAGGAAACTTTCATGCAAGCAGAGGGAAAAGAAGAAAACTTTTTTTCATTTGCATTTTTGGACTATCTCCTTATGAGTTTACTCAAATGTCAAGTGTAGGCACTTTTTGGACATAGAACTAAATTTGTATCTAGTGAGTAACCACTATGCATAATTTTGAGTATATGCACATCAAGAAAAATTGCAAATACATGCAAAAATGTGTTTATTAAAACACATTGTTTCATGTATTTTCATTTTTTTCTTGATGCACATATACTCAAAAGTATGCATAGTGGTTACTTGATCAATGTAGAATTTAACTCTACATCCAACAAGTTTCTATACTTGACATTTGAGTATACCTATAAGGAGATAAATAAAAAATACAATAAAATAAGGTAGCTTTGTTTCTTTTCCTTTAAAAATTCATAACTTATTTTATTATTTTAACTATTATTTGTTACTATTCTTAGGAGACCCATTTTAGGCCTCAAAATTCCCCTAATCCTCAATTCTTCATTGAATTGTTTCCTCGATTCTTTTCCAGTAGTCCACATAGATGGAGTAGAACTTCTATTGTTGAACATCCCTTTATCACCCAACAAGTTATGTTCATGTATTTTCATTTTTTATTGGTGTGCATTGACTCAGAATTTTGCACAGTTGGTACTAATTGGACGCATAATTCAATTCTACATCAAATGGGTTCCTATAGTTAAAATTTTGGTAAACCTATAAGGAGATAAGTAAAAAATATGATAAAGTATGGTAGTTTTGTTACTTTTGGTTCAAAAATTCATTACTCCTATTTTATTATTTTAACTATTATTTTATTAATTTCCTTAGGAGTCCCACTTTAGAGATCAAAATTTCCCTAATCCTTAATTCTTCAATGAATTTTTTTCTTGATTCTTTTCCAGTGGTCCATGTGGACAGTTAGTATAACTTGTATTATTGAACATCCCTCTACCACCCCAAGCAACTTCCTCTTGATTCCTTCACTCGTAAGTTCCTACAAACCATTTATGCTTATGGTTGGTGGAGCCCTTTATTAAAGCAGTCATCCCTACACACATAAATTATCCTGCAATGAGACATTTATTAATTCTCCACTTGTCATCTATGTGTATGACTAGTGGTATTTTCACTATCGCGCACTCCTCGATTACTATAAGTAGTAATTCCCTTATTTATTTTTCCTAATATTCTACTAGTCATCCACATGTACAGTATGCAAAGTTCCCATTGTGAGGAGGTCTAAAACTACTCGAAATTAATTATACTAATGTTATTCATTCACATGTGGTTGGTTATGTTTTGACTATTAGAGTTCTTAAGCAATGTTCTCCCATTTCTTCACTAACGCCCTGATCCTTGGCTCTCCATTGTATTGACACATATCATTAACATATTGTGTGTTACCATTATCATTTAAATTCAGTTTTCAATATTTCATCACAAATGGTGGGTACACTTTAGTCCTCACATTTTATGGTATTGACAGACATGCGTGCAAGATCCAGAGTAATGTATGCACTATGAAAATTTAATGGAAACCTAAAATCATGCTGCTTAGTTGTTCCACCTCATTATTTTGGAATATGTGCCACTAATAGGCTTAACATCATTCCATCACCTTAAGATGCACCCCTAATTAAATAGATTGTGTATGGACTAGACCACTACTCACCAATTTAAAGATTGTCATTAATTATAGATGTCACTACAAAATCCCATCAACTAATGTACCTATTTATTTCAAATATTCCATCCCCCTCCCCATCATGAAAATGAATTTACATCAATATTTTATCCCTACACTTATTTTAGTAATAAAGCACAAGGAATAGACCGCTTTGAAATATTTATATTCTCATAATGTATAACTATAGTTAATAAATATAGTTATAATGCACTTTAAAGTATAAAATCACTACCAATTATGAAAAACACATCCAAATAAAGCATTCCAAACATAGGATTCAATCAATATCACACCTAAGAAAGGAAATTTTCGAAGAGAAGGGCCATCTCAAGGACTAGTCTACAACAAGAGCAAGAACTTGATCACAAAGATGCTCCAAGATTCCTCCCATACTAATGGGGACACAATGTTTAGAATGGTCTTTGATCTACCAAATGCTTCAAAATGAGTATTGTCTTAAAGCAAGATACATTGTCAAGATCATCTACATGTAGATGAAATTAGAAGATGAGGATATCCTACATTGAAATTTGGATGGAAATGCCTCTGAAAACATCAAAAAGTCAATATCTAATTCATAGTTGTTGGATCTGAAATTTTCCCTTATCAAGAAAGAATCATATGGATTCTACAAAATGTATGAATTGGAACCGGCACCATCATTTGTGATAAGGGTAAGAAGTTTGGTAGTGATGATGTTCTAGATATTTCCAAGATATACAAGTTGAATCAACCACAACAACATCTCAATAAATCCTTCTTACACATGTACACCAAATATCATGTTGAGCTCGACGAAGTATTGAAGGAATTGTGAGGTTACCAAAGAAGTTCATGAACAAGGATGTTATAATTTATGCAGCCAGATAGTTCTTCTTAGCTTATAGAGTGGTTTTGGCACTAGTTAGTTTTCTCTACAGGGAAAGAGATGTCACTTAGGTTAACTTGGAATGAGTATCTTTAATTGATCATATCATAGATAAAGGAATGGTATTCAATTGGGTCACAATCCTTTTTGAAAATTTCATTAACCCACTTATTCAATATCTCTAAGGAGAACTCACACAAGTTAATGCTTTCTACATGTTAACTTACTTGGTCAATGCGGACATGGGCTCTTGCAAACCCCTAGTTTAAATTGATTGTAATAATGTATGGGATAATAAATTTCAGTGCCATTTGTTTTCAAATGTGTGATATATTTGTAGCCCCACTATAGCAACTTCTTTTCAATAATTCAAATCTTAAAATTTCACATAAATCATAGAAAGAAATTGATCCCATTGTCGACTAGTTCATAGAAGCCTTACATGTTTGTTCACATTTTTAGGGTCTTAAAACCTCTCCATATGTTGCCAAAATTTATCTTGGATCATATTTGTTCTAGAATTTATCCAAGACAAATAATTAAAGGTATTACATACTCATGTGCATGGATTTTCCTATGTTACTTATGCAATGGATCGATAAATTGCTAGAATACATAAACATTGAGGCAAACAGCAAAAACATAACAGTGAAACATGTAAACAAACAAGTTGAATAAGGATTTCACCCAATGCTCTGGGCTACGTCTCCTGGTCCAAACTTTTAGTGGTGGCCTCTCTATTATGTTTTCAAGTAGAGTTTTACAATAGTGAGCTCGATTCGAGACTCACTAAACAGAATGGAGTGCACAGACTCTCCTTACTGAAACTCAACCTATGAGGGTCACAGTAGTATGACAGGCCTATGCCAAGGAGTTTTCTTGAACCTCTGAAGCCTTCAATGCAGTACACAAACTCTTTGACTCTCTCTGGCTCTTTCTGGCTCGATGTTGCCTTTAGGTCAAATCAGCTTCTACTCTCTGTTCTCTGCTATTCGATTTTTGCATCTGTGTGTTTCCTCTTTGTATGATGCTCTCTCTGCTTCTGTCAGTTTACATCTTTAAAGCCAGTCTGTTCTTTTGACTATTCGTTTCTGCTTCCCAGCCTTCTGGTTTCCTTTCCTCTGTCCGTTTGAATTCCTCTGCTCTACGTCATCATCACTGGGTAACTCCTCGCAGGGAGGTGGCCACCTGTTTGCTAATGAACTGGGTGTCAGATTCCCTGAATCATATTCGAATGGTCTTTAAATCTGTTTGATTCAAGATCGCTCGTGAACACGAATCGTTTACCAACTCATCATCCACATCAGACTTCAAATCCCTGTCATCTTGCTTTTTGACCTATCAAATCTGGTCAGCCATTGGGATGTATCTCCAGTGTTGATCTGGGCCCCCCAAATCCTATGATCATCCTTCATATCGAGTGGACAAGTGGCACAGTGTTTACCCATCTGATGCGGGCAATTTTCTCTCTCATCTGTCGAACGAGTGTCGCTCGATGTGTGGCATTGGGCGAGACTAAGTCAAAACTGCTTACTGCCTCGAAGCCTTCCAATATCCTGCCGATTTGGGGAATCCCATGCTACGGAACCGAAACAGTTACTTTTTCGAATTTTATAGCAATTTCAGGTCCAGGCACTTCAGGTCTTTCCTTCACTGAGGGGGACGCCCTGCGATATCAGAATGCACCTATGTTTCCCAAATTAGCCTTCGATTTTGCCAGTTTTGTGCAATTTCGCTTTACCATGGGCCAACAGTCTGCGCGCTTGACCAAGGGTCCTCATTGCTCCGCTTTGGCCACAATTGCAATTGTTATGAGGATCCTTCTGATAGCTTCGATATTTTCTATGATTTGAATCTTTTAACATAATTTGAAACAGTCATGAAAGCTTAGAGAGTTTTAGGATCCAATTCGGATCACGACCTTCCCACTGAAAAAGCTTTTGGACAACCGAAAGTTGGTTTTCTTTCAAGAATCAATCAAGTGAGGGTATTGCTTCCTCGCTTGCTCAATTTCTATCCATTTCGCACTGCTTGGCTTTGAACCTTTGATTCCAATCCTGAGGTACTCAACATCCCCTCTACATGTATTTCTTACCTTCCTATCCAGAATTGTATCTTCCTGCAACTCATTAAGATATTCAGGTAATAGATCATCAATAGAAGGCAATTGAATCTGCTCTTCGAGATCTTCAATTAATGAAGGTTCAAATAGTCTCAATCTGTTTGCATTAACAACTGAGTAGATGTGCATGTAAGCTGGTAGATCAAGGCGAAAATCATTCTCACCAATTTTCTCAAGTATCTTGAAAGGTCCATACCTTATGGGCTTCAACTTCTTACCTTCTCCTTGCATTCGGTCTTTGCTGATATACAGCTAGACTTGATCACCAACTTGGAAACTATGCTCCATTCGATGCTTGTCATGCCTTGTCTTATACTTGGCTTGGCTCTTTTCCAGTTGTTCCTGTACTGCCTGGTGAATCTCTTGGATTTTTTCAATGAACTTGGTTTCCTTGTCCACATCACTATGTCCATCAACAGCTATGTCTTTACCAAAGACAAAATCCAAGGGAGACCTTGGTGTGCAACCAAAACAAGTCTCAAAAGGAGATCTCTGTGTAGAAGAATGTTTAGCTTAGTTGTAAGCATGTTGCACATAACATAAATGTTCATCCCAAAGTTTGGGATGCTTGTTGCAATAGCCCTTGAGTAACTGGATCACTGTCCTGTTGACCACTTTTGTTTGACCATCTATTTGCGGATGAAAATTTTTGCTTTTCTTCAGCCTAGTGTCCATCAATTCCCACAAACTCGACCAAAATTTCCCAACAAATCGGGTATCTCGATCAGATATTATGGAAGTGGGTAATCCAAAATAAACCCATACATGCTAAAAGAACAACTTTGCAATTTGTTCAGCTGTAATCTGTTTGTTACAAGGTATTAAAATACACATTTTGCTGAACCTATCCACAACAACATATAAATAGTCGTGACCTTTCCTAGATTTAGGCAATCCTCCAACAAAGTCCATGGAAACACTTTCCCAATGATGAGAAGGAACTCGTAGTGGAGTGTACAAGCCTAGTTTTCTATTGCTAGGCTTGCTTTTAGCAAACATGGTACACCCTCTTACATATCTAGAAACTGTCTCATTCATTTTTGGCCAATAACAAAATCTTTGTAGCTGTGCAACCGTTTTACTTACACCAAAGTGACCTGATATTAGAGAAGTGTGTGCTTCTCGAATTATCTTTACTCTTTCAATTTGTGGAATGCATAGCTTCCCACAATGATACAAGATTTGGTCCTTAATATGATAATCCAATTCTTCTACCTGTTTGCCTTGACTCAAAGTTGCATATACATCTTTAAAATCTATATCTTGAGCATATTGTTCAATGTAGCTTTCATATAATACTGAATTATGCTTAAGTATAGTAGATGCATTTATAATTGGTCTAGATAACATATCTGCAACTTTATTGTGTATGCCCTTTTTATATCTGATGACTAAATGAAACTGTTGTAGAAAACCCATCCATCTATAGTGTCTTGATTGATGCAACCAGGTTTGGGAGTGTAGATGATGAAGTGGTTGATGATCAGTATGTATAACTGTCTCTTTGCCCATTAAGTAATGTTTCCACTTTTTCACATTCTGTACTAATGCATACAATTCTTTATCATATTTGGGATAGTTAACTACTGCAGAATTAAATGTCTCAGAATGATAACATGTGGGTTTACCGTGCTGCATCAACACTACTCCCATGGCATAGTCACTGGCATATGTTTCAATCTCAAATTGTCTTTGAAGATCAGGCAGTGCTAGTACTGGTGTTGTACCAATCTTTTCTTTCAAGGTGTTGAAGGCTTTCTGCTGTTTGCCTCCCCACTGAAACACCTTGTTCAATCCTGTTAAAGAATGTAAGGGAGTTGCAATTAAGGAAAAGTTAGAAATAAACTTTCTCCAATATTTTGTTGCTCCTAAGAAGCTTCTAACTTCTGTAGCAGATTTCGGTTTAGGCCAGTTGACAATGACTGCAACCTTAGAGGGATCTATATTCAATTCACCACCCCCTACTATATGTCCCAAATAATTTGAAGATGTTTTGCCAAATTCACATTTTGAGAGTTTAACATAAAGTTTTTCTCTTTTCAAAACATCCAGTGTCTACTTAACATGCTTTAAATGTTCTTCCCATGTTTTGCTAAATATAATAATGTCATCCAGATATACAATAACAAAATCATCACGAAAAGGTCTGAGTACATCATTCATTACTCTCATGAAAGTCGCAGGAGAATTAGTTAAGCGAAAAGGCATAACTAGCCACTCATACAATCCCTACTTTGTTTTGAAAGTAGTATTCCATGCATCTTGTTGTGCAACTCTAGCCTGATGATAGCCACTATGCAAGTCTAACTTGGAAAAATAAACAACTTCTTTCAACTGATCTAATAGATCATCTATGCAAGGAAGGGGATAACGATTTTTGATCATTATATTATTCAATGCTTGGTAATCAATGCACATTCTCCACGAGCTATCTTTCTTCTTCACCAAAATAATTGGAGACCCACATGGTGATGTGCTAGGTCTGATGAACCCTTTCTTGAGCAGCTCTTGTACCTGCTTCTTTATTTCTACATTCTCTAAAGTGGACAACTTGTACATTCCGATGTTAGGCAATGGAGCATCTTGCTACAAATTAATATCATGCACTATTTCATTTTTGGGTGGCAGACCTTTAGGTTCTTGAAACAATACGTCATATTCTGAAACAACTTTTTCTAAATCAGCTTGTTGTTGAGCATCACAGCTCTCAAATACATTGGTTTTATCAGGTTTCTTTTCCTTTACAACCATCAATAAAAATTGTTTGCATGAATTCACAATTCGTTTCATCTGCCCTGAGTTTATGAGAGTATAATTATTCTTGAGCTTATGAGCTCTTACAATATATTCGATTCCATTTTTAACGAGTAGATACTTGTTCTCAGCTCTATAGAAAATAGCTTTTCTATCATACAAGTAAGGACATCCTAAAACAATTCCACATATATCCAAAGGAACTATATCTAACTCAACCTCATCTACAAATGCTAACCCAAAAGAAAAATTATGTTTACATTGTCTAGTCACTTGTAGCTTTGCTTTATCACATAGCCAACCTAATGGATATGGTTTCTTGTGAGGTGTGGTTAGTAATCCAAACTTCTTTACAATTGCTTCAGAAATTAAATTTACTTGTGAGCCACTATCAAACAAAGTATCAATCTTTTGATGATTAGAAATAACTCGAATATGAAAAAGCTCATGCCTTTTTCTCTCATTTTCTTCATTATCAGTAGATTGTGCATAATTACTAGTAGATGCTTCAGAATTTTTACCTTTTATACCTGTGGATGCGATTGTTGCTTCATCTCCTGAGTCTAACCTCAAATCCTTTTGAATAGCTGCATAAGTCTTCTTCTTCTTGCCCTCGAACTTCTTAGGTTTTAGCTTCAGATGCATAATCCAGTAGTGTTCATCATCATGCCCATCCTTCTTATAGTGAGTGCATGAGGACTTGCTTTTCTGTACAGTGTTTGTCTTCCTCTCTTTCCATTTCTATTTTATTTTCTCCTTATTTTTTCTTGCAATGGGTTTGGATGATCCCCCAACTTCTGGGTTCCCATTCTTACCTCTAGCTTCGATATGTGTAGCCTGAACGGATACTTCATCTATACTAGTGGGATTAAACATGAGGATAGTATGCCTCATGTAGCTGTGTAGACCACCTATATACTTCAATATAGTCTCAGGTCAGTCTAAAGAAATTCCTAGAATCAAAGCTCTCTTCCTAAACTCTTGGGTGTAACCTTGTACTCTTCACCCTTTTAGTTGTCAAAGATTTTTCCAGCTCATCATGGCTTGCTACATGTAGGCTAGTGGATAGAATTGCTTTTTAATTGCAGAAACAAATTCACTCCAGACAGAAAGAATCTTACCATGTTTCTTCATGTCAGCTTGTGTCCTGCCTTCCCACCATACCAAGGCAGTGCCTCCAAGGCGTAGGCTGGCCAGCTGAAGCTTACTCTTGTATGAGTCAATGCTCTGCACTCTGCAATAAACATCAATTTGTCCGGTCCAATTATCCAGCTTCTTTGCATTCAACTCTCCATCATATATTGGTAAATCAAATTTAACATCTAATTTGATCAAAGATGTCTTCTTTTTATGTTTAGGGCTATTAGGAGGCATGAGAAATTTTTCTTCTTTCCCTTTGCCTTTGGAGTGGTCATGGAGGAGATATTATTCTACTCCTTTGTCTTGTTTGGAGCTTGATGAATATTCATCTCTATGTTTCTTATAGTCCCTATAATTTCCTCCACCATGGATTTCAGGGTCATAAAACTATCCATGAACTGGGGGTCTGATTCCAAGGGATTTTCTCTTGACATTTTCCTCTTAGAATAGACTCTTCCAATTTCTGGGTTAGTTTTAGCCAATTCTCCTTCTCCTAATTTAAGCTTTGATCTAGTTAGCATTCAACAAAAAGATCCAGCACAAGCTTGTATAACCTTAGTAACCTAGGGCTCTGATACCACTTGATTTGGAATTTATCCAGGACAAAGAATTAAAGGTATTACAGACTCATGTGCATGGATGTGCCTATGTTACTTATGCAACGGATCGATAAGATTGCTAGAATACATAGACACTGAGGCAAACAACGAAAACATAACAATCAAACATGTAAACAAAACAAGTTTAATAAGGAGTTCACCCAATGCTCTTGGGCTACGTCTCCTGGTCTAGCCTTTTAGTGGTGGCCTCTCTATTATGTTTTCAAGCAGAGTTTTACAACAGTGAGCTTGATTCGAGACTCACTAAATAGAATGGAGTCACGAGGAATGGAGTGCACAGACTCTCCTTACTGAAACTCGACCTCTGAGGGTCACAGTAGTATGACAGGCTTATGCCGAGGAGTTTGCTTGAACCTCTCAAGCCTTCAATGGAGTACACAGACTCTCTGATTCTCTCTAGCTCTGTCTGGCTCGATGCTACCTTCAGGTCAGCTCGACTTCTACTCTCTGTTCTCTGCTATTAGCTTTCTGCGTCTCTGTGTTGCCTCTTTCTATGTTGCTCTCTCTACTTCTGTCAGTTTACAGCTTTAAATCCAGTCTGTTCTTTTGACAGTTCGTTTCCCTTCCCGGTCTTCTGGTTTCCTTTCCTCTGTCCATTCGAATTCCTCTGCTCTGCGTCATCATCATCGGGTAACGCCTCGCAGGGAGGTGGCCACCTGTTTGCTAATGAACTGGGTGTCAGATTCCCTGAATCATATTCGAATGGCCATTAAATCTGTTTGCTTCAAGATCACCTGCGAACACGAATCATTTACCAACTCATCATCCACATCGGACTTCAAATCCCTATCATCTTGCTTTTGACCTGTCAAATCCGGTCAACCATCGGGACGTATCTCCACTGTCGATTTGGGCCCCCCAGATCCTACGGTCGTCCTTCATATCGAGCAGAAAAGTCACACAGTGTTTACCCATCCGATGCGGGCGGTTTTCTCTCTCATCCGCCGGACGCATGTCGCTCAATGTGTGGCATCGAGCGGGACTCAGTCAAAACTGCTTACCACCTCGAAGCCTTCTGATATCCTACCGGTTTGGGGAATCCCGTGCTACGAAACCTAAACAGTTACTTTTCTAAATTTTATAGCGATTTCGGGTCCGGGAGCTTCGAGGCTTTCCTTCACTGAGGGGGACGCCCTGCGATATGCGATTAGTGCTTAGCGCTAATTGCGTATCTGAATCCACCTCTGTTTCCTGAATTAGCCTCCGGTTTTGCGAGTTTTGTGCCATTGCACTTTACCATGGGCCAACGGTTCGCGCACTTGACCGAGGGTCCTCATTGCTCTGCTCTGGCCACAACTGCAACTATTATGATGATTCCTTCTGATAGCTTCGATCTTTTCTAGGACTTGAATCTTTTGGCATAATTTGAAATAGTCATGAAAACTTAGAGAGTTTTAGGATCCAATTCGGATCAATATTGCACTTCAAGAAATCGCTTATCAATCCATTATTACTAGTGTTAATGCCTCCTACAATAGTAGCAAGCATTCATGGTCACCATATCCAATTCATTTTATATATTACATATTACAAAACCATTGAAGTGATGAAAAAGAATCATATACATTGAAGAATTTCATCTTTTCAAGGTAGGTTTTAAAGACACGATCAATATGAGGTAGTCAAGAAGCATTTCCAGTGCCTCAAGTTCAACTAGTCATGTAGTCAAAAATATTTAACAAAAGAAGAATTCAGCAGAAGTTCCCAATCTTATGAAAAGGTCTAGGAGAGGATGCTTTGGAATATCGAAGTACAATAGTGCCAGCAATAACAGGATGCAGAGAACAAGAAACAAAAAACAACAAATGAAAAAAGAGGTGTTTTGTTTAACACACAAGGTTAGAGAAAGAGAAAAGAGACTGCTAAGATGAACTTCAAAGGCCTTAGGTAGTCAAGGAAGAGAGAAGGAGATAAGAAGAGAGAAGAAGAAGGAAGAGAGAAGTTATAGTCGCTACTAAAGGACTAGCACCAGAAGAGGAAAATCAAAGGGACGCTGAGGAGACAACAAGGAAGGAGCTTGAGAAGAAAACCATTGAAGAATGTGGAAGGAAAAAGAAGGAATATATCATTCAAGAAATGGCAGAAGAAGAAAGGGAGAATAGAGAACAAGATGAAGCTCAATAAAGGGAAGATGAGCAAGTTAGTCAAGAATAAGTAGAAGTGCTCCAGAAATTAGACTAGAGAGACTTGTAAATAGGGAAAAATCTTAGTAGTGAATTTAGTACTCCTATCTCGGCTACCCTAATATCCATGATTGTAGGAGAACATACACTATTAAGTTTTGAAATTGAAATTATCGATGATGGTGGTGGAAAAGTGTCATGTTTGGATAAATAATTTTACTCCAAGTGATAATGGAGCATTTTCAAGAGGTCTCAAAATGAAGAGAAATAGGTTCCCTTCCAAATCAAGAGATAATAAAGGAAGTTTCCATTTTCACAGGATCCACCCCACTCCCAAAGCCAATGTGTCACAACTTTGGCTTTAGGAGTGTTTACCCAAGAAAATGCCTCCTCAATTGAAAAAGTGATTGTCAAACTTGAATAGCAATGAAATTAGAAGGCTTCCTTAGAGAAACAAATAAATCAGTTGGATTTCTCGCAAGTTGAGGAACTAAAGAAACAAGCAACTAATTTGAGTTGGGAACATGAGAAGCAAATGGACCTAGTTCATGATGCTAGCTAGCAGTGAGACAACTCCCTTAGAGAAGAAATAACTTGGCAGGTCAAGGAAATGCAGAGGGTACAAAACAAGAAGTTATAGAAGCTCACCAATCAAAGCTAGAAGGACCTACTCATAATAGAGGTATGTCTAGATTTTTGAAGGCTGCACGCATAAGTTTTAAGGAGTTCCAATTGTTATCTTATTTCATATTTGAGAATCTAAGGGGAGACTAAGAAAATGTATTTGATAACTTACTCGATTTTCAACTTCGCTATGGACAACCAATAGATCTATATTGGAAATGGGTATCATAGAAGGATGAACACCATGAAGTAGAGGAAAACATGTAGAAATTTGAAGGGAAGAAACAAAGCTTTGATGGGAAATCACTAGGCCTTTTGAGGGTTAACCAAAGAGAAGTGCTTAAAAGATATTTGAGGATTTGAAACAAAAACTAGATGAAAAGGTCAAATATGTGCAACATTTAAAAGGCCTCAACAAAGAATCACTCTTCCAATACCTTGTGTCCCTTTCTAAAGAAGTCCTGAAGGTCAGAGATTTGCTGAGAAGCAGTTGGAGGTCATCAATTATGTCATAACATAATGCAAGCTAGTTTTATATCAAATTCTCCGATCAACATCAATAAGATCAATCAAATCCATGATTAATAGGAATAGTGTGTTGTTGACACTACCTTCAATTGCCTAAGTCATAACCAATTGCTGTCAATATCAGAAGGGATGTAGTCCTATGATTAAACCACCCCCAAATTCCTGATGAGTGGGGGATATTTTGTAATGTTTTAGTATGCACTACGTCCCAAGGACCGGGGGTTGAGATCTTTTGCATAAGGGAAATTAAGTCTTCTGTAAGTACTATTTTTCTCCATTCTTAATACTTAGAAGCCAATTTTCTAACCAATAATTTTGCTGAGAAATTCCATCTATCTCTTGGATCATTCAAGGAATAAAATGGTTTTCATTCACAATTTAGATTAGCTTAGTCTTTTTTGTTTCTTAGATTAACTACTTTTCTTAAGAACTCTACATGTTCCTCAAACTATTATGTGGGCACTAATTTCTTTTGCAAGGTATAGAGTAGAGTTGTCTCTTTCTTTTTTATTAACTTCATTCCTTGAGTTTCAATTAAGGATTATTCCAAATTGTGAATTCATTGGACTCATGTGATAGGAATATATGTGGTAACAAACTATTCTATACATGCACATACTCCTTCATATGTTAGATTAGCTGCACTTCCCTTTATTATCTTAGCATAGTTTTATTTTTAGAGTAGAATAATATTTCTATTATGCAATTAGTATGGATTTCTACATTGTCATTTGGTGGATTTGGACTACTCTTGTTTGTTAAATTGTGACTTTCCTTTGCTTTACTTCTTTATAGATTAGTGGTTGAATTGTATTCTAATCAAACTTGACTAATCCTATTTGTTGAATTACAATTCCTCTATTTCATGGTTCATAGGATAGTGTATTGTGGGATTTTAGTTAATTCATGTTTGTCCCATTGTTAAAGGCCATGGAAACTGGCTATGGAGCCATATAATTCAAAGGATTCATCTATCTTAGATAGTGGAGAGTCTAATATAATTGAACTGCTTGGCAATGCATTTTCCCGTGTTAGCAAAATATTATATTTAAACATATCTCTCTATGTAAGCTTAACTGGAACCTTCATATTTAAAAAATAATGTTTTTATGATGGAGGGTATATTACGTCCAATAAATCCATTGTAAAGATGATAAAATTTGACAATGAGATAAAAATAAATCACTTTTCTCTAACCTTGTAATGCCAATAATCCTATATAGTATTGAGGATTCAGGGTAGCATCATATCCCAAGAATCTTGAAACATAATTGAGCAAATCCAAAAAGTGTTCATTCCTTACAACATCAAAATTGAAAACAATACTTCCTTCCCCACTCTCCTCATTAAAGTTGGAATGCTTTCCATAAAAAATGGAAAGCCCCAAAAATGATATATTCTATTGAAATAGAAGCTTGAGGAATAGATGGTTAGCACACAGATTCAAGATGTGTATATATAGAAACCCTTTCAAGACATGTAACCCTTTCTTATGATGAAAACATAAAATTGAAAATAAAGTGTCTAAATTTCTATGGAGTAATACAAATATCAAAGACAAATGTAACCCTTTCTTATGATGAAACATAAAATTGAAATAAAGTGTCTAAATTTCTATGGAGTAATACAAATATCAAAGACAAAACGAAAACCATGTTATTATGTAAACTATTACTCTCAAGTTTGATCATCTTTCCTAAATAAGATAGTAGACCTCAATTTGAGATTGCTATATTAAAAATTAGCTTGGATGAGTTGCATATCTAAAGTAATTAAAAAACTCTTACAAACATTCTTTGAAAAACAAAATTCTACAATTTATACAATTGAGAGGAAATTTATGTAACTTAAATGAGACCTAAAACAAAACTCATTTCTTTACAAATATGTACATTTATTCTCATGGGAGGGGTTAAGGATGAGATCCACCTTTGGGAGAATTAAAACTATCCCAAGAAGTGTCCAAACTGGACCAAAAATCTTGAGAATAACATCTCAAATCTTTATTTCATCCAACATGGAAACTAGATGGAACTTAAGCTCAGCCTAATTAAATATATATACATTTATTATAACATCTAAAATCAACCGAAAACAAATTTGCAATTTGCATATGGTGCTCAACTACTGCGTTGAAGTAATGCTGCATAGGAATGTACACACAATCAATTTCAGACTTTTGAGAGGGAGTGCCTTATAAGGCATCGCATCAGACTTCTATAACTGAAAATGAAAAGAACAAAATGCAGCCAGAATGGATATTTCAATATGCTTAGCTTTATAATAGAAAAACCCTTCAAAATACTCTTGTCACAATTTTATTATCCATACAATTTTTTGCTTCCTCTCTGTACAAGAAAATGGGCAGCACCACGAGCTTGCCAGCTCAAGCTAACCAAAATATTATTAAAACCAACGCATTCCCACGGAGATTTCGAATAACTCCAAAACTAAAATCAAAATTAATGCTCAATCTCGTTACATAAGTAAAAAGGCATCGCGCCCATTACATCCAACAACGTGATCCAACAGATACTCGCCATTAAGATTTCTATAATACGTTCATAAATATTATAATATGCGAGGCGGCGGTGGGGCAGGTGACCCTGAGTTCCTGGGATCAGTATTGGCTCCCGGGTCAGAGTAATCCTCCCGGTACTGAAGAAAACTGCGACCCAATCTGGCAGCAGACGGAAATATTTCTGGGATTTGACTCAGGCCACTTCTGTCAAATTCCTCAACCATTTTCTGTTGCCTGTTCTGCCATGGATTCAGGCCAAGATCCTGCACAGAAACACACACTAAAAAAATAAAAAAATCAAATCAGTATAAACCCACAATTCAGCAAGAAATACCTCTGTGAACTCACATTCCATGAACCAGTGAGCGAATACTCAACGCCATTCATTTCTTTCCTCGAAAGCCTTGCAGATCCTGCGCCTGCACAAAACAAAAACCTGTGTTATCCAAGAATCCTGGGATTTGGATGTCACGGGATCGATTCCCCAGGAGGCGAACATGGAATGTTACCTGAAGCAAAGCGTATGCCATGAGCGGTTGCTAAGAGCACCGCCGTGAACCAGAGGAGCGAGCGTGCCATGAACCACTGGGCGGTCGGGAATAACTTCATCTCTATGCTGTGGATAGCAGTGGCGAAAATCCCTTTTGCTACTGCTGCCGCTCCCCATCAAAATAGCCGACCCAATTGGTCAGTTATCATTATGAGTTATTATTATTAATTATGACGTGCGTCTACCCCCATACCCACTTGGACCGCTTTAATAGTGCCCAACAACGACAAGCGGGAGGCATTGGATGCTTCCCCTATTTAGTTAATATTAAAATTTTGTATTTATGATTTGAAGTTAGTTGGTATTAAACTTTTGTCTTTATGATTTAAAGTTGTGTGTATGGCGTTGACATTGATGTATTTTCTAAAATTGTTGTTTTTGTTTGGTTACTAGTTTGTTTTTTTTTAACGCAAGGAAATTGGGTAACAATCCAAGACTCAGAGATATTTGGTAGGAGTGAAAGTTTATCCTCTTACAGACCACCAACATATCATTCCAGGTGACATGGTTTTTCTTGAATAATGTTGATGAGTTAGCCTACATCATAGATAGCAGTGAGAGATGGTGTTTGTTTTAGCTCAAAAAGCCACTCCCTAGGGTCAAGAAGAAAAATGTATCCTTTGCCAAGTCATAGAATCAATTTGTGATTGGTTACACATCAAAAAACAAGTGTTATGAGGGATGAATTTCCTTGCCTAGTTGTGGGAATCGAACCAGAAGGCTTAGCAATGCTCTTGCCTAGTGGTGGGCACTGAAACAGAAGGTCATTGATGCCATCTTTGTACTAAAGCTCTAAAATAATGTGAGAATTCAACTAGATAAGCTTCGATTCGGTACAATTTAACAACTTTGGTTAAAATAATCATTGTTGGTTAAAATAATAATTGATTTGGTCTACCTTAATCATCTCCTTGATACGATTAAGAAAGTGTCTAGGTGCAATGAAGGTCAATCATAAGGAAATTTATATAAACAAAGCTCTTCACTAGTCATGGGGAGAAGAAAGGAACTTATGTCAGAATGTTGTCAGAGTTCTGACCGCGATAAACTTGTGCATCTACCCCAACAAGCATAGTGGTTAGGAAGTAGATCAAGGGTAGAAGGTTCGAGAACTCACTGATGTACTCCAATTCTATTCAAGGGCTATAGTAATAAAGATTATCCTCACTATTATACCTGTCGCTGGCATGGTATAACATATTCAATTTTTCTTTTGGCTGGTATTAGTTTGTCTTTGACAAAAAAATTATGACACTTATCCATAGTTTAACATTATCAATTCAATTTTTATTATTTTTTATTATTATTGAAATTTCTTTACTTGTAAGGTGATTGGTTGAGACCTTATTATGGGTTGTTAAGTAATTTCAATTTTTATTAGTTACTAATTTTTTGTTTTAGTTTTATTTCCTTTTTATTTAACTTTTTTATCTTTTCTTTTTCTTTTTCTATTATTTCTATTTTCACGAATTGTAATTTTTTCACAATATTTTCAATTTAAGGTGACTTATTATTATATGGAAAAAAAAACATATTTTAATAAATTTAATTATAGACAATTATATATGTTAACAAAAATAAAACACACACATATAGATATATGTATTTTAATATAAACAATATTAGTTAATCATATTTCTTAATTTTTGGTGATGACATTCAACAATATAATATTTTATTAGTTGTTTTATTTTTGTGATGAAATCTTTGACTTTGTTATTTTTTTGTTTCATTAAGCTATATTTAAGTTAAGCAACATGTACTAGCTACTATGTAGCCCATGTTTATCTTTCATGGTCTATTGTATTTGATGTGATTGATATATTATGCTTGGCAATAATATTGTCTTGCATGAAGATTAGGTTGATTTATTTCTTTGTGTGCAAGTTATCTAGGAGATCTAGGAGAAAATATTTTGAGAAGATATTCCTAGAGCTAGCATCGTCAAATATAGTTAAGGATCTAGCATTAAGAGGTAAGTTTTTTGCTTTTGTTTTGCAATCTGAAGTGCTTGAGATTTTCTTGTTTCTGTAGTTCCACTTCTTCATTCACACACACTGTTTGGGCAAGATTTGGGAAAATCTTGTTGGGTTTAAAGTAACCTATTACTACACACGGAATTTTCCCTTAAATAGAAATGGCGACACCACTAGGGATATCCAAAAAAGTCATTTTTTTAGCCTATTGTACTCTATTTTTCATGGGGTTTTTTGGGTTCCTCGGTGTTTTGTAGTGACCATTAGTCATCTAAGAAGCTTGGTTTTGAAACCTAAATCCTAAAACCTCCTCAATCTAAGTTATTTCCCTTTGTTTCACATTTGTAGTTCAAACTAGGGTGTTGATAGCCCTCTCTTTCGATTTGCATAACTACTAGGGAGCATTGATATCCTCTCTGATTCGGTCAATCCTTCTCTGATATAGTGCTGAAAGCAATTTTCTTTAGAAATTGAGGGGTTAAGATTATATTTGAAAGGGGATTTTTGCATCCCTACAAGCCCTATTGGGAGGTGTTTTGACTTTGAAAATTTTGGCTTTGATCATTACTTTTTCGTTGAGCTTACATGAAATTTTGTGAAATTAGTTACCTAATTAGGGTTTGATCTTTCTTCTTGGGTTTTGATTCTTTTCAGAAACATTGGTGTTCAGACACCTCCTTGGCATCATTATACTGATAATCCTGCATTGATTATCTGCATATAGCCTTATTGCTTTATTGAAAGCTCATTTTTCAAATCATAGTGCATTTTCGTGGGTAGATCTAGGGTTTTTAGTTGCAAATGACATTTTTTGTTTCCTTTTTCTTCTCGGTGTTGCCATTTTTGCAAATGGTTTTCTATTTTGTTTGATAGGATCAGAGTGTTAAATGAGAGAGAAGTGAGGGACATGTGCATGATTTCATTCTTAAGAAAAGGATCTCTTCCTTACTCTAGGTAGAATTCATTGAAACTAAACTTTTTCATTTTCATATCTTTGCATGGTTTCTTTGAATTGGGTGAGTCATAAAATCATTACAGTTTCATCCATCACCCTTGACTTAATGAACAATCATTAAAATTAACACGCTTAATAAAATTAATTCAACAATTTCCTATTTGGAAAAATATGGTTTGGATTATCCACAATATTATATACATCTTGTCGACGTTTCGAATCCCAAAGGGGATCCACCTTCAGGACAGAAAGTCAGTGATTGGTCATTTGAATCTTCTTTCAATTACTTGATTGAAATAAGAGTCAAACGACCAATTAATCACTTTTTGTCCTAAAGATGGATCCCCTTTGGCATTTGAAACGTCAACAAGATGTATATAATACTATGGATAATCTGAACCATATTTTTCCAAAAGAAGGCCATGGAAGCTTAAAATCTAACATAATTTTCTATTTCCTTGGTATAAAACCAACATTAGATAGGCTAGGGTCTTGGGATAGGGGAGTGAGGTTAACTTCCCCAAGACCATAAAACAAACATAGCATCTTGATATAGGGTGTGTAAATCCACTTTCAGTGGCACAGTCTAGGAAGCCCTTCTAACATAAGGGTTAAGCACTAGGCTACATTGGGACCTTCAGAGTGACCTCCCAACTCTGTTTGGAACCGATGGCAGTTATATCCAGGAACTACATCATACTCATGGGGGTCTCTTTCGGGAGGCTTCAAGCTTTATACCATGCCCTTGCATGTAGTTCTAGCTAATGACTATCCCCCTAGGATATGTTGTTGTTGGTGGTGACCTTAGTTTCCTTTCTTAGGATACTATCATGGGTGATGGTGAGGGGGTCGGTCCTTGTTGTACCTTAAGGAAATTTCTAGTATACTCACTAAGTCCTCCTGGGGGGTGCTCCATGACTCATAAGAGTACTTGGTCCTTAGCTGGTTTGCTAAGAAAGTACCTATTGTAATTGTCCCAACCATTTCCTCACCATTGACCCATGCATTAATTAAGTGAGCTCCAGTGGTGCGAGGATTTATTTCCTACTCTGGTTTACTTGGTTTGTAGCATTAGGATATTTTTAGTGCGTGTTGTTTTTTCTTTATATCTAGTGGCCTTAGGACTTTTCTTTGTTCACGCTTGTGTCACCTTTCACCGCCATCATGGCAGATTTTCATTTGCATCATTATTGTAGACTTACGGCCCTTGCCCCCTACTAGGTGGTTCCATCTCCCCATAGACTAGAATGAACTCCAATATAGGTACATCATTGCCTTGAGTCACATTGAATGATACTCAAAGGCCTGAACCTTTCGGTCATAGAGTGGTTGACCATGATTTGCCACCTCATCATCCCACCTTTGAACCCATCTCATTAGGTGGGGATATCGACTTATCTAGATATTCATATAGTCCCTTACCCAAGTCATTCATGGATAAAGTTAATACTTTTGTGTCAAAACCCATTATGTCCACACCTATAGTGACTGATGGTATTCCACATGTCACATCCACATCCATTCCTTTCACCACAGATCCCTTCTAGACCACATCCTTTAATGACTCTTTCTCCTCATTTTGGTAGAATCTTATTGGACTTCTAACATTTGGCACATCCAATATGGGTGCCTCCACATTAGTGACCTTTACATATCCATTCACAATGAGTGGAGGTTCTATTCCATCGCGTATGATATCCCTATGTCAATGTTGGAGGGTTTAACTTCTCTTTCACATCTGGGTTCATAGGCTCGACAATGGGTTCAAGTATCTTTGTATGAAGTACAACAAAACCCAATAATGGTTTCCATATGGTTGGAATCCTTTCAGTCTAGCCATGCCATCCTCTAGCAACATTGAAGGTGCATTCGTTTCTAGTGGGTGCCACTTTCCCTGGGAGAATTAAACGATCTCAAGTTTATATGGACATTGGAGATAACATCTCTGGCCAACCCTGTTACACAACATTTTGTCACTGTCCCTGTACTCCTCGTCTAAGATCGTGGAGGACCTCTACAGTGTACCTGACATGCTTTTCCATCATGAAGAAACTCCCAGTATGTCCCTCTTCATGAGTATAATAATTCCCCTTTGCGTCATTTCCCAAGAATCTTCCTTCTATCCCAATTTACAAGACCAACACTGGATTTAAGAGATCTGTGGTTTTTATCTTGTGAATTAGGAACCGGAGAATCCACAGTATGAACATTTTTACACCAACGTTTCAAATCCCAAATGGGATCCATCTTCAGGGTTAAAGAATGATGATAAAGAAGAGCACTTCAGATAGAATAAATACTAATGAGGACAAATCTCAAGGAATAACCCACTGTCGGCTAGAAACAAAAATTTTTATTTCTATTATTTTAATTTTAATTTTAATAAATTACTTTATTTTATATTAATATTTATTAAAATTTTTATTAAAATTTTTGCAAAGTTTATATCTAGGTTTAAAACCTATTGAATAAAAAGGATAGAACTCAAACTAATATTAGTAAATTGATTGATTGAACTAAAATGTATTAAATTTTTATATATAAATTAATTTAATATATTAAACTAATTTATATTAACAATTATAAATAATAAATATTTATAATTGATTAATATAATGATTAATATATTAATTAATTATATAGAAATTAATGTATTATAGCATTAAAGAGTTAAGTATTATATTAAAGAGGCTATTTCTATAAAATAAATGGATAATAAATTAATTCTAATAAAAAACCTAGGGCAATATATATTAATTTCTATATAAACTAAATTAATATATTTACACCCAATCATATTAACAAATATAAATAATTCATATTTATATTTAATTAATATAATAATTAAAATATATTAATAGCTATATAGAAATTAATATACTATAGAATTTTAATGCTAATAATACTATATATGATAAATAAAAGCTACTGACCAATAAAAATAGAATAGGAGAGGGATAACTTACCTGCTGAAGGCTTTACCTGGGGATGGGTTGACGCTTTTTGATTTCACTGATCAAGGGAAGCCAACTACTGCTAATTTCCATACCATTGTCTCTGTTCAGATTATGAGGATGCTTAATAATCTCAAGGGCTTCTCTGATCTTTCGTCTCTGATGCTGCTCTTCCCTTGCGATAATTGATGCGTTTTCCAGGCAAATATGGTGCTTAGTCTTCGAGGAGTGTTCTGCCAAGGCTGAGGTACGAGATCTTCCATTCCTAATATCAGTGCCATGCTCCTTGAGCCTAGTCTGGAGGGAACGACCTGTTTCGCCTATGTAGCTTTTTCCACAAGAACAGTCTATTTTATAGACTCCCTTAAGCTGATGATTGTCAATATCATCTTTTACCGACTTCAATCCTTGCTTGATAGTACCAGGAGCTGAGAAATGAGTGATAATGTTTTTCTTTCTTAGGATTTTAGCGATTTTGTCTGTAACCCCATGGATATAAGGTAGAAAAACCTTACCACATTGAGGTTGGTCTTGAGCCTTAGGCTCATGAGATAACAACTTTCTTTCAGCTTTCTCTATGGCTTTTTTAATCTCATGTTCTTTGTAGCCTATATTCTTGAAAGTTAAAACTAAATGCTTCTTTTCTTCGTTCAGATGCTCTACGTCAGAAATTCGAAGGGCTCTAATGGCAAGAGTGTTTAGAACACCAAACTTTTGGGCTGGGTGATGGTGGGAATCCGCATGGAGGTAACTTTCTGTGTGGGTTGACTTCCTGAAAACTTTGTGGCCCAAAGAGCCATCCTCTTTTCTGATGATTAGAACGTCCAAAAATGGGATGCTCATGTTTTCTTCAAGTTCCATTGTGAATTTTATTTCTGGAGATATAGAATTTAGGTGAATGAAAAACTTGTCAAGTTCTGCTTTACCATGTGTCCATTTTATATTGGTATCATCGGCAAAACGTTTAAGATTTGTCCTCATTAGTATTTATTCTATCTGAAGTGCTCTTCTTTATCATCATTCTTTAACCCTGAAGATGGATCCCATTTGGGATTTGAAACGTTGGTGTAAAAATGTTCATACTGTGGATTCTCCGGTTCCTGATTCACAAGACCAACACTACTGACCAGTTTTCTCCTCACACCGATTTACAGAAGTTAAAACTAGCTCTCGTGCTGTTCAGAGTGACTGGGCCCTTTTCTTGTCCCATCGATCCACTTTTGGAAGGTTTTCTAAATAAGGAGCTTAAGCTTCCATGTCTAGAAGCTTCGTAATGGAAGTTTGGTAGATGGCTGGGCCGGATAGAGTCGAGGAAGTCAGTTTGGGCTCCTTTCCCCTATTAGGATGGAACAACCTCAAGAGATAAGACCTTCTCCCATGATGAAAGTAACCATCTCCCATCCATCTAAGCTATATAAACCTCTCTTCTTCCCAAGCAAAAGCTAGTTAGAGTTTTTGAGCGAGTTTGAATAATAATCAAGTCATCTATAACTTGTAGCTTTCTAGTGTAGGTTTGAGGGAGAATAGTGTGATTTTGGTTTGTTTTGAGACTAGAGGGAAAGAGGTCTTAAAACTTCTATTGTTGGGGCTATCCATGAAGTTCTAGCATAAGTGTGGGAACTCAAATATTTTGGAGGAGACCAACAATGTCAAGGCACCAGTTGTAATCTCTTTCTGATTTTTACAAATGCAACTATTGATTGACTTCCTACATGAAATGTCGTTTTACATATTTATCACTTAATGTTTCTTGACCTATTAAGTACGTTGAATACAATATTGTAATCTATCACGTTTGTTATTGTTGTTGTTTTCTTGTTTCAAGTATCGAAGGAAGGAAACAAAAGATAGCTGGAGTGAGGAAGCAGGATCATCACCAAGTGGAATAGTGTTCTAAGAAGTAGGCCCTCTTAATTGATTCTAGCTTAAGGAGATTTTCCATAAATTGTTTGTTTGTGGCTAGACCCGCTCTCTCCAGCGAGAGGAATTTTTTGTGTCCGCAATGAGAATTTACCTGCACCAAAAATTGGCAACTCCGCTGGGGAGCCAATCCTTCTGTTTGATTGATTGTCATTTTATGGTTTTGTGTGAACTTTTCTAGTATCATAATTTCCCTTTAGTGTTCTATACTTTGCTTGGTTTACTGCTTTGAGCCTGAAATTTACAGTGGCAAGTCTGGTCTTAGCCTTTGAAAATTTTATTTTTTTCCTTGAATCCTTGGTCAACACATTTATCAATGCGAGTTTCTCAAAAACATTTGCGCTGACCCCCTTTTGGCACGTGTTGTCAGTTTGGCAGTCACGCCGATTCCTGTAGGTGAAGATCAAGTTTTACCCTAGATCATAGCCAATGTGTCTTGCCCTTTCGATTTCTGTCTCTCATCTTGTTTTGATTGTGTTCTCCCTGGCTGGAAAGCTCTTTTAGCTTGGTTTTTATGATTGGTTGATTTGCATTTTCTTCACTTGGTTTCTTGAGTTCTTGGATGGTGTATAACCCTAAGGCATCTAGGTCGTCACCTATTCACTTGTTTTCATGCTCAGAAAGTCAAGTCGGTAGTCAAATTTTCTCCTTGCATTTTGTTTGATTAGTCCTTTTGTTGCTTTGATTTCCATTTAACAAGTTTGAAAGGTTTCATTTAGTGTTTGAGCGTCTCTTTTCGGGCATAGATTACATTGCCCATCTTGTTTTTGGTTTATTCTATGCTTCATTAGTTTTGAAAGGAATTATCTTTTATGCTTTTTGTTTTCTTGTGATTGATTGTATTGGGAATATTTCATTGATGTGTTTGTGAAAGATTAATTTCATCATTTCATTGAAAAATACGTAATTCTGTTTGCTGAATCAATATCTTACATTAGTTAGCATCATTGAAGGCTAGAGTTGCATCATCACTTGCATTGGAAAAGAAATGATTTCTCTTTACTAGTGAAAGGGCTACTTGAAGTGCATTTGATAGGAAAGTTAGGATTTGGAAAGAGTTTTTTCATCATTTTGTTTTCAAAAGAAGAAATAGTGAAAAAGTCATTTTTCTTTCAATTACTTGTTTTATTGCATTTGAGTGTGTTTTCTACTCTCATTAGTGTAGATAATTCATCGAATTGAAAGGGCCTTGTCTCATTTAGCTACATATAGGTGTTTTTGAGTCACATCGATAAGGCCTGAAAACCGAGACATAAATTCAAGATAAACTCTTAAATGTACTCAATTGACCTAAGGCACATTTGAAATCTAACGATCACATTTTAGAAGGTCTAGGCTAGAGACATGTTCCAGTGTCTTAAAACCTAGCAGTTGTCGTTCACTTCGGCACTAGACAGTGCTAGTATGGACTTGTGCTCCTTGTACCGTCAAGTATATAAAGGGAGACCCCACTAGGTTGCAATCCCTTATCCATAGGAAGCCGAGTCTACTGCCTTGTAAACATGATACACTGCACACAACATTCGAGGAGATTTCTTGCTTGTACTTCTCGGTTCACCGAGAGGTATTTTGCAATTCATGGTTACCTGGTAATCCTTTTTACCTAGATCATCTTGAGCACTCATTTTGATCTTTTTGATTGCCTAAATATAAAGGATCACGCGAGCGCTTGTCCTTTCGAGCTCGTTTCAAACTAAAATTGATAGAGTCACCTTTGCTTCTTTCTCGACTCTTAAAACATGAAAGAGCACCAGTTTGTTTTTGCGTCTTAAAAAATTGTTGCCCATGATCTTATAACATCCCTATTAG
Source organism: Pinus tabuliformis (assembly GCA_031772625.1). Classification (NCBI taxonomy): domain Eukaryota; kingdom Viridiplantae; phylum Streptophyta; class Pinopsida; order Pinales; family Pinaceae; genus Pinus; species Pinus tabuliformis. Next base: position 441,156,888 of record CM062814.1, on the reverse strand, counting down.
TCTCTTTTTGACCACATCGTGAGTATACCTTTAAATACATTTTAAAGCCCTTGAAATCAATCTCTCTTTTGGTTATTTGAGACAAAATCATCGTAGTTGAACCAACTGGTTCGCCTAGTTCCTCTTCCTCTCCTCTATCTGAAATATTGTCTAAGGAGCCTTTTCCTGAATTCCAACAGTCGCTTCAGGACCAAGGTGTTGATATTGGAATTGTTCTAAGTATTCAACCTTTGTCATCTCATCCTCCCCCTTCAGATAGTGGGTCACTTTCTGACATTGGCCCGGAATCTCTGGATAACCCTATCTAGACTCCTGAGAGTTCGCCGACTTTTGAAGGTCAGCTTGGACTGGTTGTTGATCCTCCAAATCCTTTGTTCGATCCTGTTGTGATATCACCATAGTGTCCGTACAATCGACCGGGTATTCCTTTGGAATTATCCACTCGAACATCTTTGATAGTCCGTCGCCATCTATTTTCACCCATGGAATCAAAAGGCGAAATCCCAGCCTCCTCTCTGGGTCACTCAGAGGTTTCCATTCCACGCACAGTCAAGGAGCAGGAATATCCTTTCCCTCTTGAAGGTTTCTCTTACACGGGAATCATTCCAACTAGTGTTCATCCTGAGGTACCGTGTAATTACATGACTTTATCTCAATTGGTTTCAAGCATGCCTATTGCCTCATCACTGTATCAGAACCCTATTTGGGCATCTAGCGTTATGCCTATGATAGGTCCGTTCATTCAGAACCCAACCTCCCAACAGACAGTGATTTCTACAGTTACTTCAGTCCCAGTGCAACCCACCATTCCAAATCCTCTTGTTTCGTCGGTTCAAGTAACCCCTTCAGTTGAACCGACGATCTTGAGTCATGTCACTATCAGCTCTTCGATCCCTCTAGTAAGTGGGCAGGATATCCTACCGCCTCGGGGGCAGAGTCCGAATGTTTCTATGATGTCTGGCACAACCAATGTGAGTGGCTCACAACCTCACATGGTTGGGATGAACCAACCCTCTTTGGGTGCCATTTCACATCCTGCTGGTCCTCCTTGATCAAGTAATGTCCAATACCAACAACCCAATGTTGGTCTGTTTGGGTCAAGTCATGTCCAGTACCAACAACCCAATGTTGGTCCATCTGGGTCATGTCACTTCCAGTACTAGCAACCCAATATGGCTCAAGGTTAGTACCAACCTCCTTATGTTCCATATGGTTTATAAGAGATGGATAATCTACCGTACATCCCTTAGCCTAAACTTTATGTCCAGCCTAGTCCGTCTGCCGCGCCTAGTGGGTATAGCCAAATATAGTTCGGGAACTTTCAAGCTGTCATTCCAGAAACTGTTCAAGTACCTTTGCAGCAACATTGACAACTCCTACAGCAACAAGGGCAACCTTCATTGCAGCAAGGGCAATCCATGCAGTAGCTAGGGCAACCTTCGTTGCAACAAGGGCCATCCATGCCGCAGCAAGGACAACTACAACAACTGCAGGGGAAACCCTCACAACAGTTGCACAAACCATGTAGCCGCAAATGCAGTATGCGCTGCAATCCTCCCATCCTATTCCTTCACAAGGTCAACCTCTACAACTGTAGGGACAACCTTTATAGCCGTAAGGTCAACCCTTGTAGCAACAAGGTCAACTCGGGCAGCAACAACCCTTATACCCTTATCAACAGGGTCAACCCTTACAAGGGAAAGGCTAGGGTCAAGTCCTATAATAGCATGCACAGAATCCTTATGTCCAAGGGCAACAATTTTATACTCCTTTTGTCCAAAGACAACAAGTCCAAAATCCTTATGTCTAAAGATAGAAAGTGCAAAATCGTTACGTCCAAGGGAAGTAGGTCAAAAACCCGTTTGTCTAGTGGCAAAAGGTCCAAAACCCTTATGCTCAGGGACATCAAGTGAAAAATAAATATGTCCAAGGTTAGCAGGCTCAACATCTTTTTAATCCGTATGTTGCTTATCAACAACCTCTAGCTGGACAATTTCAAGGCTTTCTAGGTCAAAATCCTCCCTACGGGCAAGGTAACCTATAGTGGGGGAAAAATCAAATGCCTTATGGAAAAAATCCTCCACTTTGGGGACGAAATCCTTACCAACAAGGATGGGCCCCACCAGTTGGGCCCCATTATTCAACCTCAAATGCCTTTCAATATTAAATTTCCATTCTTGGCTACGCTGGAATTACCAGATGTGTCTAGACTCATGAATGACCCAATTATTCATTCGCCATACTGATCTCCAGTTTCGTCAAAGATTCCGAGTGATTTTCCAATGTTTGAAGGAAAAGCAAAAGAGGATCCTCAAGCCCACATGATCACATATCACCTCTGGTGCTCCTTGAATTCTTACATCGATGACTCCATTTGTCTTCGCCTTTTCCAACAAACTCTTACACAGGCTGCAACCAAATGGTATATCGAGCTACCTCGGAATACCTATCATGACTTTATCACTCTCACCATGGCCTTTCTCACACATTTCCAACTGCCGGTTCGCTATTAAAATAGCACCCATTTGTTAATGTCACTCAAGCAAGACATTGTGACTCACATCTCCGATCACACCCATGAATGGAGACGTAGGTGCCGTCTGATTAGGTTTGAAATTTCTAATCATTTGTTGACCGAGTGGTTCACTAAATCATTTGTCAACAAAATTGATGAGGACATTGCTATGGGTGGATGCATCACTAAGGAACAAGCCATCGTGCATGCCCAATATCTAGACCTTGTCTATTAACAATCTAGCACATTATATGATGTGTTACTTGATGTGCCTAGACCATCGTCTAATTTGAAGAGATCTAAATCTCTTCCTACCCCTCCTGTTGATGGAGTAATTGGTTCAGTGATTCATACCCCTACAAAATCTTCTTCCAAATAGAAATTTGTCTCCAACACTGCTCCCACTAATTCCTCTCGCAATTCATCTAGCCCTGGTAAAACCGTAGAGGTTCATACTGTTTAGTCTACCGCAGTAGATAAATCCTATAAAGGTAAGAAGAGAGGCAAAGGAAAGTGTAAAGCTGATGCCCCAAAACAGGGTCCTCCTAAGTCATCTGTTGGTGATGCTTCCCAACGGAAACCCAAGTATCCATGCGTCATCTACGAGGAGGATCACTATACTAAGGATTGTCCCAGACGGTCCGAAGTTAGTCGTTTTCTCAAAGGGACCCCAGCTGTCCTAAAAGAGCCCTTTCTATCCCAACAGGCTCAAATGGTAGACTAGCCTCATGTTGGCATTATGAGATAAGTGTTGTCCTTGATGGCAAACCTCACTGATGACAAGTACAGAAGGTCAGCAGCAAGGAATTGATGATCAGACTATAAGAAGAAGAGAAAGTTCATACACGCAGGTTCGTTAAGCCCAAGTCGCGTGTACACGCAGGTTGGCTTCAGCAAAAGAGCGTGTATGTGGAAAAGTACCTTTGGTCCATGGCGGTTATTCCTTGGAAGTTGTGCCTATGGTTTTGGACCTTGGCGTCTCGGCGGACGTGTTGATCCCTAGTTTTGAAGTTGATGGTATTGGATTTCTATGGTTTTGGCTCTTGGTATTGAACAAGGCCTAAGGCTATATAAAGGGAAGGAAATCATTAGGCAAGTGGATCTGAAATGTCTTGAATATCTGATGAAGCATTAGATCCAGTATACAGGGTTATGGGTTGATGATGCATTGCTTGATCTGAGCTAAGGAGAGATCTCACCGGTTGATGGAGAACTAGATCTAAGGAGAGATCGGGATCAAATGGTTTGAAATGAACTATCTTTATGATGCTTATTCTAGATCTACATACTGACGCATGTATAGTTCTATAAGTGTTATGAGTATGACTGATGTCTGGTACAACTACAAGTTATGAGAAATTATTTTTAGATCTGTACGCGGGTTGTCTTTGGTGAAAGCGCGTATACACGCTGGTTTGATTCATCGAAGTAGCGTATACATTGTAAAGCTTGATACTTGAAGTTGCAGATGGGTCTGATGGTTATTACAGATTTCTGTGTCTGCTCTGTGTTCTGTTGACGGTGTTGTTAACAGGGTTTCAGTGATTCAGAGTTTGATGATTGTTTTGAGCTTCAATGATAGTTATGGGTCCAGTATGAAAATTGGATGAAATGTGGCCTTTCAGATTATGTGTTGTGCTTCAGTGTATCCAGTCTGAAAATTGATGAACGTGGTACCTGGAGGTGAGAAGATTGTAGGCAAGCACCTACGTACTAGTATCTAAGCTAGTACAAAAGCTAAAGGAGATCTTTGGAGCATTGTAGCAGGTAGTAGCCTGCGTACTAGTAAATGGATCGGCTAGTACAAGAGCAAAGGGGGTTGTAGCTCCCGTACTGGTATAAGACTGCACCAGTACAAACATTGTAAAAGGATTTTCTTATTAAGAAGAAGATTGAGATGACTTGCAGCAGGTGGTTTTCACCCACATTGGGTTTCCACCTTATATCTTTGTGTTCATGTGTGTGGCTCTTGTGTGATGTTCTGTTCTGTTATTCTGCACCTGTTTACTGTTAATATGCTTAATAATGATCTGATGCATTTACTGAAGATTAAGCTAACTGAATTATAAGATCTCTGGATATACGCGAGTTTCATTAGACACAGTAGCGTGTACACGCGGGTTCACTTAATTGAAGTAGCGTATATGTTTCTGAGTATGAAATTGAAAAGTTTGATTGATCTGATAATACTGATTCACCCCCCCCTCTCAGTATTATTTCCAACACCTCAGTCATCCGCTTCCTCGGGTTCATAAGTGTTCATGATGAGTACCTCGATCAATGTACCTACCAGTTCAAAATATTATCAAACCCCTACCCTATTGGCAAGGAAAGAGAAAGAAGGCACCCCTTCTTCTTATACCCCATCCAGTTTTGGTCCTCTCCATATAGAGCGACCTAATCCTGATTCTGCCATTTGACCACCTTCTTGAGGTGTGCTTCGAAAGTCCTCATACAATCCTAATGCTCGAGCTGCTCAACATTATAACATTGTTGAAGATTTGGCTCAAGCGCCATCAGCTATGTCTGCTCTCGAGGTCCTTCAAAGTTGTCCTTCTCAGTGGAAATCGTTACTGTCGGCTATTGGGGGTATTGATCTAGCTGACTCTAATCTCATTTGTTTTGACTTGGAAAACCATGTTCTGCGTTTACCTCATCAAATTTCCTTTCTCATTCAGGTAATCATAAATGAGAAAACCATTCATAGCACTATCATCGATGAAGGTGCTTCTACCTGCATCACGTCTTTCGCTTGTTGGAAGGCAATTGGTTCTCCTACTTTGAACCAGTCTCCTACCACTCTGGAAGCTTTTGATGGGAACGATTCACAACCATTTAGTTTCCTTCCCAACCTTGCCATTACATTGGAGGGAAAGATGGTACATGTTGAAGTAGATATCATTGATGCTAATCTCAACTATAAGCTTCTATTCGGACGGAGTTGGACCCATGCCATGCATGTTGTCACCTCCTCCCTTTTCCCCATGATTCATTTTCCCCATCAAGGGAAGATATTCACAATCGACCAACTATCCTTCTTTGCCTCTTCCTCCTCGGATGGCAATGTTCTGTATGTCAAGCACACCGGTGCTCCTTATGAGACTGTGGGTGCAGGACTTTTCAAAGATCATGCCTTGATGGGTATATTTATGCTCCCACCTCCTCATGTTGCCTCTGTCAACATGATTTTGATCAAGTCTGATCCTCGGGCCATTCCTTCATGATATCTTGATGATACATGGGGTGAGGTTATGCCATTAAGTCCCGCAGAAATTGATTATGTGGAAATTTTTTCGGCTTCACCTTCGGTATCCTCTGATCCTCCTATTTCGAGAACATCCCTCAATGCATATTCTCAATCCTCGTGGATTGGTTCTTTAGAATATCCCGATCCCTTAGCCACGACTTTTCTTTTTTACGAGAGTATCATGGAAGTAATGTCTCTGGAGGAAGTACCTTAGAATGACAGTCATCATCATTCCTCGTTTTTTCCTGGCTTGACGGTCATGTCTACTTGTCTCGAGGAGTTCTCTTCTTAGTTCCCATCCCTACCACTTTAGATGTCGATCATGACTCATGAAGTTTGGTTGGAAGGAAACATGGGTAACATTACCCAAATGATGCCAATTGATATTTCTATCAAACCTGGTGTCATTGAGAATGTCCATATCAGGGTAACTTGTTCTCCAGAAGAGATCAAGATCTATACTTGTCTATTCCAAGAATTCCGAAATGTTTTTGCATGGTCAGATGAAGAAATGCCTGACATTGACCCAAGTATAGTCGTGCACAAGATTCCAGCTTATCCTCATGGAAAGCCCATTCACCAATGGCTTCGTCCATTGTACCCTAGAAAAGCGGCTACAATTAAGGGTGAAGTTGAAAAAATTCTGAAAGATGGGTTTATTTATCTGGTCCCTCTTATGGATTGGATGTCAAATATTGTACCGGTGACAAAGAAACAAGGCACTATTCACGTTTGCATCGATTACCGTGATCTCAATTGTGCCTATCCTAAGGATAATTACCCCACTCCCTTCATTGAACAGATCATTGATGAATGTGTTGGAAGTGAATTATTTTCTTTTATGGATGGTTTTTATAGCTACAACCAAATAAACATTGCAGTGGCTGATCAAGATAAGACATCATTTATCTGTCCGTGGGGGACCTTCGTGTATAAAAAACTCCCTTTTGGCCTTAAGAATGTTGGGGCCACCTTTTAGAGAGCGATGTCTTATGCATTCCACGAAATTCGAAATATCGTTCACCCTTACTTGGATGATCTCCCCGCTCATTATCGTAAACGGCATGATCACCCTTATCATCTCCAGAAAATTTTTCTTCATTGTAAACACTACAACCTCCAGCTGAATCTGCATAAATGTGTCTTTTGCGTCGAATCCAGACGATTCCTTGGCTTTATCATTTCGAAAGAAGGCATTCACCTTGATCCTCTTAAAGTTGAGGTCATAGTTAATTTACCCACTCCATCTTCATTTCATCAACTGCAGAGTTTGCCGGGAAAAGAAAATTCCCTCTGTCATTTCATGTCAAACTATGTTGAGCTAGCTTCAGGGCTCACCCAGTTTCTCAAGCAAGGAACCCTATTTGTTTGGGATGAGGTTGCTCAAAAGTCTTTCGATGACCTAAAGACTATCCTCATTAATGCTCCTTTACTACATCCCCTAAACTATCATCACAATTACTTCCTTTATCTAGCTACAGCCTCTAGTACCATCGCCATGGTGCTGGTATAGGACAATGACAAAGGCAATGAACATGTTATTTACTACCTCAGTCACAATCTCCTCGACACTGAAATGAATTGTCGAGAAGTTGGCTTTGGCTATCATGCAGGCTATTCAGCGCTTTCGGCATTACATTCTACTCTGCACTACCACTGTGATTTCGGAATGCAACCCCATGACCTACATCCTGACTCGTCAGTTGCTGGGGGGAAGTATTAAAAGTGGATTTTTATCCTCCAAGAATTTGATTTGGTGTTTACTACTGCCAAATCTAAGAAATCACTCGTCTTTGCTGCATTTATTTACTCCCTTCCCTCCACTTCTCTCCCTGCTGGTGTCGATGAGTAGCTCCCGGACAAGACTCTTTTCTTAATTAGCACTCTCGACCCCTGGTATGGTGATATCATCGTATATCTCCAGACATCCACCTTCTAGTCTGTGTTGACCAAGGATGATCGTTGACGCATTCGGCATCAATCTCAACCTTACCGTATCATTGGAGATACTTTATACCGCATCGGTGTCGATTCAATTCTTCGCCGTTGTCTCACTCTCGAGGAGGCTGAGAGAGTCTTGAATGACTGCCATTCTGGTGCATGTGGCAGTCACCTGTCTGGATATGCTACTGCTCAAAAAATCCTTCGTGTTGGTTATTTTTGGCCCTCTATCTTCAAGGATTGCATCCTTGTCATTCGCAAGTGCCATGAGTGCCAAATTTATCAGCGTAAGATGCGCACCCCACCCACTCACCTACACCCCGTTATTACCGTTGGTCCTTTTGCCAAATGGGACATTGACTATATGACCTGTAACCCTCGTTCAGCCGGGGCGCATCAGTATATTATTATTGTTGTGGACTATTTCACCAAATGGGCCGAAATGATGCCTACATACTCTGCGGAAGGTAAAATGACGGCTCAATTTCTATTCAATCCCATTATTTCTAGGTTTAGAGTGCCTTAGGCCATTGTCATTGAGCATGGATCCCATTTTCAAGATTACATGATGGTTGAGCTGACTTCTACATTGGGCTTGTGCCACGATGCCTCAACCCTATACTACCCTCAGGCCAATGGCTATGTTGAAGCTATGAACAAATTTTTGGTCATGATGCTTCATCGCACCATTGGGATGCACAAGTCAAATTGGCATCTCATGCTCTTTTCAGCTCCGTGGGCTTACCGAATCTTGACCAGGGACGCAACTGGATTCACACTATTCCAACTAGTCTATGGTATGGAAGAAACTTTACCGATTAAGTGCGAAGTTCCATCCCTCAAGCTAGCTGTCGAACTTCTCCCCGAGACCTCACCTTAGGAAGAGTGTCCCTTGTACTTAGAATGACTTGATGAGACTCGTCGTCTCGTTGCTTTGGTCATCGAAGGACAAAAAAAGCGGGTCAAGTCCCATTTTGATCAGTCTGTCTCCCCTCGAGATTTTTCCAAGGGCGATTTGGTTCTTCTATATGATCAGGCTAATGATAAGCTAGGGGAAGGCAAGTTCGAACCCATGTGGCATGGGCCCTACATTGATAAACATGTGTTACAGAAAGGGGCCTATGAGCTCATGGACTATGAGGGCAATCCCTTATACAAGCCTGAGAATGGGTTTTATCTCGAAAAGTACTATGCTTAGGTCATATTTCATGGTTAATTTTGTACAATAGTGTGTTATTCATTTTTGTACAGTGTGGTTTGGTGTGTTATTTTGCAAGCAACTTTCTTGCTTATTATGTTTTTTCCTACTTTGCAGATGTCAGTGTCTCCTCACATCGGTTTCGCTGATGGTGCTTTTCGTAGTACCCAGAATATATCATATGCAACATGGGCCATTTATGACCCCCATGGTGAGTTTATTAATCTTCAAGGTATATGTCTAGGTCAAACAACTGACAACATCATTGAGTATAGCGCAGTTATCTAATTGTTGTTAGAAACTATCTCTCTTGGCATCTGGCAATTGGTTGTTAATCTTGATTCACAGATTGTTGTCATTCAACTCAATGGGAAATATTTTGTCAGAAACCCTCAAATATTGAGAATGTATCTACGTATTCGTCTACTAGAAAGAAATTTTGATTACATTACATATCATCATATTCCTAGACACATGAATACATTAATAGATGCATTAGCTAATTATGTGTTGGATAGACATTTGCGAAACATGTAAAAACTCAAAAAACAAAAACATTTGTACCATAGTAAGAAAGGAAGTATATATATATATATCTGTGTTGGTAATGTTTGTCATACATCAAAACCTCAAAAAATAATATGTGTGTTCAAAATACATCGGTGGCTCGCAAGCCTTATACATCCGTGGCTCGCAGGCCTAAAAAATGTGGAATGCTAGACCTATGCACTAAAAAACATGATGCTCATGATAGCATGTAACTACTCGGACTACATGAGTTAGTAGTCAGCAGATCCGATCTGACACCCCCACCGTATGCCTTTGGTACTAGCGTGGGACATCACCCATCCGAGCATACTCTAGGATCCCATGGGTCAAACCCTCGAGATTCCGTGCAATCTCCTCCTCGTTGTCACTTCCCTCATGATAAGGAGTGACATTGAACTGTTGAGCAACGCGCCCGACAATCGAGGACATCCTGGCAGGGAATTCTGGTTTAACATCTGCATTCATAAAATCAAAATGTCATGAACACATATATCTCAAAAACAATAAAAAACATCAAAAAATAAAAAATTGTTTGTTTTTTATCTCCATCATCATAATCCTCCCCCTCTAGGAGTGGCATATACGGATCTTCGCGGAAGACAGTACCGCTGTAAGGCCAATCCTCCACTACAATCAGTTGTCATCGTAGCCACGAGAAAAAGGTCGGCTTATACGACATTTGTTGGTCCCTGGTAATATTAGGCATCAAATCAATCCAATGGACCATCTGTGGGTCTCGTGGCATTGATGGGTCCAACTCAACCAGTTGGTAGTGGAACAATGGAACTTTCTCTAGGAAGAATGTCACTAGCACAGACCCGTAGCAAAATTGCTTCAGGTGCCCCACCTTAGCTTTTGATAGCTGGTGTTTCATGTTGAATTTCATAGCTTCCACCCAGTTGAAGATAGTGGGTGTCGTGCAATCGATAGCATACTAAAACTTCAACTTATTGGTCTCATGTGGCACTTGGGACCCAACCACTCCGTTGATGGTTAATAGTAACACTCTCAACACAAGATCCCAAACTGCCATAACCTCGATCTTGCCACTTTTAGATTTGAGAGCTTTTGGGAAATGTTTGGCAAGTAGCATGGTCACACTTACCCCAATCGACCTCAACCCATATAGATTGACTAGCTCCCCTCTCTGGGACAGTCCTGTGATGAAATAAATGTCTGAAGTTTCCAACTCTAGCTCTTGGTCACTAATGATGAAAATTTCCCAATTCACAATTGAACATGACACTTTCTACTTCATGTCAAGTTGGGATATCCTCCTTTTCATTTGACCTTCCTGGGTTGGGCCACTCATTTTTTCCTTCCATTTGATCTCTACCATGTCATCATGACCACCAATCCTATGGATCCAATAGCTGCCAAAATCTAGAATCGTGTCACCGATCTCTTCAAGAGTCAGTCCTTTTACAATTACACTTACTCCTAATTCTCTGTATCATCTGAAATCATTCACATCCCTTTGTCCCTTGTCGATGATGTGGGATACATAATGGCCCTCCATCGACACGGTTGCTTCCTATCGACTTCAGCTCCTTATCTGGGAAGTTGACCAAGAGACTCCCTTCTAGTACCTTAGAGCTTGCATGCCCTAATGGAAAGTTCTTTGCACTCAACGACAAGCTCACATCATTGGCTTATGATCGGGTGATTTCATGGGTGTTCGACATCAGTTCCTTTATTCACATTCCATGAACTGTGCTGCCAGTACCTTGAGAGCCATTGTCATTATTGATGGTCTCTCTCGCGCTTGTTAACAATTCACATGATTCACCAGTAATCAAGCGACTTCCTAGCATGTTCGACTTGAACACATTCATTCACATGTTAGGATTTGTATTTTGATTGGGTCATTTGGAGCGTAAGATCCTAGGCTAAGATTACACAAGTCTAGGTTACGAGGCGATGTGACATGGTCATGTTGATATACATGTCTCTTTCAGATGGATGGTTGTGACCATACCATGAGTTGTTATATTTGATCCTTCACATTATTGGATGGCTGTGACCATACCTTGGTTTTGCTATGATCCTTTCTACTGGATGGTTGCGCCCACGCCTTGGATCCATTTACATGATCATGCTCTAGATGGTTGCATCCATACCACGATTCATGTGTCATTATTAAGAGTTTTCAGTGATATATATGTATCTATGCTTTCTTGCATGTTCTGATGATGGACTTCGGTTCCCCGCTCCCACTTGTAAATAATTTCACCCCTCACTCTAGTTCGGCCTTCATGCTTTAGGGGGAATTTGTTACACAACATTTTGTCACCGTCCTTGTACTCCCCATATATGATCCTGGAGGACCTCTATAGTATACCCAACATGCTTTCCCATCATGAAGAAACTCCCAGTATGTCCCCCTTCATGAGCAGAATAATTCCCCTTTGCATCATTTCCCAAGAATCTTCCTTCTATCCCAATTTACAAGACCGATGCTACTGACTAGTTTTATCCTTGTGCTGATTTACAGAGGTTAAAACTAGCCCTCATGACGTTTGGAGTGACTGAGCCCTTTTCTAGTCGTGCCAATCCTCTTTTGGAACATTTTTTAAATAAGGAGCCGAAGCTTCCATGTCTAGAAGCTTCGTAACGGAAATCTGGTAGATGGTTGGGCTAGATAGAGTCGAGGAAGTCAGTTTGGGCTCCTTTCCCCTATTAGGATGGAACAAAATCAAGAGATAAGACCTTCTCCCATGATGAAAGGAACCATCTCCCATCCATCTAAGCTATATAAACCTCTCTTTTCCCCAAGCAAAAGCTAGTTGGAGTTTTGGAGCAAGTTTGAATAATCAGCAAGTCATCTATAGCGTGTATCTTTCTAGTGTATGTTTGAGGGAGATTATTGTGATTTTGGTTTGGTTTGAGACTAGAGGGAAAGAGGCCTTAAAACTTCTATTGTTGGGGATATCCATGAAGTTCTAGCAGAAGTCTGGGAACTCGGATACGTCAGAGGAGACCAGCAATGTCAAGGCACTGGTTGTAATCTCTTTGTCATTTTTATAAATGCAACTATTGATTGATTTCCTACATGAAATGTCATTTTACATCTTTATGGCTTAATGTTCCTTTACCTATTAAGTAGGCTGAATACAATATTTTATGCTATCACATTTATTGTTGTCCTTGTTTTCTTGTTTCAGGTATTTAAAGGAAGGAAACAAAAGCTAGCTAGAGTGAGGAAGCAGGATCATCACCAAGTGGAATAGCATTCTAAGAGGTAGGCCCTCTTAATTGATTCTAGCTTAAGGAGATTTTCCATAGATTGTTTGTCTATGGCTAGACCCGCTCTCTTGGGCTAGAGGAATTGTTTGTGTCTGCATTGAGAATTTACCTGCACCACAAAACCTCTCCCATGAATATCCCTAATACTGGAAACAACACTATGGGGGGAGTGCCTCCTCCACTTGGGTCACAAGGGGCTGATAACCCCTCCCAAGCTTCATTCACATCTCCTTTGTTGACAACTCTAGCTTTTCCTGATCTTTCTAAGTTGATTAACAACCCCATATGAAATGATCCTGCATGGCCACCTATTCTACCTAAGTTGCCAATCGATATCCAAAAATTTGATGGAAAACCTAAAGAAGACCCTACAACTCATATCACCACTTATCATTTATGGTGTTCATACAAATATTTTATGGATGATAGTATTAGGTTGTGTCTTTTTTAGTGGGCTCTCACTGCTGGTGCTACCAAGTGGTATACTAATATTGAATCTATTGCTTATGATACTTTCCCATCTTTAGGATATATATTTGTTAATCACTATCAATTCCCGGTTAGATGTGAGACAAGTACAAATATCCTCACTACTTTCCACTAGGATAACGCCACACATTTCTGATCATATTCATGAGTGGGGGAGATGAGGAGCTTTGCTTCAAACCATACTTCGTGATGAAGTTCTTCGTGAGTGGTTTATTAAATATTTACTACTAGAAATCACTGAAGATTTAGTAAAGGGTGGAATCTAAACTGAAGAGAATGATATTTCATGCCCATGAACTTGACTTGATTTATTCCTAGTCGAGGACCTTGTATCAACGCATCCCAAATGCTACTTGGTCACCGACTAGTCCATAAACTCAAAAGCCAGGAACCCATGCAGATAAAGTCATGGGCTCTATATCATATAAAAACATAGGACAACTAGCCACTTAGATGGGTTAAATGAACGTCTCTTCTAGTGCCCCAGTTGGCCATCCTAGTACTCAAACTCCTCATGTCCTTATTCCCATCTCTGAGGTAAATTATGTTCAATCCACCTCAAATAAGAATCCTTAGTAACCTAGAGGTAAAAATAAAAAGAATAAGTCCAAGACTTCATCTAAGGAACAAGGGGCATCACAAACCCAAGACAACATTGGGAGTGGCACAAAAGAGAAGAAGAAGAAGAATCACTTTCCCTACAAGTTTTGTGGGGATGATAATCTTATTCCCGAGTGCCCCTAGATGGATAAGATTCATTGATATTTCTTGCAGAAACCTACTTGTCAACTGAATACCTTGGCAAATCCATTTCCTACCCATCAACAAAACATGGTTGGAAATCCCCCGCCAACTCAGCAATGGGGGAGTGGGGGCAACTCTTCTAATGCCTCAACTTCAATGTGAGTGTTGTAGCGGCTACAACCACCCTCCAAAATTTTTTCTTAGCTTCATTTTGGAGCCTCCCTACCAACCATCCTCAGCAACATGTCTTGCACTATCAAGCACATGTTTCATAGAGTCTTGTCAGTCTGTGCATGCAATTTTGTTCCACCTCCTTCACAGGTTGAATTCTAGACTTAGTGTCAGTTGCTGGTTGAGCAGATCCCTCTGGGAATTGCACAATTCTGGAGGGGAACCAACCTTCCCTCTAGAAATTGTGAAAACCCAGCTGGGCTCCAGAATTGTGCAATTCTTCGTGAGAGTCTTCCTATCAAAAATTGCTCAGTTCATCCCAAGACAGCTACTCAGCCAAGAATTTGCACAATTCTGGGAAGTAGTCACCTGCTGATCCTAGAAATCACACAATCCCACTGGGACAACCAGCCCAGTAGCTAGCATAAATTGCGCAAATCCAGCCAGGCAACCTGCTGGGCTCAGAAATTGTGCAGTGCAGTCAGACATGCTTCCTTGAGAATATTACGAGGTTTGACCCAGGACGGTTTCTTAGCCCCAGAAATTGTGCAATCTTGGGAGATAGTCACCTATTCCTCCCAAAAATTGTGCAATCCCTCTGGGACTTCCATATCTACTCGACCCAGAAACTACACAGATTTTTATCCTAGGCTCACAGACTGATGCATGTGCCTTCAGGTTGACCGGTTCCCTTTGGGACCGAGCAAAACTGATTTGCATGCATGGACTGCCTTTCCCAAGGCAGTATGCAAATGCATCCCTTGATTCAGGGATCTATTTTTAGCAGTTGGGGGATACATGCAAGGATAATTTTAGAAACCTCACGCAACGTGTTGCTTTTCCTAGATTTGTGGCATGTGCGTCACAACCTCGATTTTATCAAAACTCATCAACTGAACCATGTAGAGCTCATTCCTCACATTGACCTTGTAGCTCTGACATCCCACATTACATTTAGGAGTCGTTAGCACATTCAACGCAGTTGTTTCGGGGTAATCCCTCTTTTCATGTCTTGCACATTGTTTCTATTGATTTTTCTGTTTCGCTTTGTGTGAGTGTTGTCTGCTTGATTTCAGTGAGTGTTTGTTGTCATTTTGATGTATGTTAGCTTGTAGAAGCATCATTTCAGTTTTCATTCGCATCTCACTATTTTCACATGCATGACACTATTTTTTCATGGACGATTGTTGTTGCGGTGACTCGTTTCACACACATGCATGCCTTCCTATTTTATGAATCCTACACTTGTTGTTTGCATGTATGATCATTCACTCTTGTTTGCACTCATCTCATCATGCATTCAGAATTTTCATGTTTTCAACCACTAGTCGGTCGGTCTGGGCTGCCTTGGCCCGGACCATGCCTTGCTCGACTAGCACTGCGCATTTCCAGAAGTGAAGGCTTTTCCTTCCTTCTAGAAATTGTGCAAATCTGGCCCAGCACTGACCTCCAAGACTTCATTGTGCAATTCTTGGAGGTAGGGTCCTGCTGGCCCCAGAAACTGTGCAAGGCAGTTTGTTGGTTGCATGTCACTTTTGACTGAAATTGCACATTACGCAGTTTCAGTCCTAAGCAGGCCAAGCTGGACTGTCCATTGTGCATTTCTAATATTCAGTCAGCCTCACATCATCCCGAACTGTGCCATCCACAGTCTTGGCAGTCAGTATCCTAGCCTCTCGGTAAAAATTACACAATCTTCACGGATGGTCACACAGATATGTTCCATGTCAGTCCTCTAGTTTGTTTTGGTTTTCAAGTGATAGACTACTTTCCATGAGTGTTGCTATGTCTCCAGGTATCACAAGTGTCGTCAACCTCCCAGCAACACAGGTACAATGGCTTCCAGGAGAGCAGAGTCAAAGACACTGTTAAGAGTGCAACTAGGGATGCAATCAACCAAGTGTTTGTGAACTTGCCTATCCATGAAGACAACAAGTTATTCATGGACAAGGATATCAAGATGAATGGCAATGACATCACAACGAGCAACACCATCAATAGTAGCAGAAGGCAGCACACATGTACGTGACGAATGCAAGAGGAAGCTTGTTGACAACATAGATACGAAGCAAAGCTACAAGTTCAAAGTAGATCCACTCATGACAAAAACAATTTTGGAGATTGAGGCTATGAGGTGACGGAACGACAAGACGATCGCACGAAGGTAGAGAAATGAATAGAGAAGGAGTTGTAGGTGATGAAGTGGAAACTCAAGGGAGAACAGGAGTTGTACAGATGAGAGAAGAGTTGTAGCAAGAATAGGTACAATAGGGGGTGCAACATGCACAGACTGATGAGACTGCACCCGTACAAGTTATAGATCCATCCCAGCAGCTAGCACGAAGTAGACAAGGTGAGTAGTGTTGTTGATTGCTTGCAAGGGAATTCAACAACATGCATGTCATTGTGCACACGCATGCGATCCCACCCATTTGGCACACTCACTGAGTCGAAGACAAGAAGCAATTCTGACTAGAGCTGAACATGTATTCCGACAAGCTGATGTGCACGACCACTAACACATGCTTGGAGATCAATGCAGACACTATGCAACAACATGTTGCTAGTCTGGTCGCACTTAGGATGACCATGTGCATGCTATCAGATAAGTTGGATGGAGGAGCCTTATTAGTGTACCTGGAGGCAACGGAGGCAAGAATTCACTTTCAGTAGGATGTCACCATTGAGCACAAGGACACCATCACGGATGACAAAGCTTGGCATCAGTTCACCACCATCGAACATCACAAGGATGTCAAAGAGTTGGTCTCACCACAAGGGTCTGAGTCTTAGTGATGTCTTACATGGCTTGCTCAAGCCATTTTGTCTCACATGGGTACATGTGCAGATTGTATGTAATGCCTTGTCAAGTGGAAGTTCAAGTGTTGATAGTTGAATGTAACAGTCATAGAGTAGTTGAAGAGTCATGAGGATAGATAAGAGGTCATAAAGGGGAATTTCAAGGGTCACCCCACCTTTTGCTATAAATAGTCCTGCATAACTCATTGTATAGGATTTTGGTCAGCCAAGCTTCCAATATGAGTATCTTAGAGAGAGCTTGGATAGTATTGTAATGTGCCTTGGCTTCTCCACTATGCAGAGCTAGTATATCTCTTTGGAGGAGCAGGTGGTAGTGACTGTAACGTTCCGCTGTCAGAACTAGTGGTTGGTAATGGTTGTATTGTATGACTAGAACATACACTTCTTAATATAATAGAGCTCGCACGTTTCATGCATATGTCGTATTTTATTTCAGCTATCTTATTTACTCTAAATGATATATGTATCTATTTGCTTACGCATGCATGTGTAGCTATTTTCTGTATATGTATGTATGAATCTTACTAAAATGTGCTATTGGTTTAACCATCACTTTGGATTACCAGCTTACCTTCCTCCCATGTTGTGATGCATCTTTTCTTGTGTGTTCCCTTCTTAACTATGTTCTTTCATAGGTTTCGAAAGGGTGCACTCACCTCACCCCCTATGTGTTAGAACTGCTTATGAACCTTCCTTGACTTACTGCATATGTCACACCCTTGCTATCAATAGGGACATCTTACTTGCCTCTGTGTGAAACCATGATCAAGGCGATACCATACGACCCACTGCTAGGACTCCTACACCAAACAGTTTGAGGTCTAGTTGAGACTTCTTACCGGGGAGATCCCCTGACATGTTGGTGGGTCCAGCACCATCAACATTTCTGGCACTAGAAGGAGGGCCAGATGATAAGCTATGTCCTCTGATCTTATTTTGAACCTTTTCACATCTATCATGGTTTCTGTTACACTCACCCCTCCATGATGTTTTTCGCATGCCAAACCTCTTAACATCACGAGGGAGCTTTTTGATATGCTGTCTGAATTCACGTATGATGGTGAAGGTGAAGTGGCCTGGCTTGAGTACTTAGAAGACTTCTATGCATTCCTTGAGAATGCAGACGAGTTCTATGTAGAAGAGGTCAGTCTGCTGCTTGCATAAACACTTCGCAAATCCCCACTACGGTGGTGCTACAACCTACTGGCTGGCAGCGTGCACTCACTTGAACAGTTCTATGATCTCAATGAGTGTACTTTCCATCATTTTGATCCAGATCCTCTTGACAAATATTGTTAGAGAAATGGAAGGCTCTGCAATAATCACCTGATGATTTTTGGTAGCGCTTTCGTGTTTTGTAGTTTCAAGCTTTGAAAAGCTAGATGAAATTCCAGTATCTCATTGACAGATATGAATATTGTCTTATCAAATCTGTCAATCCCAAGAAGAAGTTCAAGCTTAATCCCCACTCAGTATAATTCAGTGATGGAGCTGCGTAATCACAGATGGAAATGGTCACTGTCACAAGTGACTGTCTACCATCCCCTCATTAAATAGCTCCACCACTGTAGAGTGATGTGGGACAACATGCGCACACATTTGTTGAACCGACACGTCCTCCCGACATCGCTCCCAATTTTTGCGCAAAATTGGTTGGGAATCCCATGGGTTATCACATGTATTTCGTACCTCAACCTCCGTCCCGGTATTCCAATCATCCTCTAGATTGCACTTTCTTATGTTCTTCCATTCCGGACTCTACACCTATTTTGAATGAGGATCGATCTATCGACGAAGTTGGTGTTGCACAACTAACATGTGCTAGAATTCATGAAGAGTATGACTGGGATCTTGAACATTCACCAGCAGTAGAGGACCATCCCTATCTTTCCATACCTCCTCCATTTGTTCCTGACCTCCTTGGTAATCATGCCATCCCTGATTTTTCATGTGTATCTCCGTCCATGGATGCACCCATTTTTCATCATTTGCAGGACACACCAGATGTCAGTCAATTATCCTAAAACAGAGAGGACCAATCATTCTTTGAATATCCACTTGATTTTTCATCTATTTTTTCTGGAAATGCAGAGGATGAACATTCTTGCTTCTCATCTACCGCTCTGTGCGATTCATCGAATCAGGAGGATGCTGACCAACATCCTGAATTTTTTGATCTTGGTTGTCGTGATATCTTTACCTCATCATCAGATCACGATGTTGATTCACTCATTGTTAATGCATCTAAGCTAGTGGCCTACAATGATCCATCTATCAACGAAGTTGAAACCCCTGAGATTTTCGAGGCACTTCAGCCCAAGCTGATGGTTATGTCAGGCCCTCACTGTCCGAAGGTTGGTTTCAATTCTGATAAGGAAATTATTCAAACATCCAAGGCTCCTCATCACTCATCTATATGCACTCAAGAACAATCCAACACTCATATTTCACTTCCTCCACTCGAACTACACGATCCCATCGCTCATATATTGGAGGAATCTTAATCAGCAAGCACACTTGCACGACGTAAGTGGTCTACCTTCCTCACGTATGCTTTCATGTCATAGTAATGAGTATCCGTGTGTTCAATAGGTACACGTACTATCACACAACATCATGGTATGTCCATGGACTACAGGTCATGCACTTCCACTCGTTTTTGTTCTATGGACACATTTAAGCTCGGAGTGTGTCTGTCTTCATTGTTGTATCTTTCACATATGTTGGTTCACACAGTTGTCTTGTTCGAAAACCATGCCTTCACCAACATGGGCCAACCAATGCGCCAATGGTTGCATTGGAAGTATCACTTCACATGAGACAACCCATGCACTGTTAGCTTAGGAGTAGGAGTAAAGTTTGCTTTTTGAGTTTTTTTCTTGCATGCATGTTTGCTTCTTTCTTTGTGTGTTTTTCTACTTTCTTGTTTGTTTGCTAATTTTCTTTTCTTATGCATTTACTTCTACTTCTTTCTTTTCTTTTTGGTTTGTTTGTTTGTTTATGTGAGTAGGTTAGTTTCGCATGGACCATGTGCGACTCTTGAAACAAGATGGGTAAAGTGCAAGAGGACTTGTACAACTTTAAAAATTTGGTTATCTGTTGTCTGCTCTCTTATGTAATAACTTGTTGTCTTCAATCCATGATACATCAATGGAAAATACGTACTATTTGAAGTGAATCTTGGTGAAAACACAACGCTTGTGTGCTAACTAGTATCACCTAGTCTAGTCGGTTGTTTTTGGGTTAATCCTTGTCAGCTCAATCAAGTAGAGTAAGATGAGAGGGAAAACCTTAACAAGCACATTATAGGTATATTAAAACTACCTCTATGAAGGAACAACCTTTTCTGCTCTCAATAAGTTGGGATCCCTCTTCCACCCCTAAAATGAATAAGTGCTATGCATAGTTATGAAAAAATGAAAAAAAATGAAATTGTGGAAAAAAGTTTGAAAAATGAATAAGGTGCAAGAAGAGAAAGGCTTCCTGTACAGAGATGTGATACAAGTAACTCCACTGGATTACTGACTAGAATTGCTAGCAGAGGAGCGATGCTTGTGTTCCTATGTGACTCTGTCGGGGTACTGTCCAAGCCTGCTGGTAGCAGAGCAACACCAAAGATGAAAAATTAAACTCTAACAACCATAAGACTTGTGCACCAATATACCCCTCATCCCCAATCGAAACAACTATTTTGGATTGGCTTGGAATGTGTGTCGGCTGACCAAGGGCTTGGAAGTTCCTACATCTTACAATCAAGAAAGTGTGGAAACTAAGATGAACAAAGAACTAAACAATACTCCTGGAGGTGTTAGACTTGATTTTCACGAACAAGGTCCATTCAGAGAGTTTGAGTTCTACCAGTGTGTCGCCAAGTGTTGTAGCAGCTACAACCACCCTCCAAATTTTTTGCTTAGCTTCGTTTTGGAGCTTCCCTACCAACCATCCTTAGTAGCATGTCTTGCACTATCAAGCACATCAGCTTCAACTATTTCATAGAATCTTATCAGCCTTTGCATGGAAGTTTGCTCCACCCCCTTCATAGGCTGATTTCCAGAGTTAGTGTTAGTTTTTGGTTGGGCAGCTCCCTCTAGGAATTGCGAAATTCTGGAGGGGAACCAACCTTCCATCCAGAAATTGTGCAAACCCAGCTAGACACCTAGTTGGGCTCTAGAATTGCGCAATTCTTCCTAACAATATTCCTCTCAAAAATTGCGCAATTCATCATAGGATAGCTACTCAGACGAGAAATTGCACAATTTTGGGGAGTAGTCACCTGCTTCTCCTAGAAATTGCACAATCCCTCTAGGATAACAAGACCAGTAGCTACCAAAAATTGTGCAAATCCAGCGAGGCAGACTGCTGGGCTTAAAAATTTCACAATGCAGTCAGACAGGCTTCCTTGAGAAATTTGCGAGGTTTGACCCAGGACAATTGCTTAGCCCAGAAATTGCGCAATCCTGGGAGACAGTCACTTGTTCCTCCTAGAAATTGTGCAATCCCTCTGGGACTTCCATCTCTACTCAGCCTAGAAACTCTGCATATTTTCATCCTAGGCTCACAGATCAATGCGTGTGCCTTCAGGTTGAACGATTCCCTCCATGATCGAGAAAAACTGATTTTCATGCATGTATTGCCTTTCCTAAGGTAGCATGCAAAGGCATCCCTTGATTCAGGGATCTATTCTTAGCAGCTGGAGGTTACATGTAAGGATCATTTCATAGACCTCCCGCCAAGTGTTGCTTTTTCTAGATTTGTGGCATGCGCGTCACAACCTCGATTTTATCAAAACTCATTAACCGGACGCTACAGAGCTCATTCCTCACATCGACCTTGGCAAAACTAACATCCCACATTGCATCTAGGAGTCATCGACACATTCACCTCAACTCTTTTGGGGTAAGCCCTCTTTTCATGTCTTGAGTTAAGTTTCTATCACTTTTTGTGTTTCTCTTTGTGTGAGTTTTGTCTGCTTGATTTTAGTGAGCGCTTATTGTCGTTTTGATATATGTTAGCTTGTAGAAGCACTGTTTCAGTTTTCGTTTTCATCTCACTACTGTCGCATGCATGGCATTATTTTTTCACGGATGGTCGTTGTTGCAGAAACTCGCTTCACACACATTCATGCTTTCCTATTTTCTGAATCCTGCACTTTCTGTTTGCATGTATGATCATTCGCTCTTGTTTTGGCTCATCTAATCATGCATTCAAACTTCTCATGTTTTCAGTCACCCGTTGTCCGATGTTGGTTGCCTTGGCCCAGACTGTGCCTTGCCCAAGTAGCACTGTGCATTTCCGAAAGTTAAGGCTCTGCGTTCCCTCTAGAAATTGCGCAAGTCTGGCCCAACACTGACCTCCAGGGTTGCATTGCACAATTATTGGAGGCAGTGTCTTGCTGGCCCCAGAAACTACGCAATGCAGTTTGTCAGTTGCATGTCACTGTTGACTGAAATTGTGCATTGCGCTGTTTTAGTCCTCAGTAGAGCAGGATGGACTTCCCATTGCATAGTTCCAGTAGTTAGTCAACCTCTTAGCATCCTGAACTGTGTCATCTATAGTCTTGGCATTCAGTCTCCCAGCCTCCCGTGAAAGTTGCACAATCTTCATGGACGGTCACATAGGTATGTTGCATGTCAGTCCTCCAGTTTGTTTTGGTTTTCAACTGACAGATTGCTTGCTATGAGTGTTGATATGTCTCTAGGCATCACAGGTGTCATCAGCCTCCCAATAGCATAGGTACAATGGCTTCTAGGAGAGCAGAGTCAAAGACATTGATAAGAGCGCAACTAGAGATGTAGTCGACCAAGTGTCTGTGAACTTGCCTATCCACGAATACATCAAGTTGTTCATGGAAAAGGATATCAAGATGAATGGAAACGACATCATAATGAGTAGCACCATCAGCAACAGTAGAAGGTAGCACACATGTATGCAACAAATGCAATAGGAAGGTTGTTGACATCATAGAGGCAAAGAAAAGTTTCAATTCAAAGTAAATCTACTCACAACAAAATCAGCTTTTGAGATTGAGGCTATGAGGTGACAACACTACAAGATGATTGTGCGAGGGAAGAGAAAGGAATAGAGAAGGAGTTGCAGGTGACGAAGTAGAAACTCAAGGGAGAACAAGAGATGTACAGACGAGAGAAGAGTTGTAGCAACAACAGGTACAATAGGGAGTGCAACATGCACAGACTGATGAAACTGTGCTTGTACAAGTTATAGATCCATCCCAGCAGCTGGCACAGAACATACAAGGTGAGTAGTGTTGTTAATCACATGTAAGGGAATTCAGAAGGATGCATGTCATTGTCCGCATGCATGCGATCGCACCCATTTGGAACACTCACTGAGGCGAAGACAATAAGTAAGTCGAACTAGAGTTGAATATGTATTCCGACATGTTGATGCGCACGACCACCAGCACATGCTTGGGAATCAGTGCAAACACTATGAAACAACATGCTACCAGTCCGATCACACCCAGGATGACCATGCACATGCTATTAGACAAGTTGGATGGAGGATCCATATTAGCGTACCTGGATGCAACAGAGGTAAGAGTTCACTTTAAACGGGATGTCACCATTGAGCGCACAGGCACCATCATGGATGACCAAGCTTTGCATCTGTTCACCACCATCAACCATCACAAGGATGTCAAAGAGTTGGTCTCACCACAATGGTACGAGTGTTAGTGATGCCTTGCATGGCTTGCTCAAGCCATTTTGTCTCATAAGGATACATGTGCAAATTGTATGTAACGTCTTGTCAAGTGGAAGTTCAAGTTTCGATAGTTGAATGTAATAGTCATAGAGTAGTTGAAGAGTCATGAGGATAGATGAACAATCACAAAGGAGAATGTTAAGGGTCACCCCATCCTTTGTAATAAATAGTCCCTCATAACTCATTGTAGAGGCTTTTGGTCAGCCAAGCTTCCGATAGGAACTGTATCTTAGAGAGAGCTTGGACAATATTGTAATGCGCCTTGGCTTATCCACTATGTAGAGACAGTATATCTCTTTGGAGGAGCAGGTGGCAGTGACTGTAACATTCCATTGTCGAAACTAGTGGTTGTTCATGGTTGTATTGTATGACTGGAACTTACAATTCTTAATATAATAGAGCCCACATGTTTCATGCATATGTCATATTGTATTTCAACAATCTTGTTTACTATAAATGATATATGTATCTATTTTCTTACGCATGCATGTGTAGCTATTTTTTGTATATGTATGTACGAATCTTAATGAAATGCGTTGTTGGCCATCACTTTGGATTGCCAACTTACTTGCCTTCCATGTTGTGATGCATCTTTGCTCGTGTGTTCCCTTATTAACTATGTCCTTTCACAGGTTTCCAAGGGTCACACTCACCTCACTCTCTGTGTGTTATAACCGTTCATGCACCTTCCATGAATTACTGCATATGTCACACCCTTGCCACCAACAGGGACATGTTACTTTCCTCTTTTTGAAATCGTTCAAGGTGATATCGTACGACCCACTGCTAGGACTCCTACACCAAACGGTCTGAGGTCTAGTTGGGACTTCTTACCGGGGAGATCCCCTGACATGTTGGTGGGTCTAGCACCGTCAACGGTGAGATATATTTATGGTAAAGTAAGTTATCCATTTACAAACTATAGCTCATAACTATGAGAATTCTCATAGTGGTACTTCTATCTCGGAGCCCGTGAACCAACCTACACTAGATAGTCAACATCATTTTGATAAGACATCATTGAACATCATGTCGCACCCACCTAAGGGTGGATTTTTAAAGAGTTTTCACAATTCCAATGCAAAGGTCGCTCATAATTATAGTATTATTGAGGATCTAGCCCAAGCTCTAGCTGCTACATCTACATTAGAAGTGTTGTAAAGTTTCCCCATGCAACACTAGGCACTTTTGTCTACTATCGATGGGATGTATCCCTTAGACTCAAATATTATGACCTTCTATCCATCTCTTTGGAAACCCCATCTTCCACATCATCTCGTCTTCTAGATAATGGTCCATGTTTTTGGATAACCCATTCATAGGACAATTTTGGATGAGGGGGCATCGAGTTGTACAATGTCATTGAAGTGTTGGAAATCTGTTGATTCAACCACCTTATTTACACCTAGATCAATGCTGACGGCCATTGATGGGCACACCTTGTAGTCTTAAGGGGTGTTTTCATCTTTACCCATTGAACTAGGAGTAAAAATGATCTTTGTTAAGGTCGAGGTCATTGACATATCATTAGATTACTATAGCATCCTCCTTGGGCGAAGTTGGTCTATGCTATTACCATTGTTGTGTCATCAATATTTCATGTTGTGGCATTCCCCCATGAGGGTATAATCGTCAATATTGGCCACCTAGACTTTTTCAAGCTCGATATTTGATTTCACGATAGTCAATCAATCCCCTTTGTAGGCGATTCAATAAATCTTGCAGAGAGTATTAGGGTGAGAATGTTCAAAGGCTCCTTGTTGAGGGGCACATTTCCCCTTACTCCACCACACCTATGTCCATTTTCTTCCATAATTAACATGATCTCTTTTGTCACTGGTCAATCCCTTAGACCTCCTGATCCTTGGGTGATGCTTATATAAGATGATTTTCATGGGGGAAAAATGCCACCATTTGTGGAAGTAATCACCTCTTCAGTGCTCCCACCACCACTAATGACACTGGTTAAAATCTCATCCTAATATGGAATATGATTAGGATACTCCACCCACATGGGTCTTCCATCCATCACTTTCACATCATGACTCCTTTGATCTCAAGTTTCCTTCAGATATGACCATCTTGGAGGTCATGGCTTCAAATGAAAAGCTAAGGGAGGCTATGCCACATGATGCCTCTACTCTCTCACATATGAAATGGATGGATATTGGCACTCAAAATCTTCAATCTTTCTAGGGGGAATTTCCTATGTCATCCAATGAGGTAATGCCTCGGACTGAGTCAAGTCGAGGATTTCTACCATTGCAGTTTCCATTAGATTCTCCACTTTAACCTCCCCCATTGACAAATGTCTCATACCCTCTTCATTTCTTAATCATTGATATAAAGGAGTTGTCTTACCTCATGAGACCTTTCACCCTTTATGTCCTTAGGTCATTCCTGATAATTCTATGGTCCTAGGCCCTCCATGGAATCATCAACCTTTATAAATGTGGAAATTCAACTAGATGTGGCATGACCTCATAATGGTGCACCACATGTTACCCATGACTACATGAGAGTTCATACATTTGAATCCTTGTCTTGTTCCCAACAATGGGCACTACATTGGACAACCTATCAATTTGTGTTATTCTTTGTACATATGTATATATTATATTTAAAAAACACACCCAAAAAAATAAATCAATATTTCTCTGAGGCATATACCTGAAACTAGCATATAGGACTAGGATTCATCGATCTTGTCACTACGTTATCGACCTTTTCTATCTTTGTTTCAGATCACCTTAGGGCCACCTCATTAGGCTGCAACATTAACCACTCCCTTTTTCACATCATAACTTGTGTAGTAGAGGCTACCCTCCATGGGCGCCCTAGAATAACACTTGATTTCCACTTTGGTGTTTATGTTGTATTTATTTGTAGGTTCGAGGATCCTCTCTAGTACCTGCTATGACATCAAATTTGAGCCTCATGCCTATATTTGTCTATCATTTCTTGCTATCATCCTATAGAGGGTCCCCACACTTTTATCATGTTTCCTTTGCATTAGTCTTGCTTCCATCTTGAAACCATTCATCATCTTTTAGAGAGATCATTGTGATGAGTGGATTTCCGTTGCCAAACACTTTTCCACCACATTTTTATTTTCTTAGGTTGGTCCCACTAGTAATCCTTAACACTAGATTCATACCATTATACCAATCGTCTCTTTGGAACAAGCTTCCTTTTGGACTTGT
Organism: Pinus tabuliformis; assembly: GCA_031772625.1. Lineage (NCBI taxonomy): Eukaryota > Viridiplantae > Streptophyta > Pinopsida > Pinales > Pinaceae > Pinus > Pinus tabuliformis. Next base: position 441,130,042 of record CM062814.1, on the reverse strand, counting down.
TTTCATGCTGGTTAAACAATGAAAATCCTAAACCCCCTTTGCTATATTTTCGTGCTTGTTAAATCTATGTGAAAATTCCAAGTCCATTTTGGTCCTTGTTTCATGACTCATTTTTAGTATAAAAATTCTTAGCAAGTGTACCAAATATGATTCACTTAATTCATTGGTGAATAGTGACCCTAATAATAGAAAATGGATGCTTCTATGATTCAGATCTATAATAAAATGTGAGAAAACCTTGCAAAAAAATATAGGATTCAAGCCCAAAACATATAGCAACAGTAAATGAAAGTTCAATAACCCAATGGAGGACTTAAAATCAATAATAATTTTATTAAAATACTTGGTGAGGAAGATTTGCAACATGGGTCTGTATATCCCCTTCCATTGGATGGGTCCTTTTGATGTCCTTGTGCTTCAACAATTTGTTTCTCTCTCCCAACTTGGAATAGGTGAAAAACAAACAAAAATAACTTGAACTCAAGTGGGAGCTTAAATGTGATAAGACGATAGTGGTGACGATGAGAATGATCAAGGTGAATAATGAATGGAAAAACCCTCTATTTATAACAAAGTATTGAGCTAAATTAGGAATTAGAAAATAATAAAATATTATTGACCAAATCAAAATCTAGCTGTTGAGAATACTTTATTATATTTTTTGGAGAGGGAAAATATATTCCAAATGGTCAAATATATTTAATTAGAATGCGGTTGAAGTAATTAAAAAATTAAAAATGATTCATTAATTACTTTCTAAGAATTAAGAAAAATAATTGTTAAATAATGGTTTAATAATTATCTCATAAGGAAAATTTGGAATAAATAAGGAATAATGAAATAAATAGTGATCTATTTAAATATTCAAAGGTGATTAAGTCTAATTAATTAAGAAATAATTATCAAATAATGATTTAATAATTATTTCTAGAGAAAGTTAAATAAATAATTATTTATTCTATTCTTATGGGGTTTTTGAATTTTAATATGAAATAATTTAGGAAAAATGGTTTACTAAATTATTTCCCATGGTGAAATTAATCCTACATGGTGTATTTCAATCCACCTAGTAAGAAAGGGCTAGGTGATCATTTTTTGGGTGATAATAGATTTCTTTCTAATGTAAGAGTGTTAGGAGAAAAGCGTATGAATAAATACATTATAGGTTGCATTTTCACAAGACACCTAGGGGGAGTCAGAGAGAGAGAGAGAGAGAGAGAGAGAGAGAGAGAGAGCTAAAGCAAGGTAAGGAAGGACTAAAAATGGAGGTGACGAGACCTACTAATATTATATAAGTCTCATTTTGTTTTGGAGTACTTGATCTCAAATGATACAGGGGGAGGCATACCCATACCCACCGAAATAACTTAGTACAAATAATAATGGTGTGCCCAACAATGTGGAACTGAGCTACAAAGTACATGATACATAACATGATGGCATTAATGGGCTAGAAAGTGACACAATGATATAATGAGTCCCATATACATAATGTGCCTGGAAAAACAAAGGTCACAAATGAATACAGTAATATCTTTTGATATGAGTACATGAGATGTAATGCCCCTCAAGATAACATGGTGAGTGGGGATCACAACCAAAGAAGCCCCACTAAAGAGAAAAGGAATCTAAAGATCGGAACAGACTATGTGAAGGATACATGCATGTTGTGCACGCTGCAAGCAATGGAAGCTGAGTCAGTGAAATCTACGAAACTGAAACTGACGTTGGATTGTGATCTACTGTCATTCGGGCATGTGGAGGGATAAATGAAGGTCCAACCCCTCATGAGGTCTTGAACATATCACACACACCAGGGAAATGCTAGTACAATCTGCTAGATCACTAAACCATCAAGTATATGATTCTCATTCGTGCAATAATGAGTTGGAGTCGAGCACATGATAAACAACCAAGTTAAAGGGAAATGATGATTCCCTTTTCTTGATATGAGGTACTGAACAATGATCAAGGTTGGGACCAAGGTACATCACCCTCTAGACCACCCTTATGGAATAGATGTGCTGAATTTGATAGAAGAGGGGTCAATAGAGTTGAGACAATGGGGATTCCTCAATAAAGGCACGCGGATCATAGTAATGTGACTGATAGACTAACACTAGGGATGATTGTGGAAGGGTAAATGAGTGGTGGAATGATGAATTTCCTTGTCATAGCATATTATGCAAGGTTGACCTGTCAACAACTGACTCAAATCTAGAGGGGTTGGTCTATTACTAAGACGGAGGCTTTTCAAAGACAAATCAATATAGCCAAAGGCAAAATATGAGAAAAATGGTCTGAATGCGATGCAAAGATGGATGAAACATTGTAACTGGAATCAATGGAAATTTCAACAGACTCCATGGATGCAAGGGTAACTCATCTCCGATGCTCAGAACAAGGGTGACTTGATGAGACTGCCACATGAGAGAGGCCCATAGGGGACCATAAAAACATGAGTAAATGATGGTTACTCATGGTGAAAATCGACAGATAAGTCAACAGGTGAAAAGGAAAAGTGGTACCAGAGTACAGGTGACTCATATGAAGATATTTGATTTTGATGAATGGTAAAGTGTGACCTCATGGAAAACAATGGCTTCCTGGCGAAGCTTCAAATTACCAAAAAAAGGAGAGACCCATTATAGTGCTCAATGAGAAATTCCAATGGTGTTGATGGTTCATCAAATTGAGCTATGGTTTTCTCATAATGGTCAACAAAAAAACTAGGGTTTTTCCTATAAAAGGGCTTGTTTCCCCCTATTGGAAAGTTCATAGTGGGAAAATGGACTGGTGGATTTTGGATCCGCAAATTTTAGGTTGGTAGCCTTACTTGTATAAGGATGGACTTAATGCGTCTTGAAAGGATGGTTCTCGGTGAAGAATCAAGGTAAGAAAGGAATACAAGAATGAACTACTAGAGAAGGTCTAGGATAATCCCCACCCACCAAGTCAAACACGGGGACCGGGTGGTAAGTGTGGTATCACATAAAGTAGAATATTTGAAGATGTGGTATTAGGCATCTACAATATGTGAGGTGTATATGGATCACTGGAGAGATTGGTAGGACACACTATCCATGGAATGAGAGGATAATATACCATACCTAGATCATTGGGGTCTAGGCCAAGACTAGTGATAATTAAGTGATAAGGTTGAAAATGGTGCCATCATGCCCCGAAGCATGGGATACTTCCCCCTAGCATATGATGATGGATATGACTTATCACGTATGCAAAGGTGAGAATGATGCCCCTAACTAGATGAGCTTGTGGAGCGCCATTGTGTTCCAAGTGCTCAAATAAGGGATTCAAGCATTTAGATCGACTGACATGAGATCCTCCAAAGGATGATGAGTAGATGTAGGGGCATAGGTGCCCCTATTTTTGTATGTATGGTTATATCATGTTATGGGCATGTTATATGTATTTAGAGTAGTGGACTCCAAACACTTTTTTATGATGTGGTTTGCCATTTGTTGTTTATGGTTGTCATCCTGTTGGAAGAATGTATGATTGGTGCAGTATAAGAAAGGAAATGGTGGATTACAAATCTCACTTGGCACTACATATATGAATCAAATGGACTGAATTTTTGGGTTCGCATACATGGTGTCACCATACCAAAGGTGGCTTTGAATATAATGAACTAATGTTGACTTAGACGACATGATGGTTGAACAACAACAATATCAAAGGGACTATGTTGTTGATGAAATATGGAGGGATGATTAAGTGGATCATCCCTATGGTGATCTGGAGTGATATGGGACTCTATAGGTTCTTCAGCATGGAGAATAAGAATGGGACTAGAGTCGACACAACTAGATGCACTAGGAGGGTTGGGGAGAATTTCTTCTCCTAGATGCTAAAAAATGGATGCCCCCTTACCCAAACATTGTCTGAAATTAAAATTGCAAGGTGTATGTGGTATGAATTCATGGATTGGAAGTAAGGAGTGATGAAAAAAATCCTCATCATGGGATACATGGTTCATGTATGCATCATCATAAGGGTGGGATAGATGGAAAGTAGATGTGACATCTACTGATGTTGAAATTGGAGTGTCTTCTGAGGTAGGTTCGAAAGAAGGACAATAGGAAACTCCTAAAAGGTACAAATAAATCAATCCCATGGATGAAGAGATGTCAAGAATAGGGGCTTAATTATCTGTCATCTGAACATCAGGAGAAGGGATCACGATGGTGGGTTGAGAGATCTCCTGTCCTAGCCATACAGTGGTGCTACGGCTTGCAGGTAGAGGGGAAGTGGAATCACTACGAGTGACATCTAACTCACAAAGAGCTTGAAGTGTATCATGAAAGTATTTAAGATGGGGATAATGATGGGAGAAATTTCCATACTTATTACACAAAGCACAAGGGTGATTCGTGCATAAGGTTTTGTTCTCCTTGTTTGATTCAGGTAAGGTAACATGGACCTCAGGAATGTTAGATTTAGGAAAAGTGTCAGAGACCACATTCTTAATATGAGGGAGCTCAGGAAAATTATTGGTGGCATTCCCAAAAACATCACACAAATCACATGGGGGAGAAGGCTTTGGAGGTTTAGGAGGATTGGAAGTTGATTGGGGTGCCTTTTCTTTGGTTCCCTTTTTATGATCCTTTCTCCCCTCACTAGATGATTTCGAAATAGGAGTGGCTACATGTTGAGGTTATTGTGGAACTAAAACAAAGGAAGGGGTGGTTACAACAGGTTGAGCTAGAGTCAAATATGTATAAGGTTTGAGTTGGTCAGGAGGAGTGTTTGTGGAAGGATCAATGTACTAGACTTGGATCCCAAAGGTGATGTTGGGAAGACTCAATGTCGCCATTACAGGTGTAGAAAAAATTCATGGTGGTGGGAACAAGAAAGGTATCTGAATAGAGGGGTAATGACTTATATGGATTGCTTCGGGATGGGAGAGACCAGGGGGAATGATTTTGTGTGGAAAAGGACTAGGAGAGATACTAGCGGAAGGAAATCGGCATGGCGAAATTGTACTTGAAGGATAAGTTGAGTCTTGAGCAGGAGGTTGCAGAGGAACTAGCTATTGAGAAGGCATACCAAATTGCTTACCTACGACCCGTGATGCTTGAAGGATGAAAACACTAGAAGATCTAAGTTTAGAAGGAGTAGGTGGTGGAACATAATAAGCTCCAACCAGCGTGGAATCATTGTAGACTCTAGGTGAAATATCAGTTAAAGAAGAGATAGTCTTATTGCAAGTCATTGATGAGATAGTGGACTGAGGAGAGGTCTAAGATTGAGGGTCATAGTATGTCAACTGATTGATAATGATGATATTTACATTGTGAGGAAAGCACATATTGTGAAAGACAATGGATACGACAATAATGGCATAGGTGTAACTATGACCTAACAAGATGTTTTAATCTAATGTCATATCAATGATTTCAATATCAATCAAGACTGTCTTGCCAACAATAGTGATGGGAAGTTACGATATAAATCGAGGGACTATGAGGAGTGACCGTCCCAAGCACGAAGTGTGATAGTGGATGGTGATAGGTTAAGGGAACCAAGTTGCTTCCAACACTAGCAACCATCACATAGGTGGAGGCGCCTTCATCTATTATACATCACTCGACAATGGAATTTTTTATGGAGACTGGTATTTGGAAAGCAACAGATGAAGGAAGGGGAGTATGTTCTTCTTTATCAACATCAAATATATGTTGATCTAGATTGTCATTAATGGAAATATGAAGCTGAGGAGCTATCAGAGCAGAGCTATCAAAGCAGAGAAGAGAAGCAAGTGTAAGAACAGAATATTGAGGAGGATCCACATTAGAGAAGCCATATCGTGAGTATCGCATGTAATGAATGCCCAAGAAGAACCGAGAGGAAGAATTCATCAAAAGAAGAAAATAGGAACATATCAGAGCAGAGAATATTGGAAGTTGTCAGACTAGGAGCGTTATATTGGAGCTGAGGTATGGAGGATGGCCGTGGAGTCATATTGGATGGCATTAAGAGATGAATAGCGGAGATGATTTTTCGTTCTAGCGAAAAAGGAATCTGGAGGAGTAGAGCTATCAGAAGCCAAAGGAAAAACTATTGTAAGTATCGCATATGCAAAGAGTAAGAGCCATAATAGAGGGGTTAACAGTTAATCTCATGGTTAAATGATTAAGCACTTTATTTAAGTGATTGATTAATGCACGTGATTATATTCCAAAAAGAGGGTTTGTAATAGTGGCAGTAGTTTTCAGTCGGATGCAAAATGGTAACTGGTATTTAGAGGAGAGCTCCCGATTCCATTCAATGGTTGACATGTAGCAACTAAACGAGAGAGAAAAACCACTCATTTTGGGTGGGTAACTCTCGTGCAATTAGTCCACCTGAAATGCATGTAGGCCATTGGACCTAGCGCGAGTTGATCGATGGTGAAGGATCAACAAATGGTTTTGGGTTGATTGGGTTAAGTCATGATCGTTAGATCTGGAGAGAATAGATCTACAATGCAACAAGCTTCCGATGGATTGTGTTGATTGGATCGAGTGTTGATCGTCGGATCTAATACAGAAGAAATCGACGGTGCAGAACAAGGAATCCTATTATATCATGCCCTAATGGTATATCGTGTCCACCATATTGGGAGCTATGTATCACAATGTTTAAGGCTTTTTCACGTTAAAACTTCGATTTCAATAATACCACGGACCTGTTGCTCCATTGTAATACACTCTATTGTAATATCGCATCCGCGTTGTATCACTAGTCTCTAAGGGATGTCAAACCACCGATTACGATAAGGCTATGGACTCGACGGACTTATTAAAATCAGTTTAATATAATATCGCATACGGTAGGGGCAATCGGCCATCAGCTATGGTATGGGCATGACTTATAAAAGACCTCCAAAATGTTGCGATTACGATTGTGGGTTTAAAGGAATAACTCTGACTATTCATGAATGTTGCGATTATCGTAAAGAATAAGTCTATTGTTTGAATAATAACAAAGATGTCCTCTCTTCCTAATTAACGTGTCCTATGAGTATTGATGAATTCGAAGAGACAGAGGAAGCCAAAGAGTGAGTGCAGAGGAAACTGAAAGGTCAAGCAAGCGTTGAGGAAGCTGAAGCTCAAGCGAGCAAGGAGGAAGCCAAAGGCCAGGTGTATCAAGCATATAAAACAGAGAACAAGGAAAGTTTAATGTTTCCGACGAACTATAAGAAACAAAGGAAGCCAAATTTCTGGCAGAAGTGGAAGGAATAGGAGGACAAAAGTAAGTCATAGGTCTAGGAAGGCTAGGAGCAGAGAATTACAACCAAACAGATCCAGATAGTTATAGCAGAGGGTTGGAGCCCTTGTGGTTGGTGCCTTAGAACTGAAAGGATCGGTGTCCTGGGAGTTGGCACTCCTAAATTCAAGGTTGGTGCCTTGACAAGACAAAGTTGGTGCTTTGGAGGTTGGAGCCTCACAAAGAGTCCAAGTTGGTGCGTGGCAACTAATTGAAACAATATATATATATATATATATATATATATATATATATATATATATATATATATATATCTGTTATACTTGATTTATTGCAAAGATCACATTAATAAAAGCATCTATTCCTGTTATCTATTTCTCTGTTCCAAATATAAATGGTTTTAACTAATAAAAATAATAATTGAAAAGAAATAATGATTCACCCCCCCCTCAGTATTTCCAACAATTGGTATTAGAGCAGGCTTCTTCATATCAACCTAATAGCTTGAAGAAGGATTCTTAGTCATGATGAGAAATAAAGAAGTGTCAGGAAGACCTCCTCTATTTGATGGCACAAATTTTGGTTTCTATAAAAAGAGAATGTCCTACTACTTAATGTCCCTTGGACCTGAAGTTTGGCATTCAGTCTTAAATGAGTACATAGCTCCTTCCACTCTTCCAATGGATCAAGACGAGAGGAAAGTCTACGTTGCAAATGAAAAAGCCTTAAACTCCATCACTAGTGGAATCATTGATTCTAAATTTACAAAAGTCATGAATTGTAACTCTACCAAAGAAGTATGGGATAAGCTAATTGGCTTATACGACAGGGACTCCAAATTCAAGAGGGAAAAGCTTCAAACTCATAGAAGGAAATTTGAAAGTTTGAAAATGGATGATGAAGAGGATATTGCATCATACTTTCTCCGAGTAGTTGAAGTGGTCAACTCTCTTAAAGGATTGGAAGAAAACATTGAAGAAAGCACCATTGTTCAAAAGGTCTTAAGATCTCTCCCAGACAGATTTGACTCTAAAGTAAGTGCCATAGAAGAAATGAAGGATCTAGATACTCCCAAGATGGATGAACTCCATGGAATCCTCATTGCCTATGAGATGAGAAAAGGTTGCACAAGTTCCAAAGATGCAGCATTCAAGGCCTCAAAATAAAAAAAGGAGAAAGAAAGGAATGCCAGTAGTGATGACTCCGATGTTGAATCCGAATTGACACAATTTGTACAAAGGCTGAAGAAAGGATCGTAAATACCTATTATTTTTTTCAAATGTGGAAAAATAGGTCATTATGCTGCAAAATGTCCTCATAAGCATGATAGTGATGATGAAGAAAATTCTAAAATGATGGTATACAAAAAGAAAGGGTTCAATAAGAAGAATTTCCTCTCTAAGCAATATGAGTTTGATGAAGATGAATTTATAGTCATAAAAAAGAATCAACTAACCAGTTACCTCACCACAAAGGAGGTAATGAAGAATCAGATGAAAAAAATTACCATGCTGGAAGCCAAGAAATATTATTCATGGCATTTACAAATGATGATGACTCAGGGATAGATGGAAATGTAGATGAATTGTTAATAAGTGCCATTGAAGAAAAATAGAAATTGTGGAATAAAATCATTTCTCTCAAGGTAGAAAATGAGGAAACAAAAAGAAGGGAAGATCTCTTGAAAAATAAGCTAAAAGGAAAAGAAGAAGCTTGCAAAGAACATGAAGCCAAAATAATATCTCTAGGGAAGGAATTGGAGCAAGTTAAAAAGGGTTGGAAAAGCTCTCAAATACTTGACACTATCCTAAATAATCAAAAACCTCAACATGACAAATCTGGAATAGGTTTTAAAGGAGAATCATCAAGTACTAAGAATAATGCGAAAAACTATGCCGACGTACTTTCTAGCAACCCAAAAGAAGAAAGATTATTTCATCAAAGGTTCATCCCAGATCTAAAGAATGAAGAGAGAGTAACTCCAAGGAAGAATGTTGATTCGAATCATGGATGTTACAATAGATACAAAACAATATTTCATCAAAGGCCCATCTCAAATCCGAAGAATGAAGCGGGAGTAACTCCAAGGAAGAATGTTGATTCAAATCATGGTTATTACAACAGGTACAAAACTATCTTTTTTGGGCATTGTTTCCATTGTAAAAATTTTGGTCATCAAGCTAGACATTGCATGGTTCGTAAGAATGACACACCAAAACTAAAGGATCAAATAAATAAACCATATGGCCCCAAAGGGCAAGGACAAATCAAGACCTCCAATTCTTTTGATCCCTTGGCCAAATTTTATCTGATTCGCTCATTATGTAATAATAATGGACACAATGAACAAAATTTCCCACTCAAAAGAGGAAAAGAAAGAAGTGAGAATCCCAACATGGATAAATGTGGTCTAGCTCTATGTGCTCAAAATAAAGAAAATTATTGGTTTGTGAATAGTGGGTGCTCCAGACACATGACAGGGGACAAAAGGATGTTTGTCTCATTGAACAAAAAGGATGGAAATGTATCCTTTGGAAGTGGATCTTCCAAAATTACTGGAAAAGAACCTATAACTCTTATTAATGGAAAAGGAAAAGCTCAAAATGCTTTGCTAGTAAACGGGCTCAAATACAACCTCCTGAGTGTTAGCCAAATCTGTGATCAAGGACATAATGTTGTATTTAGCACCAAAGACTGTGAAATAAGGAACTCTTCCTCAGGTGAAATTGTGGCGAAAGGGGTTAGAATTCCAGACAACATCTACATTCTAAACAAGATTCAAGAAGATAAATGCTACTTAAGTCAAACAGATGAAAGTTAGTTGTGGCACAAGAGACTTGGACATACAAGCTTCGATAACTTGATCAATATCAGCAAGATTAAAGCAGTACGAGACATTCCAAAGTTATTCAAACCAAATCAAGGAATATGTGGTCCATGTCAACATGGAAAGAAAACCAGAACTAGCCACAAGGCCAAGGAGTTTTCTACATCAAAGCCTTTGGAGATCATCGATGCTGATTTATGTGGACCAACTAGAACTCTGAAACTCCAAGGAGAAAGGTACTTTGCTTTATTTGTTGATGACTATACTAGAATGATGTGGATATATTTTATGAAATATAAATCTAAATCATTTGAGTGTTTTAAGAATCTTAAAGCTCTTGTAGAAAATGAAAAAGACTCAAAGATTAAGTGCCTTAGAACAGATAGAGGGGGAGAATTCACATCAAAATAATTTAATGAATTATGTAAAATACATGGAATTAAAAGAGAACTCTCTGTTGCCAGAACACCCAAGAAAAATGGGGTAGTTGAAAGAAGAAACCAAACAGTTCAAGAAATGGCAAGAACAATGTTAATAGCAACTGACTTGCAACCAAAATTCTGGAGAGAAGCAATCAAGACAGTTGTCTATACCTTGAATCGAACTCAATTAAGACCAAATAATGAAAAGACTCCTTATGAATTATGGAAAGGAAGACCTACTTCAGTAAAATACTTCAAGATTTTTGGAATCAAGTGCTTTATAAAAATCAATGATGGCTCACTAGGAAAATTTGATTCATGAGTTGATGAAGGGATATTTCTTGGATATTCTATAAGAAGAAAAGCCTACAAGTGCTACAATAACAGAATACAGAAAATAGTGGAAAGCATTGATGTAAAAATTGATGAAGACCTTGCAGAAAAGAAATTGAAGAACATGAAGTTGATCCTCTCATTGAAGAAGAAGAACCTGAAAAAGAAGAAAAAGATCAAGGAAAAACCAAGGAAAAAGAACCATCTCAAACCCCTTCAAAGATGAAATTTCTCCAAAAATATCACCCAGAAGAGCAGATTATTACCAATATGGATGAAGGGATGCAAACCCGAAGAAGGATGACTAGTACACCAAAGAAGAGTGATGTTTCTTTTCTATCCATGATAAAACTAGAAACATTTACTCAAGCAAGTAAGGATCTTCATTGGGTAAAAGCCATGGAAGAAGAAATGTCTCAAATTTAGAAGAATGAGACATGGGAGTTGGTACCTCGTTCAAAGGAAAAAAACATAATAGGAACCAAATGGGTATTCAAAAACAAAATGAATGAAGATGGAAAAATCATCAGAAACAAGGCATGGCTTGTTTGTAAAGGCTATTAACAAATTGAAGGAATTGACTTTGAAGAAACATTTGCACCAGTAGCTAGTGTGGAAGCTATCAGGATGTTCTTGGTATTTTCTTGCTCAAAAGGATTCAAAATCTATCAAATGGACGTAAAATTAGCATTTCTGAAAGGGGAACTCAAGAAAGAAGTCTACATGGAGCAACCAGAAGGGTTTAATCTAACAGAGGGAAAAGACTTTGTTTGTAAGTTGAAAAGGGAATTATATGGGCTAAAACAAGCTCCTAGAGCTTGGTACACAATATTGGATCACTATCTACAACAATAAGGCTTCAAGAAGCGGGTGGCAGGAAGAAATCTCTAGATAAAGACGGATGAGGATAAGTTACTAGTCACACTTGTTTATGTTGATGATCTGATTTTTGATAGTAATAACGATGAGATGAGCCATGAGTTTTCTCAAAATATGTCAAAAGAGTTTGAGATGTCAATGATAGGAGAGTTATCTCACTTCCTTGGACTACAAGTATCTCAAACCAGAAACGACTGTGCACCCATGAGCACACCTATGACCACAAGTTGAAAATTGAGCAAAACTGATGACTCCCCTCCAGTAGATGCAACTCATTTCAAGTCAATAATTGGAGCCCTTCTGTACTTAACTCCTACGAGACCCAACATTATGCAAGTAGTAGGAATGGTGGGAAGATTTCAATTATCTCCTAAACAATCCCATTTGTTGGCTGTAAAAAGAATTCTCAGATACCTGAAAGGAACTCCTGATTTCGGTCTCTGGTACCTAAGAGCTCAACTCTTACTTTGAATGCATACACTGACGCTGATTGGGCTAGAAGTGTTGATGATCAGAAAAGTACTAGTGGAAATGCATTCTTCCTAGGAGACTGTTTAGTATCTTGGCTCAGCAAAAAACAGACATCCATATCACTATCTACAACTGAAGCTGGGTATATAGCTACCATGTATTGTTGTACTCAAATATTATGGATGAAGGAAGCTCTAAAAGATGTCAACATAGGTACAAATCAACCAATTACCATCTATTGTGATAACACAAGTGCGATCAAACTCAACAAAAATCTAGTGATGCACTCAAAGACCAAACATATACCAATCAATTATCATTTCCTTCATGAACAAGTAGCTGAACAAAACATCATCTTGGAATATATCAATAGTAAGGAGTAGATAGCTGATATTTTCACAAAACCTCTTCCTCGAGAGGCATTTGAACATATTTGTCAAAAGATGGGGGTTATCTCTTTAGCATCACTTAAGTTGATTCATAAAGATGTTGCAGGACATGGAGAGCAATTCAACAGGGGGAGTCCTTATGCCCTCCTTTGCCATTAATGTCAAAGGGGGAGAGAAGAAGAATATTTCCATCAATGACAAAGGGGGAGATTGTTGATCTAGATTTTCATTAATGGCAATATGAAGCTAAGGAGCTATTAGAGCAAATCTATCAAAGCAGAGAAGAGAAGCAAGTGTAAGAGTAGAAGATTGAGAAGGAGCCACATCGAAGGAGCCATATCGGGAGTATCGTGTGTAATGTATGCCCAAGAAGAACCGAGAGGAAGAATTCATCAAAAGAAGCAAAGAGGAACATATTAGAGCAGAGAATATTAGAAGTTGTCAAACCAGGAGCGTTATATTGGAGCCGAGGTATGGAGGAGGGTCGTGGAGTCGTATTGGATGGCGTTAAGAGATGAACGATGGAGATGAGTTTTCATTCTAGCAGAAAAGGAATCCAGAGGAGTAGAGCTATCGAAAGCCGAAGGAAAAACTATCAAAAGTATCGCATATGCCAAGAGTAAGAGCCATAACGGAGGAGTTAACAGTTAATCTCATGGTTAAACAATTAAGCACTTTATTTAAGTGATTGATTAATGCATGTGGTTATATTCCAAAAAGCAAGTTTGTAATATTGGCACTGGTTTTCGGGCGGATGAAAAATGGTAAGTGGTATTTAGAGGAGAGCACCTGATTCCATTCAATGGTTGAGACGTAGCAACTAGAGGAGAGAGAAAAACCGCTCATTTCAGGCGGGTAACTCTCATGCAAGTAGTCCACCCGAAATGCATGTAGGCTGTTGGATCTAGCGCGGGTTAATCGACGGCAAAGGATCAACGGATGGTATTGGGTTGATCGGGTTAAGTCGGGACCGTTAGACCTAGAGAGAAGAGATCTACGGTGAAGCAAGCTTCCGATGGATTGTGTTGATCGGACTGAGTGTTGATCATCGGATCTAATACAGAAGAAATCGACAGTGTGGAATGAGGACTCCTATTATATCACGCCCTAATGGTATATCATGTCCGCTGTATCGGGAGTTATGTATCGCAGTGTTTAAGGCCTTGTCAGGTTAAAACTCTGATTGCAATAATACCACGGACCCGCTTCTCCATTTTAATACATCCTATTATAATATCACATCCGCGCTGTATCACTAGTCTCTAAGGGATGTCAAACCGCTGATTGTGATAAGGCTATGGACCTGACGGACTTAATAAAAGAAGTTTAATATAATATCACATCCAGTAGGGGCAATTGGCCATCGGCTATGGTATGGGCACGACTTATAAAATACCTCCAGAATGTTGCGATTGCAATTGTGGGTTTAAAGGAATAACTCTGACTATTCATGAGTGTTGCGATTGCTGTAAAGAATAAGTCTATTGTTTGAATAATAACAAATATGGCCTCTCTTCCTAATTAATGTGTCCTCTGAGTATTGATGAATTTGAAGAGACAGAGGAAGCCGAAGAGTGAGCGCAGAGGAAGCTGAAAGATTAAGTAAGCATTGAGGAAGCTGAAGCTCAAGCGAGCAAGGAGGAAGCCAAAGGTCAGGCATATCAGGCATATAAAACAAAGAACAAGGAAAGTTTAATGTTGCTGGTGAACTATAAGAAACAAAGGAAGCCGAATTTCTGGCAAGAGTGGAAGGAACAGGAGGATAGAAGTAAGTCATAAGTCCAGCAGGGTTGGGAGCAGGGAATTACAACCACACAGATCTAGACAGTTACAACAGAGAGTTGGAGCCATTGTGGTTGGTGCCTCAGAACTGAAAGGATTGGTGTCCTGGGAGTTGGTGCTCTAGAGGCTGGAGCCACACAAAGAGTCCAAGTTGGTGCTTGGCAACTGTTTGAAACCATCCATATATATATTGCACTTGATTTATTGCAAAGATCACATTAATAAAAGCATCTATTCCTGTTATCTATTTCTGTGTTCCAAATATAAATGTTTTTAACTGATAAAAATAATAATTGAAAAGAAATTTCGATTCACCCCCCCTCTCACTATTTCCAACAATATAATCATATGATCATTAGAGGGATCCACAATGCCTAAAGTAGATAGTAGATATTTTCATTGGGATGTGCATGTCTAGAGGACTTCCAGTGTTGACATGCCAACAAGAGTCTACACCAAGTAATATAATATGTTATAGGTATGGGCAGCTTTAGAAGAAGAAACATTTTGACATAATGGACCTTTGGTGATCTTGGGGGGAACCTCAACTTTAGGTAGAGGGATATGTAAGGTACCATTTGGTGACCATAGAGGCTCAGTGGAAACTTTGGGTTGGGATTGAGTCGCTGACTTCACAGGAGGCTTGTCATATTAGCACGATCGAGTCTGAAGGTTGAATTGTTTGGTGTTGAGCTCTTTGGAATTCTTCATGAGAATATGGAACTTATTTTGGCTAGATTGTGAAGGTTGGGGGGTTTCATTACTTTGTGTGGGTTGGGAAACCATATATATTTGATGAGGAAAATGATTTGTGAGCACAAATGGTTGGGATGAAGTGGGGGGGGGGGGGGAGGAGGTGGAGCCATGGGATGAGGTCCTCTAGAAGAATCTTCTTGAGCTTCCCATGGTTGGCACATCTAAGGTAAAAGGGGAAATTTATGAGTATAATGGTCGAAAATTCTGCAACAGGGACAAGGACTTTTAGTTCTAAGAGCTTTGTTTTTCTTGGGTCGTTCGCCTTATTGTTCAGTCGCGAGATTAGGCTGGTCATGCTTAGGGGAATTAGGTTGTTGACCTTGGTTGCCTTGGTTACCTTGAGGTTGTTGGTTCTGGTCACCTTTCCCCTTGTTCATTCCCTTAGGGTTAAGGTATTCTCTATTGAGCATATAGTTGATTCTTCAGAGGTGGTTTTTGTTGTGGAAAAAGTGGGGGTGGCATGGGAGGTTGAGGTGATTGTGCCGGTAGGGTTGGAGCATTAAGTGGTGCATAAGGATAGTAAGGATTCATGACAAAATTTTGATAACTAGGTTGAACAACAACTAGCCCTCACATCGACTGATGTGGATGGGGATATGCATATGATGTGCTTGTACCTTGGTAAGAGTTGACACGCGAAGGATCAGGAGGGGGATAGGTGTAAGAAGAACTAGTCCCCCCTAGGGTTGACCATAACTCATAGGAGGTTGAGGATATGGTGATGGTTGAGGGTGGGAAAGAGATCCAATGATACTATCAGTGACATGAGATGCCCCCAATGCATTAACAACACCAGGCTGAGGCAGATCAGGGAGGACAATATAAACATAACCTGACTGGGCATATATCAGATCATATTTTAAGGCTATATGGAGAGCTTCTTCCTCAATCTGAGGGAAGTGAGAGGTGACATCTTTACCTATGGGGGCCAAAAGAATTCTTAGAAACCAATCCATATATACACAGTCTTCAAACTCAGGGGCTCTACACATGCTCCTCCTTCTACACCATTCTTGAACATGGTCAGAAAGGTGGGTGGCAGAAGTTTGACGAAAAGAGGTCAAATGTTTGATACCTATGTCGTATCGAAGAGGTAGCTGAAAATAGGAAATAAAATATTTGTTGTGAGTTACAAAGGTGGAATGGAATGCATGTGGTTGGTCCACATACCATTTGAAAACAGCTCCAATTAGGGTGCATTGGAAAAGGAAATACGAATGGAGTCTTCGAAAATCGAATTTGATGAACACCACATGTGAAAAGAGAGAACATTATTTGTGGGGTCTTCTCCAGGATTACCTTCAACCTTGGGTATGTCGAAAGGAAGCTTGATAGGGATAAGAGGCCAATTTGGGTTATGGAGAAGAGGGTCATTGATGAGTTGACTTAAATTAGGGAGGCTCAAGCTAGTCATATAAGGAAGTAGGGGAGTGTTAATGGCCATACCAATAGAGGTTCCACCTATGGGGTTATCTTGGTTACCACCTTGGTTACTACTTGGGTTTCCACTGTCCACATTGGTGCTGGTGCAGGGTTGGGAAGATGCAGAATTAGAGGAAGAACTGGAAGAATCAGAATAACTAGATTTAGTATGGGGACTCAATGGAGAACTAGGAGGATGGATTCAAATTCAATAAGAGGGAGTAATATGTCTTAAAGGAAACTAGGGGTGAAGGCCATGAAGTCTCCATGACAGACGCCTACGGGGAATAATGGTTTCAAGATAAAATATGACTCAAAAGGCTAAAGGGTGATGAGAGGAGAAAAGAGGAAAAAATAGGAAGAAAACACCTAGTACAATGGTGCCTGAAGGTGATCTAAATATTCAAACAAGTCATAGGTCCTTTGTTTTAGATGGACTTCCAAGAGACTTCTTACTTAACAGAATCTAATACCTGCAAATAGAGTTGTCTAGAGAAAGGTGGGTTATAGGACCAACTAATTTCCCACAACCAGTCCTATTGGTTTTTTTCCTAATATTGGCCACTAATGTTACCTTCATCCCTTAGGGTTGGTCAAGTCTTGAGCTTCTTGGTGATCAACCATGGCATGAAATTTCATACCATGAGTTGGGTAGACCTGAGCAGAACATCTCGCAGGGTGATTTAGCCTAATTTCCTATGTATCAGGTTTCTAACGCACTCTAGCTTTAGACCATGCGATGGTGAAGGATTTTAAGCTCACTAATATGTCAACTTTATATGTCTCAATGTAAGTGATCAATGGGTGTTATTGGAAGCCTATCCCACTGATCCTACACCTAACTACACAAATTATTTTGGCTCTGGTGCCCAAGTGCGCTTAATCTATGTGAGTTGATTTATTAAGGTGTAGTGTTTCAAGTCTTGGCTTGTTAGTGTTAACCAAACTCTCATTCAATTGGGGTGTGTGTGTGTGTGTGACAAATGTGTCAAGTGGATGAGTTAATTGAGCATGTTTTGAGGTTGCCAATTGTTGTAGGGAAAAATATCCGATTCGGATGACCCTATCCCACTCTAAGGGTGATAGTACCTCAGCAACAACTGTAAAGAAAACTACTTAAGGTTTACTTCTTTATGAAAGCAAGAGAGAATGAAGAAATGCACTAACCGTTGTCTTGCGCTTAATGTCAAATCCAAACTCTTCTCTTTGCTTGCTTGCTCCCAGCTCCTTGCTCTTTTGCTGGCCCAGCTACAATGAGATCCTGCAAAATAACAAAGAAGGAAACTACAAGAAGCATGCAATCATAACTGATTCAAGGATTAGCATAAATCAAATATACAATTATCACAATACATCATTGAAACAAGTGCATATAGAAGAACCTCAATAGCTTTTATTAATGGAAGAAGTAAAGTTCTGAGAGTGTTACAACCATTGAAGGCCCCAATCCAGCAACACCTCCCAGCAGAAAGAATTTCTCCTCTTCACCTCCTTCAAGCAATCACCCAATAGCTCTATAGTGAAACCAACAGCATATCATTACTTTGCACAAAATTCCAGCCCTCTGAGCTCATGGGAGAGAGCTCAATATATAGATGAATTGAGAAAGGATGAGTCAGCTTGCAACTGATGTGTAGCTGCCTTGTGTCCTCTCTCTCTTCAGTTGATCTTTAGTTCTTGAGTCCACTTGGAGAACCTTGCTTCCACTTGGAGAAACAGAGCCTCTGACTCATCACAAGGCGAAATCCCTGATCCAAGTGTCATTTTTGGAAGATTCCAGAGCAATGACTCAGTGTGCCACTTGTCCCATCTCGCTCAGCGCAGGTGGCCTTTGTTCTACCTGCTTTGCAACGCATGTACACCATGGAGGAGTTGAGTTTCAGCGCAGAAGCCTAGTGGAGCACCTGCTTTGATTTCAGGATTGCTTGTTTTTGAGTGTTTTCAGGTGGAGAACTGATCTGAGAGCTGTTGGTTTGCTGACCTTGTTCCTCTAGGGGTAGGAACATCATGTTTAGGGACTTTGGATCCCTTGGATTATTGACAATTCATGCCTGATGCTGCAAGGCACAAAATTGTCTATAACAGATGCCCCCTAAAGTATGAGGTCGTTTATCGGGTGAAATGCTTTATTAGGAGGATCCGAAGTTCATTCAATCCGCTGAGAAGTGTCCTGTAATAAGATACAATACAATACATTATTTTTCATACTTTTTCATGATCTAGCTGAGGCGGGCATTCCCATGCTCAGCTTTATAAATTCATTTTGGTACATAGAACAGACGATCGTCTGATGGTAGACTGATAATTCTCTGCTGAAATTATCATCCTTTGAGAAGGATGATCATCTGCTGCAATGATGTACACATCAAATGTCTTTATATCCTGAATATATATCGCAGCCCGGATGGATGAAACTAGATCCGGGGTCTTCAATCTCTTCCGATCTTCACTCGATGTACAAGTCGATCCATGTGAGAATTTCTTGAAGTCGAACATGGAAAGACATCGCTTGATTACCGGTCAATGATGTAAACCGTTAACAAGCGCGAGAGGAATCACCGATAAGGATGATGACCCTCAAGGTACGGCAGTACAATTCACATGGTGGGAATAAAGGACTTGGCGTCGACCACCATGCAAAATCTTCTGGTCGAAGGTCATTGATGTATACCTGTCGCCGGAAGTGAGAAACTTGCCATTGAGGCATGCAAGCTTCAAAGTACTGAAGGGGTTGTTCCTAGATCAACTCCTTGGATAATGAGCTGATGTCGACAAGGAGCGATCCGTCAAAGGAGGGCCTTAATGAATCCCACATCATTGACACGGAACGGAGCTAGTGATTGTGATGAGGTGAAAACAAACTGTGATGTATGATTCAGGGTGGCGGTCATGAAATGGATGAAGGACAATGTATGGCAGTGGATGGGACACGGTTGACTCTTTGCAGAACGACATCTCTTGAACATATAACGACACTGATGTGATGGATCGGTAGCATTACCCCAACTATGGATGGTGTGGCGAGGACCATGGTGATGAGACCGGTGAATGAAACAACCCAACCCGATGTGATACGGAGGACAAAGTGTCATGTTCAAGAGCGACTTGCTACCATTAAAGCTGTGAGGTTCTCCCAATTTTTCCCCAGTCATTGCTGACCAGTACCTCTTTATTTTTATCAAGCTTGAGGAGGATAACATATGCTTGTTCTATAACCTGCCCTTCGGGCAAGCCCATCGCTATGTTTTAACGAGCCTAGCGATAGGGAAACTCGTTCTCGTCTAAAGACAAGTTTGTCGCTATTTAATAATTTTAACGAGTCTAACGACAAGGATAACTCGGTCCTTTTCATTTTTAGAGAGTCTGAAAAGGTACATAAAGTCAACTCCAGAATTCCTTTTTCGTCATCTAATCCCTTAAGTCCGAAAAAGTATAAAACAATACAGAAGGGATGAATTTTCGATTGCTTTAACGAGCCGAACAAAACAAGCGCTCGATCTTCTTGTGCAATAATCCCTCAGGTCCAAAAAGATTAAAATCTAGAGGAGGGATAGCTCTTCCGGTCGTTTAACGAGCTGGAAGGCCAAAACTCGGCAAACTTTTCATATTTTACGAGTCAGGAGAAAAGAGCTCAAAGAAGACTCGTCTTTTGAGGAACGAGTGATAAACAGGGATAGCAGCAGATTCCAGGTACAGGTTGAAATTTTCCAATCACGGCAGCGTCACAAGGATGGCTAAGTGAAATCACTCTTCGCAGCTGTTCCTCAAAATGGGTAAACAAACATATGGAGATGAACGATTGGCCAAATGAACGGATGGAGGTGAGACTGCAAGAACACGACCAAGGGCTTTTAATATGGCTGTCAAAGGTTACATTTACCAAGGTTATTTACCGGTTCATTTTTTCTGGGTGAGCTTGAACTCTAGGGGAAGATTGCTCACAACTTATGTTTATTTTTTAACGAGCATGAACTATGTGCGAAAACTGCTCGGATCTTGCGTTTATTTTTTAACGAGCATGAACTGTGTGCTAAAACTGCTCGAATATACCAGTCATAATACAAGAAACGCCTCAGGTGAGATAGCTATTTTTTAAGGAGCTTTATCTCACGAAGCTATGCTCCTATTTGGCAAGTTTTGACTTTTGCCCCACATCCTTTCTTTATGCAAGCTGGAAACGGCTAATCCTACGAGTTTAACGGGTTAGACCTACAGGTTTAAAGGGAGGACCTAAAAATTTAAAAAATAAATAGTCGTCCCGTGCTTGCATTCCAAAAGGTTTGCATGCCCCCAGGTATAAAGTATAATTTCGAGGCGCTGCCTCTTTCTTATTATCCGAAAAATGGTTTTATTTGCTGCCGCAAACTGAACTCTCTTTTCGGCGATGTCTATCATTAGGTTGCTAAGGATGGTGACTACTTGTTGCAGCAATTTCATCTCTTTCTTTGGAGGCTGCCCCTACTTATCCTTCAAAACATATGTTTTAATGGGTGAGGCTTGCCTTCAAAGATGGTGGCTACTTGCTGCCACAAATGGATCTCCTTCCTCAGGAGAGCCTACTTACCTAGACAAGGGGAGCGAGAAGCTGATTATCTCACTCACATAACTTTGACAAAAGAATCTTATTCTAGAACAACCCTCTCTTCCTTCCTTCGGACGGGGTACGGACTAGTCATATTCTTCTGCGGAAATTAACTTTATACCCAAGGTTTCCTCTGCCCAAGGCAGGCCAGGGTGCATGCCCCCTGGGTCCCAGTTACATCTTTCCGAATCACTCGCATTCATCGGGAAGTAGAACCGGGGTGGAGGCATTCCTTGAGTGAATAAACCGTTAAGGGATGGTATTTGACTATTTGCGATGCGTGATCCTGAAAATGAAAGTTGGTCTACGAGCTTGACCATTCTTCCTTCGTGCGGAAAACACATAACTCTGAAGAGTGAGGACACTATTGCCTCCATGCAATATATATAGTCTCGTCCAAGGAGTAAGTTATACACCAAGGGTCCTTGGACGACCATGACGTTCATATGAACTGTCTTCCCCTTCAATGTAATGGGAACATTGGGGAGAATCCCTAACGGGCGACTGGTTCCTTTATCAAAACCTGATAGATTTCTCATCTCAGGTAAAAGCGCCGGGGAACCCAGTGCTTTCCAAGCAATAGAGGAAAGGATATTCACAGAAGCCCCTTCATCAATGATGGTTCCAGCCATTACCATTCTATAGATTTGGACAATGATTCTGAATGGTATACTGGCTGGTAACCGGGGTCTGCCTAGTTGATTCCAATCAAAGGATACAACTAGGTTGCTTGGTGGTGGGACCGAATACACGGCCGGATACGACCCTGACGATGTTCCTTCCTGCGATAAAGGAATGGGCGCATTGCCCTGATGCTCATCAGAGTCTGTGTTGATGAAAAGAATCTGGATGGTGTCATCCTTATTCTCTTCAGTGAGGGTGTCATTCGAAGATGAATCTTCAACGACGGTGTCATTTGAGGATGAAACCTCTGAAGGAAGAACCGGGTCAACTGCCGTTTCGACCTTTAGACTTTCGTCTGGTCTGGATTCAGTAGGTTCATTCTCAATGACGGACACTTCAGCTGACCACTTGAGCGGGCCAGCTGGATTTTCAACTATCGAGGGATTAGGCACGAGTTTTTGGTATCCAGGAGGAAGTTCTAACGGTGATACCGGACGATCTTCCAAAACTCTCTTCGCCTCATCTAAGAATGGACATCGGTGGATGGCGTGATCGCCTTCACACAACATACAGGGTGATCTTGGTCTCCCTTTTCATCCTTCACTCTCGCTAGTTGATGGACTGCAATCAACATGACTACCAGAGGTTGATGCTACCGGATTGTGCAACCTGGGGGACCAGTCCCTTAGTATCCGGGGAATACAAGGACAATCACGATGGAAGTGGGTCCCTTTGCAAATGACACATGGCGATTTAGGCCCGGTCGGTGCAGTGTGTGGATTTTTGTCAGATGTCTTTTGCTTGCCCCCAGTCGCCTTCGCCATAGGCCCCTTCTGCTTCTTTTCTCTCTTCTTCTTTTCCTTCTTCTCCATGGGAGGCTGACTTCTGCCGGCTCTACCCTGCGAAGATGAAGGATCAGAGGAAGAATTGTAAGAGGTGGAAGGCTGGTGGGTAGCTCGAGACTGGTCTGACTGTTGATTCGACTGCTCAGGATTAGTGGCGATTTGAACTACATTAGTTGAAAAGAGCCATACAGGTAGGCCAATTTTCAGTCCTGGAAGTGACAATGTGGCCATATGAGGCGCACCAACATCTCCCCAAGAGGAGAAGGGATTGGGACTTCCACCAAGGTGACTTCCTTGGTTGGTGGGCTCCATACTTTTCAACTGAAAGATCAACGTGGGAATAACAGGTGATTATGTTCCGATTAAAATAAATTTTATTAACGACGCTTTAGACACAATTTTGCTTTTTCATGTTTTAAGAGTCGAGAAAAAGCTAAAGATGACTCTAGTCTCCTTCGATGTTTTAACGAGCCCGAAGTGAAAAATGCTCGGATGGACTTTTTCAGTTATAGAGTTTGAAAAAGGCCAAAAGAAACTACTCTGGAGTTCTAGGCAGAGGGTGTGCCAAACTTTTCGCGAAACCACAGAATACGTTTTACGGTACGGGTGGTCGATCTTCGTGAATGCTGTGTTCACTGCATCGCGATTAGTAGGGCGGCCGACACGGCTTCCTATGGATAAAGGCTTTGTTCCTATAGGGGTCTCCCAATATATATGCGACGGTACGTGGGAGCACAAGTCCGTATTAGTGCCACCGACTCTCAGGAGGAATCACCCACCTTCGTAGAGATCGACAGTCACTATGTTTAACGACGCCGGAACACGTCTCTACCTAGACCTCTATGTGTTTGCGTTATGTTTCAAAGCGTTGTTAAGTAAATTGAATTTATTTTAATGTTGATCTTGTTTAGCAGTTTGCCTTTAAGGATCACCACGAGATGTATATGACAAATTCCTGATGCAGTCTAAGATGAGAAGCAAACTTTTCAGTCTTTCAACTTTGAAAATCTTAACTACTGAGGGAGAAGAAAGGCAAATCTTTTCACACAGATCATAGAGCACACACTAATGCAAAATTTCCTAAATCGTCATGCAAGCAGTCAAATGCAAAATGCACAATGCATGTATTTTCTTTTCCCTTTCTTAATGTTGATGTATTAAAAAAAGAAAGTTGTTATATAACTTTGATTTCGATTTAAAGCGAAAACAAACAAGCTTGTCCAAAATCAAAAGACACCTTAAGATTTACTTGTTTAATCACTGGAAATACATGAAATCAAACCATAATGACGAAAGTAAAAAGACTAATCAGCTATGGACAGCAAACAAGCTAACTCTTTAGACCAGCAAAAATGCCTAACACAGGTTCAGATCTAAGAGGCCAAAGCAAGACTAGTTCACTTTCGTTATGGGAAATTGTAAATGATGTAAGAAATACAAAAGAGCAAGTACAATTTCGTTATATAACAGAGGCGGAATGATGGCAAGTAAGGTTGGTTTCAGAACAGGTACAAGACTGGTAACTGGCTGCAAAATCTATAGTGAAAACAGGCAAGAAAAAGGGAGGAAACCCCAAATGCACAAGGCAAAATTGGGCCAACGCAGGTGCTGCACAGCCAGTCTGGCTCTCAGCACAGGTAGCCCCTTCGGGACCTGCGTTGCAAAGCAGGTAGCCTGTGTACTACCTGCTTTGGAAAACGAAAGTTGCGTTTTCACAGTTTCCGGGTCACAATTTTCTCAAAAATTCACAGTTTTTGCTCAAATCAGAAGCTATCAGTCAAGCATACACTAAGGGATGACAAGGAAGATGAAAATATATCACTAAGAGCTTACAAGGATCCTTGTAGATCAGCTCTTCAAATCATGAACATGCTCAGAAATGAGCTAGAGTAGCTGCCCTCTACTTCGCTTTTGATATAGTCAAAAGCTTTTCGATTTGGTACTCTTTTGTTCAGGAAATGAATAGCAAAATACTACAAACAATCAAACAGATACGATCCCCAGCGGAGTCGCCAGTTTGTTGTAGGGAAAAGTATCCGATTCGGATGACCCTATCCCACTCTAAGGGTGATAGTACCTCAGCAACAACTGTAAAGAAAACTACTTAAGGTTTACTTCTTTATGAAAGCAAGAGAGAATGAAGAAATGCACTAACCGTTTTCTTGCGCTTAATGTCGAATCCAAACTCTTCTCTTTGCTTGCTTGCTCCCAGCTCCTTGCTCTTTTGCTGGCCCAACTACAATGAGATCCTGCAAAATAACAAAGAAGGAAACTACAAGAAGCATGCAATCATAACTGATTCAAGGATTAGCATAAATCAAATATACAATTATCACAATACATCATTGAAACAAGTGCATATAGAAGAACCTCAATAGCTTTTATTAATGGAAGAAGTAAAGTTCTGAGAGTGTTACAACCATTGAAGGCCCCAATCCAGCAACACCTCCCAGCAGAAAGAATTTCTCCTCTTCACCTCCTTCAAGCAATCACCCAATAGCTCTATAGTGAAACCAACAGCATATCATTACTTTGCACAAAATTCCAGCCCTCTGAGCTCATGGGAGAGAGCTCAATATATAGATGAATTGAGAAAGGATGAGTCAGCTTGCAACTGATGTGTAGCTGCCTTGTGTCCTCTCTCTCTTCAGTTGATCTTTAGTTCTTGAGTCCACTTGGAGAACCTTGCTTCCACTTGGAGAAACAGAGCCTCTGACTCATCACAAGGCGAAATCCCTGATCCAAGTGTCATTTTTGGAAGATTCCAGAGCAATGACTCAGTGTGCCACTTGTCCCATCTCGCTCAGCGCAGGTGGCCTTTGTTCTACCTGCTTTGCAACGCATGTACACCATGGAGGAGTTGAGTTTCAGCGCAGAAGCCTAGTGGAGCACCTGCTTTGATTTCAGGATTGCTTGTTTTTGAGTGTTTTCAGGTGGAGAACTGATCTGAGAGCTGTTGGTTTGCTGACCTTGTTCCTCTAGGGGTAGGAACATCATGTTTAGGGACTTTGGATCCCTTGGATTATTGACAATTCATGCCTGATGCTGCAAGGCACAAAATTGTCTATAACACCAATGCTATTAAAAGTAAAAGTGCATAAACTGTAACACTAGTAGAAAATGGTAAAATTAGTGACTAGGTGACTAAAAACGTTAGTTACCACAACTTTTCTGAGTGAAAGACTACCAAAAATTAGTAATATTAAGAGACCCAACTAAAAACGACTATCATAAATGACTATTTTAGTCACCAGTTAAAATATACGACTAGCTAATAAATAATACTACTAAAAATGACTAACATAATGACTAATTTAGTCTAGGAAAAAAAATGTGACTACCTAACAAAAACTACAATAACAGAATTAGTCATTTATGTTAGTCATTTTAATTGTGTCACTTCAACAATCTAAACTTACAAGTCATAGGGGATTCAAAGGTTGTTTTAGATTGGATGAAAGGTTATACTTCCTTGTACACTTCTTTATTGGATCAAAGGATGATTAAAATTATGGAGCTTATTAGAATATTTAGGGTCATATCATTTGATCACATTCACAACGAATCAGATTCAAAGGTTAACAAATTATCGAAAAGGGGAGTGGGCCAAAACCTCCTTTTGCAACATGACATGACCACCTATATATGTGCAACAAACTTTCCAACTTATTTAGTTGGTTGCACATATATTTCACATTTCTTCTTCGTCTTGCAAAGTGGTAGTGCTAAGAAGAGGGTATGAACTTTGATGAAATAATGTTCACTTAGTACCACTACCAAATTTCCTTCATGAAACTTGCAAGATGATAAATGGATGACATTTGAATGTTACACATGTGTAAGTAGTCCACATTCAACTTTTTTGTCTTCATTGTCCTTAGTAACAACAACAAGTTTGAATATTTCATTTATTTATCATTGCAAACACATAACTCTTTGTTGTCTCAAACATAGTTAATATTTTTGGTGTATGAGCTCTTAATTGTGGAATGGTCCCTTGATGATGATAACAAACTCTCAATCTCCAATGTTCATGAATACAATGAATGAATGATCTAATGCCTTACTTGTATAACCAATTTATGATTCATTTTCTATTTTTATTGTGCCATTGTATATATTCTTCACTAGCATCTCATGGTATATGGTTAATTGAGAAAGCTTTATCTTTCATTTTTCAAGTATAATTTGGTTGCATGAATAAGCATAGTTGTGTAATTAAAATCATTCAAAATTTGTTAATAATTCATGGTTTGTTTGACTATTCGCACACTTATCCCTGACCTTTTACTTTGAGAGTGAGTAGTGTCAAATCACTAGTCTTTGTTAAGGAAATTCCTTTCATTACTCAATGACCTAGCTTAGCTCAATATTTAAGGATTACCCCCTAGATAAGGATATCATTCTTGTAGTCTAAAGAGTGAGAGAAGGCCACCAAGGTGACATTGGGTGGCTTGCTTGATGGGTGGGGTCGAGACTTCTTTTTCCTATGAGAGTGTTTGAGTGGAAATACAATTTAGAAAATGTTTACAAGAAAATTAGTTTCCTTTATTTCCATCACCTAAAATACTTCCATTAAAATCATGTGCTTTTAATAGAATCTGATTTTGATAAATAAATAATTAAATTAAAAAAAATATTATTATTATTGTTATTTTTTTGTATATGAGAGAATAGACAACTATAGCATGTTTCTACTTAAGGATCGATTCTATCCACTACCAAAATCACCTCCAAGTGTACCCACATTGCCTCACACGTGGCACACTGAGCTAATCAAAGATTAAACTAATAACATCATAAGAAATGCCTTAACAACCCATTCTATCATCAACTAATCTACACCATGGGGCATATTAAAAATAACTTTTAATATTAAAAAATATAGCAAATTTATTTGATTTGAAAATCAATTTTAACATCTAATTTGAGGAAACTCGGTAAAATAAAAATTAATGTGAAAAATGTTGAGCAAAAGAAAGTTGGGGTAAATTATAAAAATAAATATAAGTAAAGCGAAATATAAAATTAATAATTCAATCATATTAATCCTAATTTACCAAGTGTCAGAGGCATAAAATCTCTTCATATACAAACGTTTTTTAAAGTGAAAAGAGATTTGATCCCCTCTGCCCTGGTAAATCCAAAATTAAGATCTAAAATTAAGATAGATCCAAGCTAATTTATATCAATTTATGTAATTGAAAGTAAAGAATTATTATTTTAATGAAAAGTTACTTTCAAAAATATTTGTAATTTCCTCAATTTTAAATTAAAACCAACCTAGTTCCATCTTAACTCTAGATCTATCAAGTGACGAGAGGGATCACATCTCTTGAGGTGCAAACCTATTTTTTGAGTGAAAACTTGAGGAAAAGGCTTGTACCTCGAGAGATTTGATCCCTCTCGGCGCTTGATAGATCCATAGTTAAGATGGATCTAGGTTGGTTTCTGTCATGTGTGGCCAAAGAAAATCTAATGAACATATGATTAATTTGATCAATAAGACGTAAATTCATCTAATATTAATATAATTATTTTAAATATGCTAATATACCTCAGATTAATCTGTATATTTTAATTTTAAATTTTCTTAGTTGCCTCAGTTTGTTGTGATGATACTAACTTTAATTATGAAAATTGTTGAAATATAAATTTTGAATGTAAAGGGACAATATAAGTGTTGAATGATAGAAAATGTGAATAATACGAATATAGTCAATTACAAATAGTCTTCATTGTGGTTAATTTAAAACTATTTTCTTCTATTATTCTTATTGTCACCCTTGTTACTTTTTTCATCTTTTCATATTGATTGTCATATTTTCATATCGATTATATGAAAAGGATAGGTTAAACCATAAATCATTAAAATATTTAGCTCAATCTATTGTAGTAAACATTATTCCTTGTCTCTCCTTCTCTCCATTATTAATAGTTTGAATTACTATAACACAAAATAAATGTACACTATCAATAATTTTTTGTGCTTACACTGAAATAAATGCACAATGTCAATCCAATCACTTTAAAATTAATGTACCATCATAACATCCAAATACATCAAAACATAAATCAACATTTACACTCAAATTAATGAATCTAATGCAAGCAATTAAATAATATTAGAAAACAACATTTACACTAAAATTACCACATCTAATGAAAGCAATCAAATAAGATTAGAAATCAACATTTACACTCAAATCAATTCATCTAGTGCACATAAGAAAATTGGATTATAAACCAGCATCTACACTGAAATTAATGCACCTAGTGAAGGTAAGCAAATAGGATTATAAAGCAACATCTACATTGAAATCAATGCATCTAGTGCAAGAAATCAAATAGGATTAGAAATCAACATCTACATTGAAATAAATGCATTTAGTGCAAGAAATAAGATTAGAAATCACCATCTACACTGAAATTAATGCATCTAGTGCAAGAAATCAAACATTATTATAAATCAACATCCACATTGAAATCAATGCATCTAGTGCAAGCATTCAAATAGGAATATAAATCACCATCTACATTGAAATCAATGCATTTAGTGCAAGCAATCAATTAGGATTATAAATCATCTACATTGAAATTAATGCATCTAGTGAAAGCAATCAAATATCATTAGAAATCAACATCTACACTAAAACCAATGCATCTAGTGCAAGAAATCAAATTGGATTAGAAATCACTGTCTACACTGAAATCAATGTATCTAGTGAGAGAAATATTCTTCCCTCTCCCCCCTCCCCCAATATATATCTATATCTCCCTCCATCTCTCATTATTTTCCACTCTATCTCAACCCCCCAAACACACATGCTATTTCACTTCATATCTATCAATCTCTTTGTCCCTCCCTCCCTCTCTCCATATCTCTCTTCTTTCCTCTCTTCACTTTCCATCTATATATCTATCTCCATTTGCCTCTCTATATCACCGCCAAAACATACACTCTATTTCTTCAATCTATCTACATATCCCTTACTCCTCTTCTCCCTCTCTCTCTCTCTATCTCTATCTCTCTCTTCCCCTTCTCTCCCTCTCCCTCGCTTCTATCTCTCTTCCCTACTTCTTTCCTCTCTCCCTCTCTCTCCATCCTATTTATCACTCCCTCTCTCTCTCTCCACCTTTCTCTCTATATTTCTTTCTTCTTACCCCTCCTCTCCCCCCCCCCCCCCCCACTCCCATCTCTATTTCCCTCCCTCACTCCACTCTCTCACATCCTTTCGCTCTTCCTTCCTCTCTTTCTCTCTATTTCTTACTCTTCAGCCTCCAACTTTGTTACTATATCCCTCCCTCTCTCCTTCTCTTCCCTCTTCTCCATTCTCTCATCTCTCCTTCTTTTTCTTTATCTAAACCCCAAACATATACACACTCTATCTCCATCTCTCCCTTGTTACTCCCTCTATCTATCCACTTCTCACTCTCTATGTATTTATTCTTCCCTCCCTCTCTCCCCCTCCAACTCCATCTCCCTATCCCTCCCTGTCTCCCCCTATCTCCCTCCCTCTCTCCTCCTCTCTCTCAAATCTTCTCTCTCGTACTTCCTCTTTATCCCTTTCTCTCCTACCTCCCTCTCTCTTCCCCCATCACTCTCTCTCTCTCTCTCTCTCTCTCTCTCTCTCTCTCTCTCTCTCTTTTCCCTCTAATCCTCTCTCTTACCCCATCACTCTCCTTCTCTCTCTCAAGTATTATCTCTCATTCTTTCTCTCTCTCTCTCTCTTTTCCCTCCAATCCTATCTCTTCCCCCATCTCTCTCTCTCTCTAACTATGTTACTATATCCCTCCCTCTCTCCTTCTGTCTCCTTCTCTGCCCCCTTCTCTCTATCTCTCCTTATTTGTCTCTTTATCTCACCCCTAAACATACACTCTTTCTCTCCATCTCTCCCTTGTCACTCCCTCTCTCCCTCCACTTCTCACTCTTTATGTCTTTATTCTTCCCTCCCTCTCCCCCCCTCCAACTCCATATCTCTATCCCTCCCTCTCTCCTCCTCTCTCTCATCCTTCCTCTCTTGCCCTTTCTCTCCTACATTTATCTCTCTTCCCTCGTCTCTGTCTGTCTGTCTCTCTCTCTCTCTACCCTCCAATCCTCTCACTATCTCCCTCCCACTCTCCTCTCTCTTCCCCCTCCATCTTTGTGTCTCCCTCTCCCTCTTTTACCCTTCTCTACCTCTCTCTCCTTTTATTGCTCCTCTCCCCTCTCCTTCAGTTTATCTCCATCTCTCCCTTATTACTCCCCCTATCTCTCCACCTCTATAACTTTATGTCTTTGTTCTTATCTCCCATATATATAGATTTAATATAATCATGATATATTAATATATATTATAATATAACAAATTTAATATTGGATTAAAAACAAAGTTATTATATTTAATAATATCAATATTATGATATATTAATATGAATATCAGATTTAATAATAATAATAATAATAATAAAAATAATCTTTTAATATTAATATTATGGTTAATAATATTTTTTGCATGGTATTAATATAGTTTGGTCCATGGTATTCTGCCCATAGGCTTCACCTAAATAAAACATATTTTTTGAGTGTTAGTAAGTGTAAAGAGGTTATGGAGCAAATATAAAAATAGGTTTTATTTATTTACCATACCTCTTGTTTATTTATATTTTTATTTATTTATCATATTTCTTTTATTTACAATGGTATTTGGCCATAGGCTTGGTATATAATTAGATGTTGATTATAATCTTATTTGATATGTTTTTATGTATTTACCATACATCTTTATACCTCTTTTATATTTATTTATTTATCATACCTCTTTTATAAATATGGTAATTGGCCCATGAAAACCTTTTTTTTTTGAGTTTTCATAAATATAAAGAGGTTAATGGAGTAAAGATAAAAAGAGGTTTTATTTATTTACTATACCTCTAGTTCATTTAATTTTTTTTATTTACCATACCTTTGGAGTAAATATAAAAAAAGTCTTATTTATTTACTATACTTCTGATTTATTTATATTTTTATTTATTTACCATAACTCTTTTTTTTACTATTGGTAAACCTCTTTATATTTTAAATTTATGTTTTGTTTATACATAATAATAATTAGATTGATTTTTAAATAGGGACGACATTAGTTTAAAAATGTTAAATGTTAAATATTAACGTTTACATTTACGTTTAATGTTTACATTTACATTAAGTTTACATGTTTGCATTTTTACGGGAGATCTACCCCATGGACGGGGCCAATAATTATTTTATTTTTAATTTGAAAGTACAAAAAACTTTGAAAAAATACATATAAATAAACTAAAAACAATTTTATATTAATTAAAATAAAATAAATTTCAATTAATTGAAAGCTAAAATAATATTATTTGAATGAAAAATTGCTTTCTATTTTCAAAGAGAGTAAAGAGGTTTATAATTATTTTATTTAAACTTTGAATTACAAATAACTTAATAACTTAATAATTTAAATTGCTCCCTAAACCATAGGGGTTATAGATCATATTGCCTTGATAATTGGCAATGTAAAGGCGTTGTTTTAGATCTGGCACTGTTTCTACCAGGGTAACACAGGTTTTGGGTGTTTTTTCCCTAAACCATAGGGGTTATAGATCATCTTGCCTTGATAATTGGCAATGTAAATGCTTTGTTTTAGATCTAGCACTATTTCTACCAGGGTAACGCATATCCAAATATTTGGGAGGATAACACTGATCTATATCGTGTGACTACATTTTCAGTGGATCCATGCGGCTGGATTTTCAGTGGATCCATGTGTTTGGTGCCCTTGAAAACCGACATCTCAATCATCAGAGTGATTTCAGATTCTATCGACATTGAACTAGTGACAAATAGTTGGGAACTAGAGAAAGAGACATGTAGTGAGCTGCTGAAACCTGGAAAAAAATTGGTATGTTTCTAGATTCGAAGTTCTTAGTAATGGAGACATGGTGGGTGCTTCAGATGTTGGTTACATTTCTGGAAGTTCAAACCGCTACCGATGGATCAATGGATGCTGATGTTTCATCGAAAATTGGTCTTTGACAAAGTTGAGGAAACCTTCAGATCTGATGCTCGATTACTCTCACATTGTTGTTGAGCTAAATCAAATATTCCTTATAGAATGATTGATCCAATCATTATGCACTATGGCAAAGGTCAACCATATTGCTTATTAGTCGTTCCAGATACTGTGCTAGATCTGGTTAGTAACTCTTAACAAAGTGTGAAAAAGCATTTCGTAATTAATTTTAGATTTTCTGGAGTATTTCCATATTAATTTTTTTTTATTAGATTACGTTTTTCATCTATATATTGAAGATGAGAGTGGATGGTTCCAAACTTAGATTTCACATTTTTTAATTATTTAAATCATATTTATTTTATTTTTCTAGAACTACTCTACATTTTTTATTTCTCTTTGGAGATCACATCTTCCATATATGTATTCAAAAACTTGACCCAAAAAACCATTATCATTTTTCTCTTAAATGTGTCTTCAAAACTTCGACCCAAAAAACCATTATCATTTTTCTCTTAAATGTGTTATTTTTTTGGTTGAATTCAAATTGCAGATATCGGCAGACATGGTTGCCAATGCAACTTTAGCAACCATGGCCAAACACGCAAGAAATCATGGCGTAAAGGTTTATTGGGTTGCTTCTTCAGTAGTAAACCCCATAACTATTCAAGAATTTAAAAAAATAATATTTGAACATTTTAAATGTAATCCCTACATTGATCATAAAGGAAATCTAGTAAAATTGTTGAAGTAATTGACCTGCGTTAATACTATGGAGAATTATGCATAGGCTCTGGACACAATGGTTAGTTCACTAAACAACGTAAGTTGTAATGATACTCTCTGTTTCTTACTCGAAATTTGATGAATATAAGTGGAATTTGAAAAGTTAAAAATTTACTCATGTAAATTTTATTTTGCATATAATCTCTGTTCAAGGAGTAGATTCATTATTTAATCTAAAGAATTATTGATTCACCATAATTATAAAAAAAATACATAAAATGAATCATTTTAAACTGATAGTCATATTGCAGATAACCGAGTTATCAAGATCAGCTACAAAATATATGTTACAACAATTGAAGCACTTGGAAAAGATCTATGAGCCATATGCATTTTACGAAGGAAGGTGGATTATGTGCAATGGAGATGAAATACAAATTTTTTGGTTGTGTATTGTTTTAAACATTTTGATTGGTAATCGAGCAGCATACATAATAATTTTTTTATTATATTTGTGCAGATCCGATACAATTCTGAAAAATTGTTTCAAGAGCTCTCTAAAGATGAACGAAACAGTTTTCAGATTTGATGTTAAGATTATCGAGTG